>CM053028.1:42257537-42687154 GCA_028564925.1 Lithobates sylvaticus | reverse complement strand
TGATAGAACATCACAAAGTGGCAAATAATAATAACTGTGAAGTGGAAGGAAAATGATAAATTGTTTTCAAATTTCTTTACAAATAAATATGTGAAAAGTGTGCAACCATTTGCCTTTAGAAGTCACCTAATTAGTAAATAGAGTCCAGATGTGTGCATTTTAATCTCAGTATAAATACAGAATATCCCAAGCTTTGAACAACTCACGGAGCACTGTTCAATCCATCATATGAAAATGGAAAGAGTATGGCACAACTGCTGCACCTACCAAGACATGGCCGTCCACCTAAACTGACAGGCCGGGCAAGGAGAGCATTAATCAGAGAAGCAGCCAAGAGGCCCATGGTAACTCTGGAGGAGCTGCAGAGATCCACAGATCAGGTGGGAGAATCTGTCCACAGGACAACTATTAGTCGTGCACTCCACAAATCTGGCCCCTATGGAAGAGTGTCAAGAAGAAAGCCATTGTTGAAAGAAAGCCAAAAGAAGTCCCGTTTGCAGTTTGTGAGAAGCCACGTGGGGGACACAGCAAACATGTGGAAGAAGGTGCTCTGGTCAGATGAGACCAAAATTCTCTGTGTGGCGGAAAACTAACACTGCACATCACCCTAAACACCATCCCCACCGTGAATCATGGTGGTGGCAGCATCATGTTGTGGGGATGCTTTTCTTCAGCAGGGTCAGGGAAGCTGGTTAGAGTTGATGGGAAGGTGGATGAAGCCAAATACAGGGCAATCTTAAAAGAAAACCTGTTAGAGTCTGCAAAAGACTTGAGACTGGGGTGGAGGTTCACCTTCCAGCAGGACAACAACCCTAAACATACAGCCAGAGCTACAATGGAATGGTTTAGATCAAAGCATATTCATGTGTTAGAATGGCCCAGTCAAAGTCCAGACCTAAATCCAACTGAGAATCTGTGACAAGGCTTGAAAATTGCTGTCCATACAATCTGACAGAGCTTGAGCTATTTTACAAAGAATGGGCAAAAATGTCACTCTCTAGATGTGCAAAGCTGGTAGAGGCATCCCCAAAAAGACTTGCAGTGAAAGGAGGTTCTACAAAGTATTGACTCAGGGGGGCCGAATACAAATGCACCCCACATTTTTCACATATTTATTTGTAAAAAAAAATTGAAAACCATTTATCATTTTCCTTTCACTTCACAATTATGTGCCACTTTGTGTTGGTCTATCACATAAAATCCCAATAAAATACATTTACGTTTTTGGTTGTAACATCACAAAACATGGAACATTTCAAGGGGTATGAATATGTTTTCAAGGCACTGTATATTAGTTTTAGGCTTGCACCGATACCATTTTTTTTACAATAAGTGCAAGTACCAATACTTTTTTGTTTATACTTCAGCTGTCAGCAATGGTACAGAGCATCGTTATTACACAGTAAACAAAGTAAGTATTTACAAATTAAATACATTTATTTTTATTATTTATGCTTTTTCAATGTGAAACGTGCAAATATATTTTAGAGGTGTAAAAATATTAAAGTAGGGTGCCCCTTAAAAAAAAAAATGTAAAAGTCAGCAGCTACAAATACTGCAGCTGCTGACTTTTAATAATTGGACACTTACCTGTCCCAGGGTCCAGCGATGCGGGGGATCGAAGCCCCGCTTGTTCCCCGCTCCGCTCGGCGGCACCGGCATTCTTACTGTGGGCACCCGGCTGTGGCTTCACAGCCGGGCACCCACTGCGCATGCGGCCGTGCAGTCATCTGGGACCTGTCACGTGTCCCAGATGACTGACCGCGCCAAGGGGAAGTGATGTCACCAGCCCGGGCACTGAAGGAGGCAGACTCTGATGGACCCCCTAGCAACAGTCATTTAGGTGAGTAAACATTTTTTTTTTTTCCAATTAATTTATTTTTTATTTTTTGGGGAATTTTAAGCTATTTTTTTTTTTTTCTTTGGTGGAAACACCACTTTAATGAACAAAGCAAACAAAAAAGTTTTAATTAAGAGGGGGTGCTGATGAATATTGAGCCTTGCCCAGAAAAAAATTGAGTTAGGAAGCTGTAAATTGCAGGGCGTACTGGACAATTTGTCTATATTCAATGGTGCAAAAAATAACTTTCTATGATTTTAACTTATCTTTCTTTATCAGGTCCAAAGTGAACATGGCAGCACCTCCAGAAAAATTCAATGTGGAAGAGCATAGGATCATAATCAATTTCCTGTTTCTCCAAGGGAAAGGTGCGAAGCAGATCTATGATAAATATGTCACAAACTTTGAGTGACAGTGGCCCTTAATATGCGACAGTTAAATGTTGGGTTGTAAATTTTTAAACTGGCCATTTCGGTGTTGAAAGTGAGAAACCCAGTGGAAGGCCTGTTTCTGTCTCTGTGCCTGCAAATGTGAAATCCATCCGTGACATGATCATGGAGGACCGCCAAATATTAGCCAAAAGAATTGCTACATATCTTGGAATATCACGTGAGAGAGTTGGTGCCATTGTACACAATGACTTGGAAATGAGAAAGCTTGCAGAAAAGTGGATCTCAAAACTTTTGACAACCGAACAAAAGAAACATGTGGAGAAATTGGTGGCTGTTTTGGAACATTTTGCAAGAGACTAGTTTAATTTCCTGGACAAACTGGTAGCTGGTGATGAGACATGGATCTACTGTTATGATCCTGAGACAAAGGAACAGTCTAAGGAATGGAGGCACAGTGGTTCCCCCAGGCCAAAGAAGTGTGCAAAGGTCAGTGCAGAAGCAAATGGCAACAGTTTTTTGGGATAAGAAGGGAGTTCTACTGGTGGACTACCTCCAAAAGGGTTCAACCATCAATGCAACATATGGTTGTGCTTTATTGATGAAGTTGAGGCAAAATATCAAGGAAAACATTGAGGAAAGCTCTCTAAAGGTGTCATCCTGTTGCATGACAATGGCTCGTCACACACTGCAGGTGAAACAATAGCAAAACTGACCTCCTTGGGCTTTCAAGTGATGCCCCATCCACCCAATTCACCCGACCTGGCTCCTTCTGACTATCATCTGTTCCCCAATCTCAAAAAACATCTAAAAGGGACAACGATTTGGGAGTGTTCCGAAGGCAACTAATGCTGCAAATGAGTGGTTACACAGCAGTCGGAAGTATTTTATTTGCAAGGACTTAAGAAGCTGCAGGACAGATGTCGCAAGTGCATTGACTTTCTGGGGGAATATGTGGAATAGTATGGCAGTTACAGCTTGCTAGCTCAGCTAGCTGAGTAAGGCTCAATACTTATCAGTACACCCTTGTATTAATAGTTTATAAATTAGAAGTGAAAGTAAATAATAATTAAATGGAGGAGGAGAATAAGGAGTTAATTAGGGCTGATTAGAGTAAATTAAGGGCTAATAATGGTGTTAACCAGAGGAACATTTAATAAAAAATAAAAAAAACATTAAACAGGTTGTTTTAAACTGACTTCATCTGCAGATCGAAGTTCATCCCTTTGATCTGTAGATGAATAAACAGAAAGATACAAAAATAATGTTTCTTTTTATCTTTATGTTTCTGCGGCTGAGCAATGTTGTTGATTTTTTTTTTGACAGCTCCAATTGCTGGGACTTCATTTACATTTCAGCTGTCAATAGGGGATCCCTACTGACGGCTGAATGAGTCATCGGTTGTTAAGGACATGGCAGCCCCACTCCTTAGCAAATAATTGTCTGCTTTTTTTTTTTTTTTTTACATTTCAGCTGTCAGTGGGGGAATCCCACTGACAGCTGAAAGAACAGAGCCTGAAAGTATTAGTTTCAGGTATGGGAGCATTTGCACGAGTACTGATACTCGTGCTAATGCTTAGTATCGGCACTGATACCGGTATCAGTATTCGTGTAACCCTAACTATTTTTAAACCACATGCCGACCGGGCCATAGCGCGGCTACAGCGCGGTCAGCTTATTCTGGGTGAACGTCCGTAGGACGTCCTCCCAGAACCTTGCTCTCGCGTGCCCCCTGGGGCGTGCACTCGGGAACATCCGTGACCGGACCCGGCGCATCACGGATCACGGTAAACAGCCGCTGATAGTGGCCGTTTACCACGTGATCGCTCCGTCAAATGACGGAGCGATCACATGTACACAAACCGGCATCACGTCATGACGCCGATTCCTCCCTCCCCTCTCTGTACCAATCGGTACAGTGAGAGGGGAGAAGCAGAGAGGGGGAGAGATGGGACAAGCACTGTGGGCTGGATGTGTAGTGCCCACAGCGCTGGTCAGTGACAATACTCTGCCAGCAGTGTGCAATACACTGCCAGCAGTGTGCAATACACTACAACCACTGTGCAATACTCTGCCACCACTGTGCAATACACTGCCACCACTGTGCAATACTCTGCCAACACTGTGCAATACTCGCCAATACTCGCCAATAAATTTTAATAGAAACAAAGATTTTTATTTTTTTTTTACTGAATTTTCAGTATTTTTTGATTTATAGCGCAAAAAAAAAAAAAAAAAACACAGCGGTGATTAAATACCACTAAAAGAAAGCTCTATTTGTGTGAAAACAAGGACAAAATTTTTATTTGTGTACAGTGTTGCATGACCGAGTAATTGTCATTCAAAGTGTGAGAGCACCGAAAGCTGAAAATTGGTCTGGTTAGGAAGGGGGTTTAAGTGCCCAGTGGGTAAGTGGTTAAACTTATACATGTTAAAATGGTGGTTTATTGCCTTTATATGAACAAGAATTGTAAAAAAAAAAAAACTCCAGGTACTTATTTAATAAATCGCTATTTTATTTTGTTATACATTCAGTCAAAGCTTGTTACATGCATTTATACAATGAATTATTATTATTAATATGAATCTCCTCTGCAAAACAGTGCTATAGTGCTCTGGGAATCCTTTGTCATATATATGGGGGATGGGGGTGGGAGGATTTTGTGTTTGGGCCTAAAGGATATGTGAACAGCCCTTAATCGCCATCTCTGCATCATCAGCTGCACAGAATGAATGAACAGGAATAGTTCTGTACAGAGCTTCCCATTCATTCACAAACTGAAGCATAGTAAACACAGTTATAAATGAACACATGTATAAGTTGGAATGGTGCAAGGCTTGAGCCAACTTATACATGTTAACCACATAGACTGGATAGGGTTGAGTGCCAATTTTTTTATAGTATGCTATACACTACTGGATGGTGATATTTATTACCAGCACCCCATTCCTGAGTACCAGCAGGACTATATATCCTTTTTTTTTGTGCTTAAAGCGGCACAACAAGTATTAGCACTTCATTGGTCTGAGATGCTGCTCAGAGATGACATAATCATGTAAATCCATGTTGCCCGCACAGTTCCATTGGACACCAGGATTTTGTTCAAACCTTGGGAAGGTTCCACCAAAACAGGTAGAGTTAGGAGCAGGGGCATACATACAGGGGCGGCAATTGTGACCAAGCCCCATGCTCCAGGGGGGCCCATGCGGCCCCCTGTACACCATGGACAGGAGGGGTAGCAGGGGCAACATGTAGAGGAACTGATCCCCTCCATTTTTCTACTGCAGCCTTTCAGGATCTGCAGGAGGAAAATGGAGGGGATCAGTTCCTTTACATGACGCCCCTCCTATCCACCTTCTGCTGTGATCAGGCTCCTGGACCCTTCCCTCTCCTGCCAGCTGCTGTGGGGGATGCTTTCAGGATGGAGAGCGGAGAAGGGGGCCAATAAATGTGTAATTTACCGGCCCCTTCCTTATCTGAATGAATAGAGTCAGTGAACCGTACTGATCACTGACTTTGCCCATTCATAACTGAAACATAGTACACTGTGTTCATTCATAGCTGTGTTTACTATGCTTTAGTTTGTGAAAGAACAGGAAGCTCTGTACAGAGCTATTCCTGTTCATTTATTCTATGCAGCTGATGCTACAAAGATGGTGCTTGAGGGCTGTGTCCTCAATCTCCTTTCTTTGTTCCAAAGGTGGAGCATCAGAGGTCTCTTTAGACCCATAATATTTCACCAAAGTCCCGCCCCCCCCCAAAAAAAAATAATTTAAAAGAAATTGTTAAAAAAAGAATTCAAAAGAAAATTGTAAAAAAAAAAAATTCAAAAGAATTTGTAAAAAAAGAATTCAAGAGAAATTGTAAAAAAAAAAAAAAAATATATATAAATTTTAAATAAATAAATAAAATAAAATGGTAACCAGCAAGAAAAAACATCTGTGGTGGAACTACAAGGGTCCCAAAGGTCGCACTTGTGACCAGGCCCTGGCGTCGGCCACCGTGGGGGGCTCCGGCCGGGGATCAGGGGGACCCTTTATGGTTTCTTGCACCGGGGCCCTGAAGATTCTAGTTATGCCTCTGGTATATAACAACCACTTTAACCGCTTCCCGACCGCCTCCTGCACATATACGTCGGCAGAATGGCATGGCTAGGCAAAACCACGTACAGGTACGTGGCCCTTTAATTGCCTAGCCGTGGGTCGCGCTCGCGACCCGGCGGCGCGCTCGCGAGCCGGTCGGGAGCTCCGTGACCACGGCCGCGGGACCAGCGGACCCGATCGCCGCTGGTGTCCCACGATCGGGTCACAGAGCTGAAGAACGGGGAGAGGTCTGTGTAAACAAACCTCTCCCCGCGCTTCCTACTCTGCCTGTCATTGATCGGCTGTTCCCTGTCATCGGGAAAGCCGATCAATGACGTCAGACGTCAGCCCCGCCCCCTAATGTTAAAAAAAATACACACGTCACAGCCCATAACCCCTTCCCTCCCCCTAGTGGTTAACTCTTTCACTGCATGTGTAATTTATACAGGAATCAATGCATTTAAATAGCATTGATTGCTGTATAAATGACAATGGTCCCAAAAATGTGTCAAAAATGGCCGATGTGTACACCATAATGTCGCAGTCACAATAAAAATCGCTGATCGCCGCCATTACTAGTAAAAAAAAAAAAATATTAATAAAAATGCTATAAAACTATCCCCTATTTTGTAAACGCTATAACTTTTGCCCAAACCAGTCAATAATCGCTAATTGCGATTTTTTTTTACCAAAAATATGTAGAAGAATACGTATCGGCCTAAACTGAGGAAAAAAAATGTTTTTTTATATATTTTTTGGGGATATTTATTATAGCAAAAAGCAAAAAATATTGCATTTTTTTCAAAATTGTCGCTCTATTTTTGTTTATAGCGCAAAAAATAGAAACCGCAGGGGCGATCAAATACCACCAAAAGAAAGCTCTATTTGTGGGAAAAAAAGGACGCCAATTTTGTTTGGGAGCCACATCGCACGACCGCGCAATTGTCAGTTAAAGCGACGCAGTGCCGAATCGCAAAAGGGGGCCTGGTCCTTTGGCTGCCAATTGGTCCGGGGCTGAAGTGGTTAAAACAATGTTCACTTATTCACCCATTTTATTTTTTTTAAAAGGCCATTTAGTAAGTTTTTAGTAAAAAAAACATAAATCTGAAATATTTTATAGTAATTACGGGGTTAAAGGTTTGCATTATTTTTGCCGTTACCTTTTATTTCTCAGTCTGTTCAACTTGTTCATTTCACTTTTTAAAATCCTTATTATCAGCTGGAAGTCAGATTTTTTTGCATAAAATTCAGACAGGTTTTTTTTTGATGGCAGCATTTCTCAGCATTATGAAAAGCAGACGTGAAGCCACAGATTTAACACATTTGCATGGACTTGTCCTTAAGTGGTTTGCTGATGTTGTATCTGTTGCTTATTTTCAGATTGAATTTTACTCGTGGACCTGTGTAGGGTGTTGTGTAATTATCCTTGTCATCAATAATTGTCAGCTTCCATCTGTGGTGCTTGGATCTCTTTCTTTTTATTTTTTTTTTGCATCATTTTCAGAGATGAGCAAAAAGGTAAAAACTATATTCTGCCAGCAGTCCATCTGATCTGCTGCCAGGATCTGTAGAGGAGAGCTAAAATAAAAGTTTTTATTTTCTCAAAATTTCAGCAAATTTTGGGACATTTCCAGGAAAAGCTGCTTTTTTTTGGCAGTAAGTAAGGATAGGAGACAATGGGGAAAGTGAAAAGGTGTTTTTTTTTTGTTGTTGTTTAACCAGTTCAATACTGGGCACTTTCATCCCCTTTCTGTCCAGGCTAATTTTCAGCTTTCAGCTGTCACACTTTGAATGAAAATTGCGCGGTCCTGCAATGTTGTACACAAACAACAATTTTAAAATTTTTTTAGAAAAATAGAGCTTTATTTTGGTGCCATTTCACCATCCCTGGATTTTTTATTTTTTGCTAAACAAATTAATAAAAGACTGAAAATTTTGAAAAAAAAAGTTTTTCTTTGTTTCTGTTGTAAATAAGTATGTTTTCTCCTTCACTGATGAGTACTGATGATGAGGCAGCAATGGTGGGCACTGAAGGGCACTTATAGGCAGCACTGTTATGTAGCACTGATGGACACTGATAGGCAATGATGGGCACTGATGGGTGGCACTGATGCACAGCCTTTATGGGCACTGATGTGCACTGATAGGCAGCACTGATGGACAATGATGGGCACTGATAGGCAGCACTGATGAGGAGGTACTGACAAGCATTACTGATGGGCACTGATTGGCATTACTGATGGATACTGATTGGCATCACTGGTGGGCACCAGTGGGTATCACTGGTGGGCACTGGCAGGCATCACAGTTGCTGATGGGGCTGCACTGATAATTACTGCACTGATTATCAGTGCAGACCCCCCTGTCAGGAAAGCCGCTTATCGGCTAATCTCTACTCATGCCCTGTCAGCGTGAATAGAGGAATGCCGATAACCATCACTTCCTAGTAACGCTGTGATCAGCTGTGATTGGACACAGCTGATCACATGGTAAAGAGCCCACGTCATAGAGTCTTTACCGTGATTGGAGATGCAGTCTGTCAGAGCGACACACCGCAGGCACTACCGATCGCCGCACGCAGTTTGTGCTTCTTGACGTCCACATCCAGTCAGATTGGGAGGATCACCGCCCAGCCGTCATTGTGCTATAGGACCGGAGTCCTGTCGGATTGTGTACCCCCATCGGATACTGTCCGCTGTGTACTGCGCATGCGCAATACACAGGACAAGCAGATTCCGAAAACAGCCGAAGATTAACGGCGCTTGCGCCGTGAGTCCAGGTTCAAGCCCCACCATCCAAGTGGACATAGAGTTAGAATAAAAAAGAGCCAAGCGCAGCAAGGCCGTGCCGGAAGCATGGCGAGCGAAGCGAGCCCGCGATGGGCCCTTTAACTTTGTGTAGCCCTATGTCCACTTGGATGGTGGGGCTTGCACCTCGACTCACGGCGCAGGCGCCGTTCATCTTCCGAGATTTTCCGAATCGCCTTGTCCTCCGTACTGCGCAGGCGTATCGCTTGCGCAGTACGGAGGACAAGGCGATTCGGAAAACTATTACGCCCCGGACACTATTTAATAGCCGGACTATTTTGGACAGAACACTGGCAGGAAGGTGTTAAAGAGTGCAATCCTAGGGATTACAGGATATCTCAGAGCATTTTTTAAAACTATTTTCGGCATTCACTAAAAAACGCTACTAAAACACTGACTTCTTTCATGAAGTCATGCCGTATTTTAGGAGTGAAAGCCTGGCAGTAGCCAGCGTCCTTAACACAGACTGTGAATAGCCAGTTGTTAAGGAGCGGGCGGCCGCCGGCATCCTTAACAACCAGTAACTGTCATGGTTGTTAAGGAGCGGGCAGCCGTTACGTCCTTAACAACCGATGAGTCATCAGTTGTCAGTGGTAAATTATTAAATACTTAATAATTAAAAAAAACAAAGAAAGTACATTTTGCTCAAATCCATTATAGTTTTCTTTCCCGGATCCGATCCATAAATGTGCCTAAATATTTATACATGAACACACCCAATAATTTCCATTCAAAATGCAGCGTGATCTCTCCTGGATGAAATGTGCTGAACAGCCTTCTGTAAAATGTCTAGAATGACTTCACACTCGCTTTCAAAACGCTTTGCATTAATTAAACCGCAAAGCGTATCCGGGAGTTTATGCAGATGTCATAATGTAAAGTGCCGCGTATATCACCGTGAAAATTAATCTTCAATTTTGAAGCAGCCATTTGAATCATCCAGAGATAAGCGCCTGCGATCCTCCAGATAGATAGACGCATCCGTAACGAGCCTGATTACTACTTAAAACCGCATTAATACTGGGCAGAGCATCAATAAACTGTAACTTTCATTAGGGCGACGGCAAGCATGATGCTGAGCAAAAAGGCCGGGGCTGCGGTTCAACTTTTTGTCTAGAGTGTATAAATTCGCTAAAAGAAAATCATTTAACGGGGCGCCATACATTTAATTTCCACTGCGAGCGTCACAAGATTACAGTGCGTGTCACGGATTTCCATAACATTACGGGAAGGAGAGTGAAGAATCACCCCGTCCTTTATTCGTTCTGTACAGCAGATTTTTTTTTCTTTTTTTCCCATTCTCGCGATCGCTTGGGTGAGCAAAGACTTCTTTAATTAAATTTACTTCGCTCTGCTATGACAAAAAAATGTCACTTTGGGTTCTGTATGTGGAAATATCTGAAATAAGAGAATTTTACCACCTGGAATAATCATTTAACCACTTGCTTACTGGGCACTTTTACGCCCTTCCTGCCCAGGGCACTTTTCAGCTTCCAGCGCTGTCACATTTCAAAAAAACAATTGCGCAGTCATGCAACACTGTATCATATGACATTTTTACCATTTTTTTTTCACACAAAAAGAGCTTTCTTTTGGTAGTATTTAATCACAACTGGGTTTTTTATTTTTTGCTAAATAAAGAAAAAAATAAATTTTTCATAGTTTATTATAGAATTTTGCAATTTTTCAGCTAATTTTTCTCCTTCCCTGATGGGCACTGATAGGCAGCACTGATGGATACTAATAGGTGGCACTGATGGGCACTAATGGATACTGATAGGTGGCACTGATGGATACTGATAGGTGGCAGTGATGGATACTGATAAGTGGCACTGATGGGCACTGATGAGGCTTCACTGATGGCAGCACTGATGGGTACTGATAGGTGCCACTGATGGGCACTGATTGGAAGCACTAGTGGGCACTGATTGGAACTGCACTCGTAATCAGGCGGCACGTAAGGGTATTGAAAGGTGGCACGGATAGGCAGCACTGATAGGTGGCTCTGATGGGCCCTGATAGGTGGCACTGATGGGCACCGATAGGCAGGACTGATAGGTGACACTGATGAGGAAGCACTGATGGTCACTGATTGGAAGCACCGATTGACGCTGATTGGCAGCACTGATGGACACTAATTGGCAGCACTGGTGGGCACTGATTGGCAGCACTGTTCGGACTACACTGATAATCAGGACACTGATAATTAGTGACCTGATTATCAGAGCCATTGTCCCTTTAACACAAACAGGTTATTGGCTCTCTTTTTCTCATACAGTCAGCATGGGGAAAGAAAAGCAGATAACCAGTCTCTGTTCACTTCCGTGATCAGCTGTCATTGGACACAGCTGATCAAATGGTAAAGGGTCCCTGTGATTGGCCCTTCACCCAAATCTGTGATCAGCTGAGTCGGAAGGAATGACATTTTAACTATCCGCCGACACAGTCAATATACTGAGAGAGGGTGGCAGGTACAAGCACAATCTCGTACATGTACGTATTTGGGCTTCTTCTGGGTGCGTAGGCCCCCTAACAACCCTTGCTATGATTGGACACAGCACAAGTTTGGAAGCAGGTTTTAGCCAATGAATTTGGCTGAAATCAGCTGATCGGCTGTGTCCAATCACACACAGAGTTCTGTGTTTACAAGCACATAGAACTTGTGAACAGCGATCTGGCTTTTTTTTCTCCCTGAAAAGCAAGGAGAAGAAACAGCAAGATCAGAAAGTAAAAGCAGCACACACTACACATTGTTAGGCACACAGTTAACCCCTTCATTGCCCCTAGATGTTAACCCCTTCCCAGCCTTACACAGGCTATCCCTCCTTCAGTCTATTCTGAATGCTGCTGCTAGACTAATACAAGTCACTAACCGATCCCTGACTGCTGCCCCTCTCTGCCAATTCCTTCACTGGCTTCCACTACTCCACCGTATACATTTCAAAATACTAACCACAACATACAAAAGGCCATCCACAACATCGTCCCCAGCTACATCACCATCCTCATCTGCAGATATCGCGCTAATCGTCCTCTCCTCTCCTCCCAGGACCTCCTGCTCTCCAGCTCCCTTGTTACCTCCTCTCATGCTCGCCTCCAGGACTTTTCCAGAGCTTCTACCATCCTCTGGAACTCCCTGCCCCGGTATGTCCGATCAGCCCCTAACCTGTCCACCTTTAGGAGATCCCTGAAAATGCATTCATTCAGGGAAGCCTATCCCACACCCACCTAACAACTGTCCCCGAGCCACCCCCATCAAATCTTCCCCCTCAGCTATTACCGGTTGTATCACCTCCCCCACCCTTTAGAATGTAAGCTCTATGAGCAAGGCCCTCCCGTCCCTTCTGTATTGAACTGTATTTGCTGTCCCCCCTCTACATTGTAGCGCAAACTGTTGGCACTATATAAATCATGTATAATAATAATTAGTATAGTCTACAGTATTTTCACTGATCACTGCATTAGTGGCACTAGTGACGTCAGTACCGCTATTACAGTATAGCGTCTATAGCTGCATAAATTCAAGTATATATACCAAAGCTTGTAGATGCTATAAATTTCACACAAACCAATTAAAGCAGCGCTCCACTCAAAAGGGGAAGCTCTGCTTGTTTGCTGCACCCTTACCCCCCACCACTGCTACATTTGGCACTTTTTTTTGGGGGGGTACCTGGTTTTGATAGGTACCTGCCCCCACTTCATATTGGCGCAGCAAACTAAGTTGGACCAGCAAGAATCTGTAGAAAAATTTAATAAAAGTGGTTCTCTCTGAGCATGTGCAGCTGCTTTAGTATGAGCAGCAATAACCCTTTCAAACATCTCATTTAAAAAAAAAAAAAGCATTTGCAGCTTCTTTTGAACAAAATTAAAACATCAGAGGACATTCCCACCTCTAAAAAGTAAATAGAAAGCATGGCTAGAAACTTACCAATAGAACCTGTTAGGTGTTATCCTTTCATGCATCAGATGCCACCTTCTTCCAAAATCCATAGAGCTGTAGAGCTGGAAGGAGATAAAAATGAAAAAAAGGTTAGTTTATTAAAAAAATATATATTGTTTTAATTTTATAGTAGATAACCCCAAAAACATTGTTTCACTTCTGTAACTCCTTTTTTCTTATACAGTCAAAGGTTATTGAAACATGGTGGAACGTCCTTAAAGGGAACATATTAACCATTAAAAAATAAAAACAAGGTAAAACTAGTTGACCCCACTCACTAAAAAAATTATAAAAAAGACATTATCTAAAAAAAAAAAATAAATATTATATATATATATATATATATATATATATATATATATATATACACACACATACACACCGTATATATATACCGTATATACCGTATATACAGTAACCGATACACAAGTTGTTTCTATTTCTCTCTTGCATTATTGGATCACGGTTTTACCACAGATGTTTGCACAAATGTCTCCATTTCTGTCTGTCAGGTGACCCTTATGTCACCTGTGGACCCGACTGAAGCTGATAAAGCACCACAGATGTTTGCACAAAGCTTGAGGTGGCCATTCAGGAGTCTCCATCTCTGTCTGTCAGGTGACCCTTATGTCACTTGTGGACCCGACTGAAGCTGATAAAGCACAAACCGTGCTTGATCAGCTTTCTTCCCTGGCTGACAGCCCTGCTGGAGAATGACAATGCTGAACTCGGATGTGATTAAACATTTGTTATTTCTGGCTTCATTCTCTGGAGGGGAAATCTATGAACAGATGTTTTCTGATCTTCCTCCACTCCACCTGTCATGACCATTCTGCGGTTCTGAGAATGGGGCACTTTTGGCATGGGGAGGGGTACTTTTTTATGGTGTGCTCCTGCCATCAGTAGGATGGGCTAATGTGGGTGGTGTGCTCTTGACATCGGTAGGATGGGCTCATGTGAGTGGTGTGCACCTGAAATCGGTAGGATGGGCTCATGTGAGTGGTGTCCTCTTGACATCGGTAGGGTGGGCTCATGTGGGTGGTGTTCTCCTGACATTGGTAGGATGGGCTCATGTGGGTGGTGTTCTCCTGATATCGGTAGGGTGGGCTCATGTAAGTGGTGTGCTCCTGACATCAGTAGGGTGGGGTCATGTGGGTGATGTGCTCCTGACATCAGTAGGGTGGATCATCTGAGAGGGTACATAGTTACATAGTTAATCTGGTTGAAAAAAGACACAAGTTCATCCAATTCAACCAACACACACACAAATAGAAAACCTCAATATACACTATCCTATACCTTTTGATCCAGAGGAAGGCAAAAAAAAACACCAATAAAGCATGATCCAATTTGCTCCAGCGGGGGAAAAAAAACTCTTCCTGATCCCCCAACCTATGTATAGCTTGACGTCACGCAGTCAGTGCTGCCTCATCAGTGCCCACCAGTGCAGCCTATCAGTGCTCATCAGTGCCACCTCATCAGCGCACATCAGTGACCATCAGTGCCGCCTCATCAGCGCACATCAGTGAAGGAGAAGAATTACCTGTTTGAAAATTTTTATAAAAAACGATGAAAAAAGTTTTTTCCCCAAAATTTTAGTCTATTTTCGTTTATTTAGTAAAAATGTTAAAAACACATTAAATACCACCAAAATAAAGCTCTATTTGTGTATAAAAAAATGATAAAGATTTAATTTGGGTACAGTGTTGCATGTCCACGCAATTGTCATTCAAAGTGTGACAGTGCTGAAAGCTGAAAATTGGCCTGGGCAGGAAGGGGGTAAAGGTGCCCAGTAGGAAAGCTACATCAAACTTAGGCTTTAATTGCATGCAACCGGGCTTCCTCCATCTCTCTTGCTACTTTTTCATTATATTCCCACCAGTCATTAATCTCCAGTCAATGGGGGCAAGGGAGCTGTTTCTTGAGGAAGCAAAGCCCTGCCTCTACCAAGATGGCGGCCTCCACACAGGAGAGCAGTGCAGACCAAGACATGGAAATTTAGTCCTGGAGAAAAGATAAGCTGCAGAGACACCATAGGCAATGTGACTTCCTTAACTTTGTTGGACACGGCCTCCACAGTACAGGTTCTCTTTAAGTATTACTTGTCTTTTTATTTAAGTGTAGTACTGATTTAAGTGCAATGGGTTTCGGCACTTTTACAATACCATATATATCATCACTATGCTCTGCAATGCCTACTGAGAAAAAAAAAAACTATGGAAAACCCCTTACCAAGTCGGAAGCTTTGCTTCCCCCTAGAATGAGTTAAACCTGTTTCCCCTCTTGGGGTCGGATTTTGCTATTTCAATCAATTTCCAGCTGACTAATTTTCTGTGTGAGTGATTCTTGGCTCTGGAGTGATGTTCAAGATAAAGCACTCTTGAATTTGCTCACTGTGCAAGCGCAATCATCCATCTATTTATCACTGAGATGTCTAAAGAGTGAGCGGCCGCAGTGCAGCTTGAGTGATAATGAAACAACAGGGCAAGAGTGGGATGACTGTTCCTTAAAGTGTAATTTCACCTTTGAGTAAGTTTTCAGGGTAAATGCAGCATAAGCTCTCTATAAATTGCACCAACGCCATTGTTTTCCTTTATCTCTGCTCCTTCTCTTCCATCTGTTTTCCAGCTTTGCCATCTTTTGTCTGTAAAAATTGCTTGTTGTTGGTTTGGAGTTTGTCTTTGGTTTTCTAAAGTGGAATTCCAGTTCATCTTGTATTGATTATGTGAATAGAAAATGTTGATCTGTCCCTTTAAATTCAGTAAACCTTGTATGCTTAAATTCAACAAACTTGAATAAAAGTCTAATAAAGTCCAACTGTGTGTATAAATTCTTGTGAGGTCAATCTAGTGGACCTCCACCATCAAAACACATAAGCCTCTTACCAGATGTTCTGACCCCCAAAATAAAAGAGGTATAACCATGCTCAGAAATCAAGGGCTTAGACGCAAGTTATTTGCCATAAAATGGGTATGGTATTTTTTTTTTAATGGAGCAGTGATTTACTGATTCTTAAAGTGAAACAATAAAAATGAAAAAAATCCTTTAAATATCGTGCCTGAAGGGCCCCCTTAGTCTGCCTGTAAAGTGACGCATCAGTACCATGTATAGAACCTGCTGCAGCAAAACTGACATTTCTAAAGAAATAAAAATTACATTTAAATAGATTTTCCCTGCAAGCTTTCTTTATTTGGACAAACTTGCATTTAGATGCTGGGCACTTGGGTGGCAGTGACTGCATTTTTTTTTCACTGCAGCAGCTGGGGCAGAGAAATTTGCCTGCTATTGTCTACAGCTGGTGGTATGCTGCTGGCAGATGTGCTGCAAGGACCTGGGACACCCTTTGCTATACCATCATCCCTGTCAGTGGAGGCTGGTGAGAGGTCATGAAGTATAGTGGGGGTAAACCTGAAAGGCGATTAGGCGCAGAATTGCGTCCCTTTTGTGTGGCTGTCAGGTGCTGAGTTAAATACCTTGTCACGCATGTGGTACCCAAATGGTTGGTGTTTTTGCGACACTTGATGTGCTTGAGGCAAAGTTTGCAAATTGTAACAGTGCGATCAGCTGCACATGTGCTGAAAAAGACCCAAACAGCTGAGCTGTGGTGAGTGGGTGGGGAGATAACAGCTCCACACTCTGGTGGAGTAGGGTGGCTGCTCTCTACTCTTCTATGATGGTTGCCTCGTTGGGGTTGTGCCTCACCATCACTTTCTTCATCTGCTCTATCAGGCACCCAAGTCATGTCAGTGACCTCATCATCATCTCCTCCATCCTCATTATCACTGGAGCCAACCTGGCAATACGCTGCGGCGGGGGGAACATGACTGCCAATTTGTTGTTTACCAGAGTTCTCCCCTCTCTGTAGGCTCATGTTCCTACCTTCCTCAACCTCAGAACCAACATCAGAATCAAGTAATGACTGGGCATCGTCAAGGAGCGTCAAGGACTGACGCTGTGTTTAAAAAACTCAGCTGACCCCTCCATGCCTGATGCTGGGGCTATGGCAGAAATAGCTGTGGACAAGGAGACAGAATAAGCTACTCTGCGATGTTCTGCGCACGATTCTATGCTTGGGTGACGGAGGATGAGGACGATGATTTAGTAAGCCAGTCCTCCACCTCCTTTGCATGCTGTGGCTCGATGGCATGGGCAACATCACTAAACAGAGGAAATGATGCCCTGCCTGAGAACAGATCATGTTCACCTTTGCTTGTGGACACATATGCTGCTGGCCCCCTCACAGTCCTATGGGAACATCTGCCTCTCCTTGTTGTCCTTGTTGGCCTCCCAGACATGAAGGGGGGGGGGGGCTTATAACCAAAATGTAATAGAGAGGGGGAAATGTGTACTTGTATGCACTTAATGGAAAGTGGTGTTTGGTGCATTTTAACTTGAATACACTACGCAGACAATACACTTAACTTCACTACACAGACACACTGCACTAACACACTACAATAAACTGCAGTAAAACTGCACTGACACAATTCAATATACTGCAGTAAAATTGCTATAACGCACTTCAATATACTGCCATAAAAGTGCACTAACGCACTTCAATATACTGCAGTAAAAATGCACTAACGCACTTCAATATGCTGCAGTAAAAGTACACTAACGCACTGTAATATGCTGCAGTAAATATGTCCTGATGCACTACTATACTGCAGTAAAACTGCCCTAAAACTCTACAATGACACACCTCAATATACTGCAGTAAACCTGCCCTGAAACACTAAACTGATGATAGTAAAAATGAATGGTCACACTACACTCACACTGCACTATCACTATATTCACAAGAAACTGATACTAAAGTAAAAATGAATGGTTGCACAACACTCACACTGCCCTATCACTATATTCACACTACACTGACACTCTACACTCACAAGAGAATCACAATAGCACACTATAGCACACTATAGCACACTAACTCGCTAGTAGCAATGAACAGAGCCCTGTTCTGTCTCTCTCCACTCCAATATCACACTGCAAATAGCTGCTCTTGAAAGGAACCTTTTATATTGGGGGGTGGGTCTATGAGCAATGAGCCATGATTGGGCACAGTCTTCATTACATTCTCCAATCATGGCCTGAATTCATGCTTGAGACAAATTATTCGCCCAGCACTACTGAAAAGTATTGATGTGGGTAAATATAAACTTACACTCATCATTTTATTAAACCCAAAGAGGTACTCACAAAGTAAAATGAAAATTAAGCATGTAAAGATGGCTGCACTGCTCATAACAGGCGGGCGTGATGATGTCACCGCTAGCTCCACCCTACCCCTTTCGTTGCAGAGGATTTCTTCAAGGGGCAAAAAGATATTTATTATGGCTATATTCACACTTTGTGCATGTCGGAAATGCACGTAAAATCACGAGCTTTGCTGACATGCACAGAAAAGTGCTGCCCTTTAGTAGACACGTGGCGGTGCTAATAATTCCCAATAGAGCTCCCACACATCTGCTAATAGATGAAAATGTGTTTCAATGCAGCATCATTTTGCAAAAGGGTCAGTGACTTCTTTTATGTGTCTCTTACACAAAGAAAGAAGCAAAATAAAACATAAGGGGTGTTATCGATACATCTACTTTTTAATTGCTCCTGATGATTGGGAATACCCATGAAACGCGTAGAGCTACTGTTACATGCTACATCACTGCAAATATATGTTTCAGATTCATCTACTGAAATAATAAATAAACAACATCCCAGATGTGATTATCCAAACATAATTAATCCTTCTAAAACACCCTTGTGAAAAAAATATATGAATGAAAAAAGAAAAAAAGTCCCAATAATTAGTAAAAGTCCCAATATAATGAAGATATAAATATTCTTCAAGCATTTCCTGTGATTCCAACATGAAAACGATATCTCTTTCAACGTGATAGTGATTGCAGCAAATTCCTATGTGATCCTTCACCACAGCCTAGGCAATCGACCCCTGAAGACGCTAAGCAACGAAACGTACGTCGGAGGCAGTAACTGGTCACGTCATTCCGTACAACATCCGGTTTTCTCTGGTTGTTGCTTTGAGCGCGTGGAACGCACGCTTACCATGGAGGAGAACGCAAGGAATATCTAACACACCACTCAATTCTGACAAGCTAGCAACCCCAGTGCCGGGACAGGCACTTTTAAAAAGTAAGGAGCCATTTGGCTAGATCTTTTTACAATTTTATCAATAAACTGTATTACGCTATGGAGGCTCTTTATCTGTTTTATATATTCCACTTATATCGATGAGGAGGAAGGCTCACACTCATCTCCAGGCTAATTAATGTGAGCAGGCACAATCCTGCATAAGCGCTGCTTGACTATCTTTTTCATAACGTAATTCTGGTAAGCAGAATCTATATCCAGTCACTTTGGGTGTCGATTGCCTAGGCTGTGGTGAAGGATCACATAGGAATTTGCTGGAATCTCTATCACGTTGAAAGAGATATTGTTTTCATGTTGGAAATTTATGTTGGAATCACATGAATGCTTGAAGAATATTTATATCTTCATTATATTGGGACTTTTACTAATTATTGGGACTTTTTTTCTTTTTCATTCATATTTTTTTTTCACAAGGGTGTTTTAGAAGGATTGATTATGTTTGGATAATTACACCTGGGATGTTGTTTATTTATTATTTCAGTTGATTAATTATATATTTAATTCTCAATTTTTTAGTGTAAACATATTGTAATCACGATTATTCAAATTGGTATTGCTATATCACTAGGAGCCAATAACTCTTTTAAGGGGAGCAGCACTATATAAATTAAAAAATTATATAGACTAATACAAACTTAAATATTTGGCACAGAGTTTTTCACCTATTTTTCAGGTTCATCTGTCTATTATATCAATCGGCAACTTATTACCTTTATTATTATTTTACAATTCTAATTTATGCTGGAATATATGTATATACCATATATACTTGAGTATAAGCAGACCCAAATATAAGCCGAGGCACCTAATTTTACCACAAAAAAATGGGAAAACTTATTGACTCGAGTATAAGCCTAGGGTGAGAAATGTGCAGCTACTGTAAGTGGAAAAGAGGGTCAACAATGCTCATTTGCAGCCTCACTGTGCCCATTTGCATGCCTCACTGTGCCCATTTGCAGCCATAGGTCCCCCAAACTTCAAACTTGGTAGTTAAGGGTTCCTAAATGCCCCCTAGCTGCAGCCAAAAATTGGGGTCTCTGGACACAAAGGATCCCGAAATGACATTGCTGCAGATGGACACAGTTGACCGATTTGGTATGCAAACCCAGTGGAACCATCAATACAACATATCCAAATATGGTGTTCCTATCACCAAGTGGCCCCAAGATATGGGGCCCCAAAGTCAGGTTGGAAAATGTTAAAGTGGAAGTAAACCCTCCTATCGTTTTCAGCCAAGGAGGCTGCCATCTTGGCCTCTGTTCAATCTTCAACTGTCATGATGCTGCACATGTGATCAGTTATGACACCAGCCATTGGATGGTTTGACAGTTTGGTTGAAAGCATAGTCAATGTGACAGGTAGAATTTCCGGCATGCCTTTTTTTTTTAACTATTTAAATCAAAGGGTTTACTTCCGCTTTAAGCACTTTTCTGCAGCAGAGAATGACATTTTCCGACCCGAATTTGGGGCCCCGTATCGCGGGGCCACTTGGTGCTAGGAACCCCAAATTTGGTATGCAAACCCAGTGGAACCATCACTACAACAGCCCCAAAGTCGGGTCGGAAAATGTCATTCTCTGTGCTTGACTGGAGTATAAGCCGAGTCAAGCACAAAATGTTCTGAAAAACTTGGCTTATACTCGAGTATATACCGTACATGCAATATCAAGTTGTCATCTATTGTCATTGATTCTATAAAATGTATCATTATTATATGATTGTTTACCAGGAATCAAAAAACATGATTGCATTTTATTCTTTATTAGTGTGCTTCCTTTAAAGTCCCATAATTTCCCCCTTTTCTCAATATATTAGGGATGGAGGCATATGAACCTATCCATTATTTATTTCCCCCTGTTTCATGCATATTTTAGCCACAGATTGAATGTTATTTATGCAAAAAAACTGAATGGATTGGAAAAACACTGCTCTATGACTAGTTAGTTATGACTAGTTGGAGCTGAAAATCATAGAAATGTCTTTGATCTTCATCTAGTGGCCAGAACGCAGTATCTTCCCAAGCCACTCTTTTTTTTTTTAATAAATAGCATAACATTTTTTTTTATAAATACACCCCAATGTCTTACTGACAGCATCTGAAAAAAATAAAAGAAGGTTTAACATTACTTTAGGCCCTCATGGGTCAATGCCTTTCCCTGTAGCAGGAGACTCGGTGTAATTAATAATAAACCCTCTTTGTCAACTATTAGAATTCAGGAGGTTGAACAACGCCATCAGAGGTTTCATTTGCTATACATTTCTACCAGTGCAGAGCTTGGTGCTCCCTGCGTTATTTGCCCAGAGATTCCCTCTCTATCCATGGCTGAGCAGAATTAATGATGACTTTTTTTCAGATTAGTATGAATCACGGCAGTTCTGATCTTGTGCTTTGGCCCCTTCTTAACAATCCTGAGAAACAGGATGAATAACAAGTAAACAGATATGATAACACACCGGAGAAAATTCCAGAAAACCGTCCCTCGTACTGAACAGAGAAGACTTTATCAGCAACCATTTATTATAAAAAAAAACAGCACTTATGTATTCCCATCGAATTATCGCAAACATAGAATTTTTTTTTTGGGGGGGCAGTGTACCTGTCATTATTAAAGCTGAACTTATATAGCTGATATACAGTGCCTTGGAAAATTATTCATACCCCTTGAAATTTTCCACATTTTGTCATGTTAAAACATAAATGTATTTTAAAGGGATTTTATGTGATAGATCAACACAAAGTGGCACATAATTGTGAAGTGGAAGGAAAATGATAAATGGTTTTTATTTTACTTTTTTACAAATAAATATCTGTATAAATCTGAATAAAAAGTGTGGCATGCATTTGTATTCAGCCCCCTTTACTCGGATACCCCTAACTAAAATCTAGTGGAACCAATTGCCTTCAGAAGTCACCTAATTAGTAAATAGAGTCCACCTGTGTGTAATTTAATCTCAGTATAAATACAGCTGTTCTGTGAAGCCCTCAGAGGATTGTTAGATAACCTTAGTGAACAAACAGCATTATGGAGGCCAAAGAACACACCAGACAGGTCAGGGATAAAATTGTGGAGAAGTTTAAAGCAGGGTTAGGTTATAAAAAATATCCCAAGCTTTGAACATCTCACGAAGCACTGTTCAATCCATCACCCGAAAATGGAAAGAGTATGGCTCAACTGCAAACCTACCAAGACATGGCCGTCCACCTAAACTGACAGGCCGGGCAAGGAGAGCATTAATCAGAGAGGCAGCCAAGAGGTCCATAGTAACTCTGGAGGAGCTGGAGAGATCCACAGCTCAGGTGGCAGAATCTGTCCACAGGACAACTATTAGCCGTGCACAAATTTGGCCTTTATGGAGGAATGGCAAGAAGAAAGTCATTGTTGAAAGAAAGCCATAAGAAGTCCCCTTTTCAGTTTGCAAGAAGCTATGTGGGGGGGGGGGGGGGGGCACATCAAACATATGGAAAAAGGTGCTCTGGTCAGAGGAGACCAAAATTGAACTTTTTGGCCTAAAAGCAAAAATGCTATGTGTGGTGCAAAACTAACGCTGCACATCACCCTGAACACACCATCCCCACTGTGAAACATGGTGGTGGCAGCATTATGTTGTGGGGATGCTTTTCTTCAGCAGGGACAGGGAAGCTGGTCAGAGTTGATGGGAAGATGGATGGAGCCAAATACAGGGCAATCTTAGAAGAAAACCTGTTAGAGGCTACAAAAGACTTGAGACTGGGGCGGAGGTTCACCTTCCAGCAGGACAACGACCCTAAACATACAGCCAGAGCTACGGAATGGTTTAGATCAAAGCATATTCATGTGTTAGAATGGCCCAGTCAAAGTCCAGACCTAAATCCAATTGAGAATCCGTGGCAAGACTTGAAAATTGCTGTTCACAGACACTCTCCATCCAATCTGACAGAGCTTGAGATATTTTGCAAAGAAGAATGGGCAAAAATGTCACTCTCTAGATGTGCAAAGCTGGTAGAGACATCCCCAAAAAGACTTGCAGCTGTAAATGCAGTGAAAGGGGGTTCTACAAAGTATTGACTCAGGGGGGCTGAATACAAATGTACACCACACTTTTGACATTTATTTGTAAAAACTTTTGAAAACCATTTATCATTTTCCTTCCACTTCACAATCATGTGCCACTTTGTGTTGGTCTGTCACATAAAATTCCAATAAAATACATTTATATTTTTGGTTGTAACATGACAAAATGTGGAAAATTTCAAGGGCTATGAATACTTTTTCAAGGCACTGTACATATAAGTGAACTGTTAGACCTGTCAAATGATTAGGAAATCTGTCCAGCCAGTCCTGAGAGTTACACAATACTGCCACATAGATGACCTAACTTTTCTTTAGTCTAGTTAGATAATAATACTTTTACCGCGTACACACGATCGGACTTTCCGGCAGACAATCCGCCGGACTTTGCAGCGGAGGTCCGCCAGACTTTCCGAGTGAGCGGACTTGCGCACACACGACCGGACTTTCCGGTGGACTAGGTCCGAGGGACTTCCCGCCGGTCTTTTGGCGGAGGTCCGACGGACCTCCCTAATGAACAGACTTGCCCACACATGGACTAAAGTCTGTTAATTTTGAACGTGACTCCAGGTACGACGGGACTAGAGGGGGAAGTCAATCGGAGGAGGAGCCCGGCAGAAGAACCGGAGACCGGGAGAAGATACCGGAGAGCGCGGAGAAGAACCGGAGAGTGGCAGAAGAGGCGGGAGAAGTCGGAAGAGACCCCAGAAGTCAGAAGAAGACCCCTGGAGCTGACTAATAAATTACTTTAAAAACCTGTCTAGTGTGTTTTTTTATTGACACTTTTTTCCCTCAGGTGAATGGGTAGGTACTCATTCACATGGGGGAAGGGGGGGGACGACAGGATCTGGAGTCTTCCTCATTAACCACTTGCCGACCGGCGCACGACGATATACGTCGACAGAATGGCACGTACAGGCAGGAGGGCGTATATATACGTCCCTCCTTTAGCCTGTCCGTGCCATCGGGAGCGCGCCGGGAGCGGCGCGCTCCCGCGCCGGTCGGGACCCCCGTGAGTCCGGCCGCGGTCCCCGCGGACTCGATCGCCGCGGGGACTCCCGCGATCGTCTCACGGAGCGGCTAAACGGGGAGATGCCGAGATAAACAGCATCTCCCCATTCTGCCTAGCAACTAGTGACGCCGATCTCTGCTCCCTGTGATTGGAGCAGAGATCAGCATTCACTAGCTGACAGCCACGCCCCCCCACAGTAAAAAAAAACACCCCTAGGCCTACTTAACCCCTACACTGCCACCTTGTGGTTAACTCCTAAACTGCCAGTGTCATTTATACAGAAATCAATGCATTTAAATGCATTAATTGCTGTAAAAATGACAATGGTCCCAAAAATGTGTCAAAAATGTCCGATGTGTCCGCCATAATGTCGCAGTCACAAAAAAAATCGCAGATCTCCGCCATTAATAATAAAAAAAAAATTATTAATAAAAATGCTATAAAACTATCCCCTATCTTGTAAACGCTATAACTTCTGCGCAAACCGATCAATAATCGCTTATTGCGATTTTTTTTACCAAAAATATGTAGAAGAATACGTATCGGCCTAAACTGAGGAAAAAAAATGTTTTTTTATATATTTTTGGGGATATTTATTATAGCAAAAAATAAAAAATAATGCATTTTTTTCAAAATTGTCGCTCTCTATTTTTGTTTATAGCGCAAAAAATAAAAACCGCAGGGGCGATCAAATACCACCAAAAGAAAGCTCTATTTGTGGGAAAAAAAGGACGTCAATTTTGTTTGGGAGCCACGTCGCACGACCGCGCAATTGTCAGTTAAAGCGACGCAGTGCCGAATCGCAAAAAGGGGCCTGGTCCTTTGGCTGCAAATTGGTCCGGTCTGAAAGTGGTTAAAGGGGGCTTTCAGATTGTGATAAGCCCCCTGCCCGCAGACCCTTCACAGCCACTGCCCAGAGTTTTGCCAGGAAGAGGGCCTTGTCTCCATCAATATGGGGATATGTGCTTTGGCATGGTGGTGCCCCCCCCCCCTGCCCCAAAGCACCCACCCCCCCATGTTGAGGGCATATGGACTGGTATGATCAAGGATGGGGGGGGCACTCGCTCGTTTTCTCCCTTTCCTGACCTGCTGGGCTGCATGCTTGGGTAAGGGTCTAGTATGGATTTTGGGGGGGGACCCCATGCCATTTTTTTAAATATTGTTTTTTAGGCATGGGGTTTACCCTCAAAATCCATACCAGACCCTTCGGTCTGGTATGGTCTTGGGAGGACCACGCGTTGTTTTTTTAAATAACTTTGGCGTGGGGTTTCCCCTCAAGATTCATACCAGACTCCAAGGGCCTGGTATGGTCGGATCAAAGTCAGATCCCAACCATTGAAGTTGCATGGAAGTCGGACATGAAGTCGCAGGGCAAAGTCGGGTCGGAAGTCGTTTGACTTCCGTGTCGGAGCAGTGTGAACCTGGCCTTAGACGTGATTTCCTATTGGGAGTATCTCACCAAAAATGACATTTTTGTTGCAGGGGATGCCCAAAATCTGACTTGTATCTTAGTGTAGACTTCTGTGAAAATCAGTGAGCCAATTACACAAACAGAAAAATAAATTTCTGGGGGGTCGTTCTGTATACCATCTGTGTACAGAATACCTCCGGGTAACCATATTGCATTGCATGTTACAGAAAATGACAGAGCTGTAAATTAAAAAGGAAAGGTCATTTTCAATAACATTCATTTACAATATGACTTGTGTAGCAATTGTATACGCTATGTTATATATATATATATACAGTACATACACACACAGTAGTATATATAAATAGTGTGTGTGTGTGTGTGTGTGTATATATATATATATATATATATATATAGAGAGAGAGAGAGAGAGAGAGAGAGAGAGAGAGAGAGAGAGAGAGAGAGAGAGAGAGATCCTATTTTTGTTTTTTACAATTCATGAATAAATGAATTTAGCCGGGGCGAGGAGATGTTGCTGGAAGTGGCAGAAGACGAGTACCGAATGATTTTACCATATCCCTGGGACCGAGTGGAGGAGAGGAGTTTGGATTAAGCCTAAAATTCTTTCAGTGCCCTGAAACACTGGCCCGAAGGTGAGAGGCTAGGGAGTAGTAGTTTGGGATTTAATTTGTCTGCACCCACCTGCTGACTTTTCACAACAAGTTTAGAGTGTCCATACCCACTCACTTTGATCTAGATGGGACATACAGGACGCCGGTGGGAATAACGGACACACATTCATTGTCATCTGATCTACCTCACTGCATGGACATTATGAATAATTTATTGTTATTATCATTGTTGCCATGAACATTTATTCGTCCGCGGGACTTTTCACTTATTTTTAATCACCATCACCAACACATTTTTTGCACATTATTTATTGGATGCATTATTTATTTACAATTTTTTATGTACTTTATTTAATGGGTGATATTTATTGATTACCTTTTTTACCACTTCAATACTATTATTCACTTTGTTTTTGCACTTTAGCGCATTGCGCACGATATTGCTTATTTATATTTATTTATGTGAATGTATTTATTTATTTAAATTTATTGCCACGGTTTTAGCGCAAAATCATTTATTTCTCTTCCCAGCCCATCATAATAGACACACCTGGTTTGCAGACCTGGGATGGAGAGGACTCCTCATAGGCCCTTTTCACATGGGCTCCTTTTACAGTGTTTAGCGCTCCCCCTGAAAAGCTACCTCCTGGTGTTAAACTGGCAAATGGGGATTTTGTATTGCACAGGGTTACATTAAATCCTATGAGAGAGTTTGGCAGGAGGAGCCATCTGTCAAACTCTTCATGTAGAGTTAAAATTGCTGCACCATCATGCTTGGCAGACACAGCGATATGTATTCACCCAAGCGGCAATGTCCACTTGTAGATGGATGTTCAGGGGGAGTATAAACAGGGATCGGCCAGCTGTTTTTACTGCCTCCTGGCTACCCAGGTTAAATGAGCCATAGTGGGAACAGCAGGTGGGCAGACCTAGAACCCAGGAATGGTAAGAAACCCTCATAATGGGCACAGCAGGTGTATAGACCCGGGAACTTAGCACATGGATGGTGGGAACCCCTCATAATGGTCACATCATGTGTAAATACCCATGAACTCAGCAGAGGGATGGTGGGAACCCCTCATAATGGGCATAGCAGGTGTAGAGACCTGGGAACTTAGTACAGGGATGATGGGGACCCACCTCATAATGGGCCCAACAGGTGTACAGACCGAGAACGCAGCCCAGGATTGGTGAGAACCCATTCATAATGGGCACAGCAGGTGTACAGACCTGGGAACTCATGGTAGGGATGATGGTAACCTCTCATAATGGGCATAGAAGGAATGCAGACTTGAAAACCCAATACAAAGATGATGTGAACCCCTCATAATGGGCACAGCAGGTGTGAAGACCTGAGAACCCAATGCAGAAATGATGGGAACGCTCCAAATTGGGCACAGCAGGTGTGCGGACCCGGGATAGTGGGGACCCCTCGTAGGCTATTGAAAGAGTTACACTATTATGGGCTTTTAGCTCTCTGGTATCCTCCAGCAATTTAAATATTCCTTTTGGTCACATTGTTTCTTCAAATCCCATGCTTCCCAAGTGGAGAAGAAAAGGATGAAGATGCCAGCTTCCATATTCATACCTTAGCAGATTCTTTTTAAATCAGGCTCCGTAAATAAAGTGACCCATTCATTTTCATCGCCGTAATTAGATTTGATGGCACGGCGCGGCCGCGTCCTCCATACCTCGGCCATATATTAAGGCGTTAACCTTGAATTTGTTATCTGATGCTATAATTTGCTGGCCTTGCATGCCGCAGCTCCTGTAAGTGTGCTGAGCAGCTACGTGACTGATTACCACCTAATGCTTTCACACCGGCTGATCTAGAACGTTTCCGACTACATTTAAATCACAAATGACTGTCTCTCCTGCGCAAATTATCTCAGGCCGGCGGAGCCAAACTCCGGAGCCCATCTTAATGCGGCGCGCCTGCATAATGACAACACTGTGTTTGTGTAGGCACAGATGGGCAGGTTGATGGATAGGTGACACTTTGCTGGAGTACATGCGGCATTGTGACACGCTAACAAGTAATAGACACAGGTAGCGTCTGTGATAATTGAAAAGGAAGGTGATGCATTACCGCGGGAGCTCAGATTTAATGTTCCAATCATACACTATTAGTCCGTTAAGTAGTTTATTAATACAGTGAATAAAAATGCAGCTGATACTGTCCTTGGATTGAAGGAAACATCCCGACGGTTAAGGATACATTCTAGACAATCTTTTTTTTTTTTCCCAGGACAATTTAGCCATTAAACAGGAACTCCCCATTTTTTTTTTTTGGCCCTGCATACCTGATGGTGGTGTCTGCCCATTTCAGATACTCACCCATCCAGTGGAGCCAGGGTTGACCCGCTGAGATCCTCCCATGCGGGGCCCCAGCTCCGACCAGCACTGCCATGTTCTCTCAAGGAAAGGAGGAGGAAGAGGTGGACCTATTGGCGCGCCATCGAGAGGCCCACCTGCTCTTCCGGGGTTCAGCAGGCTGGCCACTCGATGACAAGCCAATAGGCCCACACCCTCCTCCTTCCCTTGAATGAAAGGCTATGCCTCCTGGGATATATGATGTATATATCCCGGGAGGCACAGTGTGCGCATAATGCAGGTGACGTGCATAGGAGGGCGGCGTGGACTATAAATAATAATAAAAAAAGCGGTAAACAAAAGAAAAAAAAATAGCAATGCCCCATTCCTGCAGAGGAAGGTCGGAGAGGTGGAGAAGCGGGATCGCCCTCGGGAGGCTGAAGGTCCGATTTAAATTGTAATGGATATCTCCTGATGTTTTTTAATTTTTTTTTATTATCAAAAAAAAAAAAAACTTGCAGAATATCATTTAAAAACATTTTAAATGTAGCTGTCTATTTCTTGCTCTTACCATAACCTACCATCAAAAAACAACCCAAATTCAATGTTCCTACTCCTGATGATTGCAGTGATACCACAAATGTGTATGTTTTTTTGTTGTTTGTACCCGTAGTAGGGCTCAGGAACAATAGTGCACATTTTGCTTTTTTATCCTACCTAAAAATACTGACTAAAATACATTGACCATGACCTTTGACCCCGACTATAACTCTGGGCGTAACATTTGCAGCTAACCCTGACCCTACGCCTAACTCTGACCATGACCTAGATCAAACCCTGATCTAGCTATTTTATCTTTATTTTTTAAATGAATAATAATTTTTTTAACATACTTTTTTTTGTTTACAATTTTCTCCTCTAGCGAGAAAAAGATACAATGTATTACGTAATGTATCCTATATGTATACAGAATTCTAGGCGCCAACATTTCCTTCTTGCTGTCTTTTCTTCACAACCCCGGCATACTGCAGAGCCGCTGATTGAATATATTTTAACCCTCTCGGAGTCTAACCCAGGGTTTCTCAACCAGGGTTCCATGGATCCCTAGGGTTCCCCCAGAGGTTGCTTGAGCAATGAGCAATTTCTGCCTCTCAGATAAGTTCCCACTGACACCATTCATCTTTTTAGCTACCTGTAAGGGGGTAATTCTTCCCAAAGACCCCCAGTGTAAGGAACATTCTTCCAACTGACATCACACTAATGTATCATGAGTTGTAGATATAGTAATTTTTAGTAGGGGTTCCCTGAGACCAGAAAGTAATTTCAAGGGTTCCTCGGTGTTGGAAAGGTTGAGAAAGGCTGGTCTAACCATTCTCCAAGTAATACAGCCCTGAAGAAGGGAGATGCAATTCCCCCGAAATGCGTTGGCTCTACTTGTATATCTTTATCTTCAATAAACTATAAAAATCATCAAGTGAGACTTTTTTGGACATCGGGCACTCCACTCCAATCACCCAAGTAACCCCCAGAACAAGACTAGGCAAAGATGTTAGCCTGTCAACCAAGCACGTTGATGTCATATCACTGAAGCGGAGGTGAGTATCGTTCCTCTTTATCTGCATCTCAGTCTAGACACAGTTGTCATCGGACATCATCCACGTAGGTTGATGTAACATAACCACTTAAGCTCCGGAAGATTTACCCCTTCATGACCAGGCCTTTTTTTGCCATACAGGACTGGATTACTTTTATGCCCCGTACACACGGTCGCAAATTCCGACCACAAAATCTGTCAGATTTTTTCCGACGGATCTTGTCCGACACTGGTGTTGCATACACACGGTCGGACAAAGTTTTCGGAAAATCCGATCATCCTGAACGTGGTGACGTTTGTTGCCTACGACGGGACTACGTAGAGGCTAGTAGCCAATAGCTTTGGTCTTGTAATGTGATCTGAGCATACGTGGCACTTTGTCCGTCGGAATTCGCTACACACGATCGGAAAAAGTCCGATAGGACTTTGTTGTCGGAAAATTTGAGAGCAGGAGATAAAACTTTGTCCGTCGGAAAATCCGACCGAAAAAGTCTGATGGAGCCTACACACGGTCGGAATTTCCGACAACATTGTCCAATAGGACATTTTCCGTCGGAAAATCCGACCGTGTGTATGGGGCATTACTGACAATTTCGCAGTCATGCAACGCTGTACTCAAATTACATTTTGTCATTTTTTCCCATGAAGAGAACTTTCTTTTAGTGGTATTTGATCACCACTGGGGTGTTTACTTTTTGCACTATAAACAAAAAAAGACCGACAATTTAAAAAAAAAAAAAATATATATATATATATTTTTTTTACTTTCTGCTATAAAACACATACAATAAAAAAAAATTCTTTGTAAATTTAGGCCAATATGTATTCTGCTACATTCTTTTGGTAGAAAAAAAAATCCCAATAAGTGTATATTGATTGGTTTACGCAAACTTTATAGCGTCTACAAACTATAGTATATGTACTGGAATTTTTTTATACTAGTAATTGCGCCGATCAGTGACTTATAATGGGGCTGCGATATTGCAATGGACATTCGGACACTAACTGACACTTTGTGTGAACCAGTGACACTAATACAATGATCAGTGCTAAAATATGCACTGTCACTGTACTAATGACACTGGCTGGGAAGGGGTTAAACATATAGGGCAATCAAAGGGTTAACTGTGTGCCTAGCCAGTGTTTGTGTTTACTATGTATGCTGTTTTTACTAGGGGAAGACATGGAATTTATTCCCTTGCAGGAACGCAGAATACATCTATTCCCCCTGTCATAACGGAGTTCTGCCTTGTTTACATAGTCTCTGAGTCTCTGACCAACGATTGGTGGGTAGCAGCGGACATCGAGTGCCTGGCACACGCAGATGGGCTTCTGCTGTAAAAGATTACAGCAGAAGTGGCTTGGCGGCGCGTGTGCAGGCGGAAGTGATGGATCACGTATATAGACCTGATCCGGCGGACAGCTGCCACCCTGCTATAGGGCAGTCGGCAAGTGGCTAAAGGATGAAAAAAATATATATTTTAAAGCAAATTTTGCCTGCAGTAAAATTAGTGTAATTAAGAGTTTTGAAGTAGTAGTTGGCAATGGTAAAATCGGTCATACACCCCTAAAAGTTACAAATCAAATGTAGGATTAGATGCCGCCTATGTGTACATTTGAGAGTAGGCAGATTAATAAATATCTTAGATAAATTAATGAAAAAAAAAAATGTCTGTTATTTCTTTAATTAAAAAGAACAAGAACAGGATGTAAAGACACGGACATTGTAAATCAGCAAGATAACATTTATATTCAATACTAATGAGTAAAAATCCTGTGAACACTGAACAGCCTTGCTGGAGCTCCAAAACACTAATGCCGCGTACACACACGATCGGAATTTCCGATGGAAACAGTCCGATGGGAGCTTTTCATCGGATTTTCCGACTGCGTGTATGCCCATCGGTCTTTTTCTGTCGGAATTTCCGACGGACTTTGGATTGAGAACCTTTCTATCGGATTTTCCGATCGTGTGTATGCAATTCCGACAAGAAAAATTCCGAAGCATGCTCGGAAACAATTTGACGCATGCTCAGAAGCATTAAACTTCCCTTTTATAGTGCAGTCAAACGTTTTTTAAGGCGGGGTGTTATTGACCGTCGGAATTTGGTGTGACCTTGTGTAGGCAAGACCGTCAGAATTGTGTACGCGGCATAAGGGTAACTCCACTTTCATGGGGAAAAAAAATAGCAAATTAAAAAAATCAAATAAAAAAAAAAAGGTAATATAGCTTATACAACGGTTACACAAGTCATATTATTATTGAATGTTATTATAAATTACCTTTTCTTTTTAATTTGCAGCTCTGTAGTTTTCTGTAAGATGCAATATGACAGCCTAGACACGTTCTGTAGACAGATGGTATACAGAACGCCCCCCAGAAACATAATTTCCTGCTTGTGTGATTGTCTCACTGATTTTCTGCACTAAGGTACACTAAGTAAAAATTCAGCTACCCATTCCCTCCTCCACTCTGACCGCCTAGCAGTGGCGGCTGGTGTTTTTTTTTTTGGGGGGGTGGCAAACAACCACACCCCCCCAGGATCAATCGGTTGGCTGGCAGCACCCCCCCTGCTCCCCGCTGTCAGTCAGTCGGTCGGGTCACCCACGCTACCCATCCCTCCCCTCCTCCCCCCCGCGGGCGGTGTTGATCATGCAGCTCCACACTTACCCCATTTAGGTTGCAAATGGACGATGGCAGGCGGCTTGCGGCTTCTCCTCTGCATCACGGCAGATTACGTTGTACGTCTCCTCCATCCTCCTCCTAGGCGTCCAATCCAATCACCTGTTCTTTAAACCAATCGGGACCTGCTTCCTGATTTGCCGGGAGGAGGATCAGTGTTTCAATAGCGAATATTCATTGTCTATTGTAACACACCTGGGTGGGCTCGGTTCACAGTGCTCTGCACCCACCCTATTTTGAAGCTTATTAGAGCCTCTGGTTCTAATCATGTGCATCAAATAAACACTCCTCCCCATTGGAATCCATGCATCCGGCGTCCTGCATGGGGGATGAACGCATGGATAGTGGAGACAGCGCCCGTGCGCCCTTAACCACTTGACCACTGGGCACTTAAACCCCCTTCCTAACCAATTTTCAGCTTTCGGTGCTCTCACACTTTGAATGACAATTACTCAGTCATGCAACACTGTACCCATATGACATTTTTGTCCTTTTTTTCCACACAAATAGAGCTTTCTTTTGGTGGTATTTAATCACCGCTGGGTTTTATATTTTTTGCGCTATAAATCAAAAAATACTGAAAATTCTGAAAAAAAATAAAAATTATTTGTTTCTGTTAAAATGTATTGCAGTGTATTGGCAGAGTATTGCAGTGTTGCAGAGTATTGCACAGTGTTGCAGAGTATTGGCATAGTATTGCAGAGTATTGCAGATTATTGTCACTGAGCAGTGCTGTGGGCACTACACATCCAGCCCACAGTGCTGCTGCAATCTCTCCCCTCTCACTGTACCGATCGGTACAGAGAGGGGAGGGAGGAACCGACGTGACGCCGGTTTGTTTACAAGTGATCGCTCCGTCATTTGCTACTCAAATTTGTGGAGCAATTTGCATGTGATTTTGCTTGTCGTATAGGGCCAGCCTATTCACTTGAATGGGCTGCTCTACGTGCCTTTGTCGTCTCAAAAGAAGCTCCTGCTCCTTTTCGAGCAACAAGCTTCACGTGATTAAAAAGCACAGTTTGCCATGATTGCCGTCCTGTCGGGGGGTCTCGAATATATAGGGGAGCCATTGATGGAAAGGATGGGGCTTCTGATGTTGAGAAAAAATCCTATGATGGGGGAATGTCACTGATGTGATAGAGGGAACCTCTGATCAAAAGAGGGGCTTCTGATGTGACGTTAAAGCGGTAATAAACCCAAAACCAAAAATGTAATATATTGCAGCTTCAATCAGATGTGGTGGCTGCATTTGTTTTCTTTTCTAGGCTTTTTTCCCCTCTGTTTTCACCTGCTGATCTGGCCAGTAACACACCTCCTGTATTAGAATGCCCCCCACTCTGGATGAAGGAGCACATGGAGCACCTTTGGACAGTAATGAGTCTGGGGCAAGGGGAGTGTTAGTGTATCTAAATCTGCTAGTACATCTAACAAACTGAAAGCGGTTCTGCACTGGGGTTTTTTTTTTTTGGGGGGAATATGCTAAGGGGTAATAGGAAAATTAGGGGACTCACCTGTTCTATCTTCATTCGTGATCGCTGCCGGTTTTTGTCCGATGAAGTTCTTTATCTTCTTCTTTTGTGCTGGGGGCCATCTTGCCTGTGGGCATGTGAAACCCCACAGGCACTTTAGATGGCCCAGCATGCACCGCCGTTACTGCGCCGAGCTCGCGCGTGTGCAGTAACGGCAAAGTGCAGCTCACGTTCTCCGAAATCTCACGAGATGTCGGCACATCTGCCGACATCTCGCGAGATTTCGGAAGATGTGTCCGAAATCTCGCGAGATTTCGGAAGATGTGCGAGATTTCGGAAGATGCCCGCACAGGCTCCTGGGATCAATGACACCAGATCCCAGGAGACAGTGCGTAGTGACGAGGATCCCCGCACAGACCCCACCCACCCCCGCAGAGACAGAGGACCGGAAGTCATCGATTACAAGGTAAGTGAAAAAAAAAAAAAACACATTTCATTTAGTACTCTTTGCCTGATTTGGAAGGCAAAGAGATTTACTAAATAAAATGTGTGCAGAACCGCTTTAAAAGCCAAATTCCATCTCACACTTTTTAAGCAGTTGCAGCAACAGGTTTTTTTCTTTTGGGATAAAGGTTTTACATAAATTAAAAAGCAGATCCTTGTAAGCACTCCTGTCAGTAGTAAATGGTTTATCTCATTCCTGTAACTACTACATTTGCAAGAGAGCTTGGTCTTTTGAAAAACAACAGACTTGCTGGCCAGATCATCAGATTAAATTAAAGGAAAGAAAGCCTAAAAAAGAAAACGAATGCTGCCATCATACCTAAGGACTGGTAAGCTGCAATATAATAAATATTTGCTTTTGGGTTTAATACCATTTTAATTTCATCAAGGCGGTTGTATACATCATCCCAGGATAAGGTTTCCCGTTGATGGTAAGTAACATTTATGTCAAGGGCGTCTCAAGATTTTCTTGTACTTTTGAAGGGCGTAGTGACTGAAAAAAGTTGAGAAACGCTGGTCTATACCATAGGGGCCTCCTTGGGTCTATCAGTTAGTAAGCAACTGCTACAGTTCTAGCCTAACTGAACTTCGAAAAACCACCTGTGCAGCTTAGGCCTTCAAGATGCAAATACTCCTATTATATCTTTATTTTTTAGGTACTAAATTACTCAATCACTGAACTTGGCTGAAACACCAAAATAATTTACTACTTTATGATATCACTCTGGAGATAAATCTGCCCGTGGTTGGAAAATTAAAGCCTTTAAGCCCTCCATTATACCCCTCAGCTGTGGGTTTACATTGAGAACAATCTCGGTTCTCCTTTGTCCCTCTTCCCAGCATTATAAAGTGTGTGTGTGGAGAGCTTTACTCAAAAATCCATAAGACGAAAACCAATAACGCCTTCATTTTTTTTTTCGGCTGGTAAAATTTACATTCAAGAGACTGCTGTGCATTGTTGTAACGGTGCCCGAGTGACTCAGCCAGTGTTGTGACATGAAAATGTATTTTCTTTTCAGAACTTGCAGCTATTACAAGTGAAAATATTAACAGTCTAACCAAACCAAAGAGCCCTGGAAGTTCCAGAAATCTATTTGTCTGAACTGCAAATAAGAGGAGTCTGTGAGCGCGGAATACAATAGCCAAAGACAGAATGGTGAGGTGATCTGAGAGATACGAAGGCTTATGTAGCAAGGCAGAGAACAGAGTAGAGTTCCCTATACCCAAAGACGGCCTTAAGCGTTGGGGACCTGCGTGACTGTCCAGGTCAGTAGTTTGTGAATCCTCCTTAAAATGTGAGACCCCCATATTTATTGAGTAAGAAGACCAAAATTAAAAGGTCTCTCCAAATCAGTTACATTGCATAGTGAAACCTTGTTAGAGCACATGGCTCTTTCCATCACATATCCCAAAATTAAGAGAACTATTCCTCATTTCAAGATAGTGGGCGGATTAATGCAAACCATTCCTCTTTATGTCCCATGGCCAACAGCACATCAATGGAAACATGAAAGCCATGGGTTCTATACAGTAGGGTTTGAGACTCAACAAGAAAGTATGACTCAGAAGGTTGTCATGAAAAGAGTCTAAAGGAACCAAACAAGCCCTTCACTGATCTATCAAATAACACATTAGAACCTTCTTGGGATAGTATGAGAAGGTATTCACGTGTCCTTTTGCAACAAATATCACCAAAATTTGAGGATTATTGCTCATTTCAAGATAATGGGTGGAGCCATTCAAATCATTACTTAATGTTCCATGGCCAACTGTACATTCACGGAGGCATGAAAGCCATGGGTTATTTAGAGTAGGGTTTGGGACCCAACAAAAAAGTATGACCCAGAAGGTTATCATGAGAAGCGACTGAAGGAACCAAACAGGCCCCCCACTGATCCATCACATAGCACATTAGAACCTTCTAGGGACAGTATGAGAAGGTATTTACATGTCTTATTTCAACAAATATCCCAAAAATCGGAGGATTATACTTCATTTCAAAATAATGGGTGGAGCCATGCAAATCCTTCCTGAATGCTTCATGGTCAACTGTACATCCATGGAATCATGGAAACAATGGGTTCTATATGTTAGGACTTGGGGCCCAACAAGAAATAAGCCCCACAACGAGAAGAGACTAAAGGAACCAAAAAGCCTTTCACTGATTCACAGTGAAGGTTTTTTACCTTTGTGCATAGAATGCATGAAAGTAAAAATATCCTGGAATCTTTACAACCACTTTAAAGCCCCATGGCCAGCTGTACATCCATGGAAGCATAGAAACCATGCCCTCTATGGAGTAAGGCTTGGGACCCAACAAGAAAGTAAGACACAGAAGGTTATCATGAGAGGAACCAAATCGCCTTCCACTAATGCAGAGAACAGCACATTAGAGCCATATTAGAACAGTATACATTTAGAAGATTTTTACATGTATTCCAACACATATCCCTAAAATAAGAGGACTATTCCTCATTTCAAGATAGTGAGTGGAGCCATACACATCTTTCCTCAAATCCCCATGGCTAACTGTACATCAATGGAGGCACAGAAACCATGGCTTCTATATGAAGTAAGGCTTGGGACCCAATAAAAGAAGCATGACCCAGGAGGTTATCATGGGAAGGGACTAAAGGAACCAAAAAGCGTTCCACTGATCCATTGATTGGCACATTAGATTCAGACATTTGGACAGTATGAGAAGGTATTCACATGTCTTATTCCAACATATATAAACAAATGTGAGGATTAGTCCTCATGTTAGGATAGTGGGAGGAACCATGCAAATCATGGCTCTTTATGCCCCATGGCCAAGAGTACATCAATGGAAGCATGAAAGCCATGTGTTCTAAAGAGTAGGGCTTGGAACCTAACAAGTAAGTATGACCCAGAAGGTTATCTTGAGGGACTATAGGAATCAAGCCCTTCACTGACCCATCAAATAGCACATTTAAACCCTTTTAGGACAGTTTGATAAGGAATATATATGTCTTATTCCTGCAAATATTCAAAAATTTGAGAGTATATTTTATATTGTAGAATACTTTTCGATTTCCCAAATGACTTTATGCCTCTGAGGAAGGACTACACAGTCGAAACATGTCAGGCGTCATTTTGTAGCATGCACTCTCGCTAGCCTATCAACGCACATAGGGTAGCTGAGATTCATGCCAATGGTTGTATCCAATCTTTTTGCTGCTAATATTGTCTAATGTACATATATATTTGATTAGTATACTTCTTGCTTATGCAATTTTCCCATTGCGATTTCAAATAAATAAACAAATTTTATACTAACATCTGATCCGTCTTTCAAAATCCAGAGGGGTCACACCGTGCCTTGAGCACTAGGTTCTTTCTCTTGTATACTTCATTATTAGAGCCTTCTTATGACAGTATTGGGACCCAATTAGAAAGTATGGCCCAGAAGATCTTTGTGAGTTTAGCAAAGTTTAGATATGGCATTTTTTACATAGATAAATGAGTCCATCTCAGACTAATGTAAGTATAGTATCTATGGGCCATACCTGTGTTTTCCCCGTGGAAGCTGGAAATCACTGTAGTAGATACTGCTACTACAGTGATCTCCGCTATCTTCTGGATCCCTTATAATTTCTAGACTGAGATGCTAGCTTTGAGATGACACAATCATATAAATCCTGAGGCAACGTGCTGTTTTTGGTTGTATTTCTGAATGTCTGATACAGACCAGCCCCTGCTGCAGTCTCTCACCTTGTGACTTGTTAGTAACAAGTTGTTACAGTGTTGAAGTCTGATCGCTAAGGAAGAGTAAACAGAAGAAATGCTTTCTCCTACCTGCAGCAGATTATTAATGTCATCATCTTAGCCTAAGCAAAGTCACTGGACAGGAAGTGGAGTTTTTTTTTTTTAAACTTGTTGTCGAAAACTCTGACCGTGTGTAGGCTCCATCACACTTTTTCCATCGGAATTTCAGACACACAAAGTTTGAGAGCTGGATCTAAAATTTTCCGACGACATAATCCATTGTCGGAAATTCCGATCGTGTGTACACAATTCCGACACACAAAGTACCACGCATGCTCGGAATCAAGCAGAAGAGCAGCCCTGGCTATTGACCTTTATTTTTCTCGGCTCATCGTACGTGTTGTACGTCACCGCGTTCTTGACGTTCGGAATTTCCGAGCAACTTTGTCCGACCGTGTGTACAGGGCATTAGTGCTGTCAGGGCTTTTTTTTTTTTCCCTCAGAAAATAGGTGCAGGAACTCAATTATCACCCCTTAACCCCCCCCCCAATCCCCCCCCCACACACAGGCACACACACCTTCAAAACCGCATCAAATGGTGGATGTAGTCAAATCTTACTTACAGTGGGAGGGTCTTAAAGGAGCATTCAATACCAGGCGTGCAGAGTTCGGGGGGGGGGGGTCATACACAGAGTGCAGAGTTCAGGAGTATGCTATATGCAGAATTCTAAATGTGTGCTACGTGCTAAGTGTAGAGTTCAAGGGTGTGCTGCATACAGAGGGCAGAGTTCAGGGGTGTGCTACACACAGAGTGCAGATTTCAGGGGTGTGTTACACACAGAGTGCAGAGTTCAGGGGTGTGCTACACACAGAGTGCAGAGTTCAGGGGTGTGCTACACACAGAGTGCAGAGTTCAGGGGTGTGCTACACACAGAGTGCAGAGTTCAGGGGTGTGCTACACACAGAGTGCAGAGTTCAGGGGTGTGCTACACACAGAGTGCAGAGTTTAGGGGTGTGCTACACACAGAGTGCAGAGTTTAGGGGTGTGCTACACACAGAGTGCAGAGTTCAGGGGTGTGCTACACACAGAGTGCAGAGTTCAGGGGTGTACCACACACAGAGTGCAGAGTTCAGGGGTGCGCTACACACAGAGTGCAGGGGTGCACTACACACAGAGTGCAGAGTTCAGCCTTCTTCCCCATCAACAACTCACTTTCACTCCTCTTCAGCTCTGACCTCTGCATGCAACCCCCCTCCACTGCCCCCACCTCATCTTCTCCCCCTTCCTTAAAAGCTCCACCATCTTCCACATGTCTTATATTTGTTGCTGTATTAAGAAGCTGAATCACCCAGCTGGCTCTAGTACCTCCCTACACACTATAGGTGGCTACGCCTCTTTCACTTGCAGGGGGATCATCCAGTGGTGGTTTTGGCATCTGCACTGCACCCCGGGCACCTGCATCTCCCTTGTCCATATCCTGCACTCAGTGGAAGCCACTCAGATCAGATCTGTGGGAGCTGTTGGGAGACAAGCTTACTCGTAAACACAGAAGCCAAACTTCTGTGTTTACAAGGGATAGTGGTGAGCAGGGAGCTGAAAGCCTAATCCAGAGGTGGTAGAACTAAGTTCCACCTGAAAAAAAGTCCTGGTTACTTGGTATTTTGAGACATATCAGAAATTCATTCATGCAGACTTGTAAAGTTATTGAAAGGGCCACTTTAAAGTGTAGTCTTCAGACTGTAAGGTCCATCGGTTCCTTTAATGCTGACTTTGGGCCATTCATTTTTACTGGTCATCTTTTAAGTGTAAAATTCTCTGTTGCTAAATATATCTTCTATTATTATTGTGGGCTACTCATTAGTATTGAAAACCAGCTAGGATGCAATTACACTTAGCTGACAAGGCATCTGGGAATGTCTCGCCCTAGAATGAGCTGTGTATCATGCATCGGGACCTTTGTTTTTTAACAAAGTGCCAACATTTTTTTTAAATAATTTTTTGAAACATTGGCAGGTTGGTAAAGCGATGTTTTCTTCATCATGTGTGCATAGTACGGTTGACTGATGCGCTTTATGCCCTAGTCACGGTGCTACGAACTTATCAGATGATGTTCCAAAGGGTATTTGATGGGCCTCATTGGGTTTTTACTGGCAGACAGGCAATCTGTTCCACCCTGGTTGTGTTGCTCACCCTGGAAATTTGCACTCGTACCGTTGGGCTATTCTAGCACCGAATTAGCATAGAAATTATGTATGCAGAAAGGATTGCTTGCCTGGTTGCATGATAACAAGCTGTTCCATTTACTGTTCACATCCCAACCCTGGAATGAGCTGTTGACACTGGAAAATCTTGATCAGTGTTTGCAACTAATTAATTTTGTAAAGGGAAACTAAAATGGTTTGGGAACTTTTTTTAAACTTTTGTTAATTAATTTTTTTCACAAAATTATGTATTTATTTATTTTGTATTTATTTAAAGGCTTTGTTCTTTTAAATATTTCAAGGTCAACCTACACAAATTTCTCCTTACCTTCTGACAATTTGGCAAAAGTTCAATCTTTTTTCTATACTATGCAAAACCAAAACAAAAAAAGATTTGGCTGGAGTTTTAGGTTTTTATTCATTGCACTTCCTACGTGATTACCAGTTCATATATTCTTGGGTGTGGAGTTAGGAGTGTCTAATATAAATGTGTATCTTGCTTGGAGATTTGTTAAAAATAATTTTGATTAAGAACCTCAAATACATCCAATGCATTTCGGGGGAAAGGTCCTCCTTCTTCAAGATTAAAGTGTAACTAAAGGCAAAACTTTGGGTTGATATCAGAGCAGTAATAGAGGGTAAATCTTCAAATTTCAAACCCTAATTCTGGTGACCCTGGTGATATCCTGGGGATCCCTGACTTTAGAGGGATGTCCTCTCACTTCCTGATTTGGCTATTCAACAGGAAGTGAAGGGAAATCTCCCCTATGGGACAAAAAAAACAACTAAAAAATAAAAACAGACAGGGGTTATACACTGTAACCCTCAATTCCTCTATCCAAAATTAAATGGAAGAAAATATGTTTTGCCTTTAGTTTTACTTTTAACATCTGTAGAACAGAGTGGCTAAAATAAAAGATTATACATGGGCCAAACACCACCCTGTACGGTTTGCAGCAGAACTCCTGAACAGAGGAAAAATTCTAACCCAAACGGCGAATCCAATTGAAGTCTATGGGAGCCGAACAGGAAAATTCAAAAGTGGCTATTTTGAAGGCTTATATACAAGCAATTGGCCATAAAAGGGGTATGGGGTCTGGGTACTGCCCTGGGGAACATGTATCAATGCAATAAAAAAAATAAGAAAACAATCGTTTTTTTCAGGAGCAGGGATTTTAATTATGCTTAAAGTGCAACAATAAAAATGAAAAATTCCTTTAAATATAGTCCGGGGGGGGGGGGGGGTGTCCCCTTCATTAGCCTGTAAAGTGGCACATCTGTAGCATGCTGCAGCAAAAAAGAAATGTAACATTTAAATTGACTCGCGGTTGCAATTGCCGGCACCCGGCTTTTGAAAAAATAAATAAATGAATAAAAGGCGTGGGGTCAAAAATAAATAAATGAATAAAAGGCGTCTGGTATGGACCTGCTCACTCGCCCCCCCCCCCCCCCCCCCATTTCCTTACCTGCCAGGCTGCATGCTCGCATAAGGATCTGGTATGGATTTTGGAGGGACTCCACGCCATTTTTTACCAACAAATATTTTTTTTTTCTTATTCAGCTGTCATCGAGGAAGCCCATTGACAGCTGATGACTCATCAGTTGTGAAGGATGCTGCGGCTGGTCCTTAACAATCAGCTTTTACTGCACCCTGATTAGACAAAGATTTTGCCAATGAGGGTGCAGAACTATGCAGCACCCCTGCAAATTCGGGTGTTCCCTGAACAGGGCAAACAGCCAATGTTCGGCCCATACTCATGCTCGGGCCAAAACGTTTGCCCCAGCACTATAAAAGGTTAGCCTGTGTCGGAAGTTGATTCAAGTGTGACAGGGTAGACAGGACTGGTGTAAGGATTTTTGACACCCTAGACGAAATAAAAATTTTCCGCCCCTGACTCCACCCCTTTGCCCTGCCCATGTATACCCCACCTTTTTAATGACTGCTACCATTTTGGGGGTGGAGTTAGTCACCGGCCTGGTGTATAATACACATGCAGCGTATGTAGGAGTCTGGAGGTGGGGGGGGGTCACGGGTGCGGTGCTCCTGACTGATGTGCGCTCTAGGCCGGTGCCTGCCTTGCCTATAGGTAGTGCCGGCCCTGTACAGGGGATATGTACACAGAAAATCAAGGCACTAATCATGTGTGCATTAGTGCCATCTATTAGTGTCCATCAGTGCCACCTATCAGTGTGGGCTCATCAGTGCCACCTATCAGTGTGGCCTCCTTAGTGCCCATCAATGTAGCCTATCAGTGCCCATCAGTGAAACATATCAGTGCTACCTCATCAGTGCCCATTAGTGCTGCCTTATCATTGCAGCCTCATCAGCGCACATCAGTGCAGCCTATCAGTGCCCATCAGTGCAGTCTCATCAGTGCCCATCAGTAGGGAACCCCTCATAATGGGCACAGCAGGTGTGCAGCCCAGAGAAATCAGCACATGGATGGTGGGAACCCCTCATAATGGGCACAGCAGGTGTACAGACCTAGGAACTCAGCACAGGGATGGTGGGAATCCCTCATAATGGTGTTCAGACCCCAGGACAGGAGGGCACAGCATTTTCTAGGATGTGATTGGCTGTATTTTCTTACTGCAGCCGCTGACTGCTGGTGGAAGGGAGAGAAGGAGAAGACTGCAAACGAAATGAAAAATTCTGAAAAATACTAATATAAAAAAAACATCAATTGCAGCCACTGTGCCAGCAAATGCAGCCAACTGTGCCCAACATATGCAGCCACTGTGCCCATCAAATGCAGCCAACTGTGCTCCATCATATGCAGCCAACTGTGCTCATCATATGCAGCCACTGTGCCCAGCAAATTCAGCCAACTGTGCCCATCATATGCAGCAACTGCGCCCAGAAAATGTAGCCAACTGTGCCCATCATATGCAGCCAACTGTGCCCATCAAATGCAGCCAAATGTGCCCATCATATGCAGGCTCTGTGCACAACATAATATGCAGCCACTGTGCGTGACATATGCAGCCACTGTGCCCCCCGCCCTCCACTGATGTATCCCTATACACTGGAGCTGCGGCTCCCCAGCTAGGATTTTATCAGTGTGTGAGTCAGTGCCTAGGATGAGTGTCGGGAGCAGGGCGGAAGACAATTCCAGGCCAGGCTGGTCTGTATTTTGGTCAAAGGAGAGGAGTGCAGACCGCTCCCATACACATGTAATGTGGAGTGGCTCTACCAAAAATCTACTGCTTATTAAAATGCCCCAGTCACTGAGCCGCTCCGTCTTTGTACTCCTCCCCCTCATCGTGTTTGTCTGTCCTGTCAGACTAAGACACCCAGATCTACCCACAAGGCTGTTGTCATCTCCACAAAAGAGAGGTGTGTACACAGCAGCTGTGGTTTGCGCCCTAGGTGGCTGCCTAGTTCGCCTAGCGGTAGCACCGGCTCTGAGTGTAGATTGCGCTACATGAGTCTACGTGGCTGTGTATAAGTGAAGGAGATTAAAGATAAAATAAGTGATCACGAAAGGGAATTAAGTAAAATGTCTTCAATGGGGACAGTAAGCACAGCACTTTGTTTAGCAGAGTGGGGAAGTGTTAGAACCTTCCCCTGGTTTTTAATGTACTGTATTGCTCTGCTGACAATTTTTTTTACCGCTCCTGTGTGGTTATTAAAACAGGAAGGAAAAGGAAATTTCCCCGGAGAGGACAACAGCCTGTAATCAAAGCCTGACAAATGTTCTAACCTTTTCCCTTTCAATAGGCTTAAATTGGGCTTTATTCTAAACAGAGTACACAACAGGAGCTGTTTGCTTTTAGACTACCTTTCCCTTATTAAATCTGTTAAAGCTATCTGAATATAGTAGATGGGGCTGAGTCACTCCCTGATTTATTCAGCTGTGTTTAGCTTTAGCTATTTAGCTCTGTATACAGTAGTCATTTCCAGCAAAAGCAGTAAAGATTATCTTGGTAGACATTTATAAAAAGGAGCCTAGAGCAATTTGTAATATTAAATACTCACATCATACAATTTTTTTACATTTACCTAAGCTCTTAAAGCCCGCCAGCCACAGACCTTTGACTGTGTCTTGGAGTGAAGGGGGGGGGGGGGGGGGGGGGTTCAGACGGACTTTAGGATTGCATGACCACTGTGATTGGCTGTAACAATGGTCACATAATTTGGAGCCCATTTCACCAGCTTCTGATTATACGTGGGGATTGGTAGCTGTTGGTGAATGAATTCTGAGCACCAGGGACTTGGGAAGGCAGTTGAGGCAGAGCATCACCTGCCATGAACATTAAAAAGAAAAGGTCACAAACCCCAAAATTTGGGGCTCCTATGACTTATGGTTCCGGAGATATGGGGCTCCCTGCGCAGCCTGTCAGAAGCTACATACTAAGTGGCTAGTTTAAATACAAGCTGGCATACTCTGTTTGCAGCAGACTGAGAGGATGAGCTCACAGTGCCTCTCCTCACTTCTTCTCAGAGGCACTGAGCTCAATGAATCAGCTTGGAGTCCTGGACTAATGGTAAAGTACAATTAGCCCCAGCTGTCCAATAAAAATGCTGTAGTGGAGGCACGCCTCTCACTGCAGTGTCATAGAAGGGGGCATACTCCCTTCCAGCCCAGCCCTCTTAACTACAAAGAAAAAACATGGGTTTATGGGTATAAGATTTACCCACAATCCCAACATTTTTTTTTTTAATTTTGGCGCAGGGTTCCCCTTAAAATCCATACCAGACCTGAAGGGCCTGGTATGGATTTTTTTTGGGGGGGGGGGGGCAAGCTTTTTTTTTTATTTCTGGTGCAGGGTTCCCCTTAATATTCATACCAGATGCAAAGGGCCTGGTAATGGACCCATGCCCTTTTTTTACTGATTTCTATCTATATTGCCTGGATCCGACAATTCATTACAGCCGCAAGCAGTTTTAAATTACTTTTTTTCCTTTAGAAATGTCATTTTGCTGTGGTACTGTTCTAAGCACGGGAAACATGTGCTACTTACAAGCATACTATAGACACCCCCCAGGCATGATATTTAAAGGATTATTTCATTTTTATTATTTCACTTTAAGCATCATTAAAATCACTGCTGCTGAAAAAACTGACGTTTTAAAAAAAAAAATTTTTTTGCATTGATACATGTCCCCTGGGGCAGGACCCAGGTCCCCAAACACTTTTTATGGTAATAACTTGCATATAAGCCTTTAAAATTAGCACTTTTGGTTTTTCATGTTAGTGTCCCATAGACTCTAACGGTGTTCCGCGACTTTTGAATTTGCCACAAACAACGCATAATGTTCACTGTTCGGTGAACAGGCGAACATCGGACTCATCCCTAGTTATAACACAATAATTTATTATTTATCTATTTACTGTGACATTACTGGTTTGAAGTTATAACTTCAGTAATTAGTCAGTAAAGCCACCTGCTTGAGTACAGTTTTATAAAATGTAGTAAATTACCTTAAAAACAATATATAATAATTATTTGTATATTACTTACTTATGGTAATTAACCCCTTTCCACCCAGGCCAATTCTGACACTTCTCTCCTACACGCAATAATCCAAATTTTGTGCTATAAAATTACTCAGAACCCCCCAAACAGTATATATATTATTTCAGCAGACACCCTAGGGAATAAAATGGTGGTTGTTGAAACTTTTTATGTTACTGTATTTGCGCAGCAATTTTTCAAACAAGTTGTTTTTGAATAAAAATCTTTCATGAATATAAAAAAAACACTAAAGATAACCTGATTTTTTTTTGTATAACGTGAAAGATAATGTTACACCAAGTAAATAGATACCCAACATGTCATGCTTTAAAATTGTGCCACTCACTCGTGGAATGGTGCCAAACTTCATTACTTAGAAATCTCCATAGGCGATATTTTTTTACAGATTACATGTTTCGAGTTACAGAAGAGGTCTAGTACTAGAATTATTGCACTCGCTCTAACGATCGTGGAGTATGTAACCTGTGTGTATCTGGCTCTGATACTAACCAGTGCCTCACCAGTCACTGACCTCACCGCACGTCCCTGCTGAGCACAGAGACCTCCATTGCCATGAGCGCATATGTGTGGCATGTGGGCGTTAAGGCCCACCCTCCTTGCCATTGCACATATTCATTACATGGTCAGCAAGAATTTATTATTGGTTAGTCTCAAATATAATTGAAAAATGAAAAAAAGCACCATTCGGTAGTTCATATTAAATACCTTTAAATCAGCAAAATACATTCCAGGTGCATCAAAACAAAAGTTGGGTAAAGCCTTACATTCCATTTTCTTTTTAGAAAGAAGCCACATTCTGAATAGACAAGCCTTTCTCTTGCCAGCATGCACTCCGAGTGGAAGTAGTGGTCTCTCTGCAGAGGTCCAACACAGCCCCTGTTAAGCTAGAGCTCTTCAATTAGCACATTGCATACCCCTGCTGATTGGAGAGCTCTAGCTTGGACTCATGACTTGACTAATATGGGCAATTCTGTATTAAAGAGTATAGTAGGGGTATGGGATGTCCAACAAGCTTATATGGCCTGGTGTTCCCCAACTTGTTGACCATATAATGTTTGGCAATTTCACTCGTCTCTGTTTTTACACTGATGTTTTCAGGAACTCTATTGGGATCCTGTTACGTAGCCAGTTAGGACGTTAATAGGAGAATTATTTAAATAAGCACTCTAGCTCTTTTGTTTTTGCAGCCGTCAACGCCATTACATGCGGCCCGTAATTGTTTTTTTTCATCGGCGCGGCTGATTGATGCTAATAAAGTGAGCGCAATTTAATATTTTGCTTTCCCCACTCCGCCAGAACATTTGTTAAACAAAGGGAACGGCAATGAAAGTACGACATCGCAGCTGACTATGCAAATGTTGAGTCTGAATAATTGGATTATTATACAAGCAGACTCTATAGAGATGTATCGCCAACATAAAACCGCTCCTCAAAGCTCTCGAATGACGCGGCCTTGGCAGGACAAACAGCGCGCATTGTGGTTATGAGCTGGGGACGGCTGAGTGCAGTACAGCCCGCAGGTATATCACTACAAATGACTCGATGAAATAATCCCATTACTTCCTAATACATAATCCGCCAGGCACTGTTTCAATCAGGAGGAAGTGATTTTCATTATTGTATCCAGTATAAAGCATTGTCTCTCGCCTTCAGCAAAGAGCCATCGCACTCCCCAGTGATCAGCGCCTCCTGTATCGTAATGTGTTTAATCTAGGACACCTCTGAGAAGTGCTTACCTGGCGATGAGCGCTTAGGGGCAGTTTACCTTTAAATTGGATCTAAACCCAAGAACAAAAATGTAAAACAGAAATACAGCCAAAACCTGTCAAGATAAAATAAATAGCCTGATGAAAAAATAAAATAATAAAACCAGTCTTTGTTGCAATATTTACCTGCAATCCAGAGATTTCCCCCCGCAGTGCTTTTTTTCTGCTACTAGTTGTCCTCGGTCTGTTGGCCAGCATAATTCAAGCTAATTCTTCTGAGCCCAAGCCATCCCCAACTTGTGACTAGACAGTGAAAGAAGAAGCAGCTCTCTTCATCTAACAGAAAACTGATTAATTCCTGTGTTGACAAGAAGCAAGTTGTTTGGCGTTTCCCTCCTATGCACCGTACACATGAGCGGATTTTCCGTTGGAAAAATCTTGGATGGTTTTTGTGATGGAATTACTCTCACGCTTGTCTTGCATACACACAGTCACACAAAAGTTCTCTGAACTTTCGTCCGTCAAGAACGCGGTGACGTACAACACTATGACGAGCCGAGAAAATTAAGTTCAATGCTTCCGAGCATGCATCGAATTGTTTCTGAGCATGCTTAGGAATTTGGCGCGTTGGAATTTGTACAGACGATCAGAGTTTCCAATCGGAACTTTTTCCGACCGAAAAATTGAGAACAGGCTCTCAATCTTTTGCTGGCCGAAATTCCGCCAGCAAAAGTCCGATGGAGCATACACACGATCGCATTTTTTACGACCAAAGGCTCTCATCAGACTTTTTGTGGCAGAATTTCCGATCGTGTGTACGGGGCATTACACTTAATCCTTGCTGTAGAGGGATGGTGAAAAGCAGATACAAAATGTAGGAACATATACTCTTTGTTTCTAAATAGGGACATATACTGTTTGTTTTTAGATAATATATTTATGGTCTATTATCAGTGCAGAACTTCCAGCCAAAAATAAGATAAACATGAATAGTCCAAATCATAATGTTATGTTAAAATAACAAAACCAGCATTTTCTAAAAATCTTAGAAATGTCCCCACAGTACTTTTTTTCTGCCACTAGACGTCCTCAGTCTAATGGCCATCATCAAACTGTGACTGGACAGTGAAAAGAGGAGCAGAACAGTGAAGAGCTCACCCCTCTGTCACTCTGCCCTCTCTTCCTATCAGCATGCTTCTTTAAGTGGGATAAAAGGCAGGCCCATTGTAGCTCATCAGTGGATGGTGGAGGTGAATCATGTGGAGGTTAAAATCAAAAAAATAAATGATAATGGCCGTTTGTTATTGCAATGTTGTTTTTTTGCATTTTTTTATTAATTTATTTTGATATTTAATAAAAATACTTTAACCATACTAATATGTGTGATGTGGTACCATTAAAAAAAAAAAGAAAGGTGCTGATAGGAGCAAAGAGTGACAAAGTGACAAGATTATCACTGTGCTACTGGGGGCTTGTCTGGGATAGCCTGGGCTCAGACTGAGGGCATCTAGTGGTAGAAAAAAGAGAGCACTGCAGGGGAAATCTCTGGATCAAATATTGATTTGCAAATTATCTTTTATATACCTGTTCATTGTTATCCTGGTATTTTCAGCTTTTACTAAAAACCATTAGTTCAGTTTTTCCATTTTGTTCATGCTCATATTTCAGATGTGGTACCAGGGACAACCACCATTGCAGTGTATTATATTGTACACATATTCTTTATAATTCTGTGTAATTAGTCTTCTCTGTCAGTTTGGCTTTTCATTTAATTGATTTCTATCTCATGTATGAGATGAGTCTTCTTCATATCTCTTTTGGAGTCTTATTGACAATCTTATACAGACAGGAAAGGGTTAAGCAGATTAATCACATATTTATTACATGGGTAATTTCTCCTTCCTGTAAGCAAAGCCCTGCAATATTAATCTCATGTGACTAATCTCTCCACAATTCCACAACAGTCTCCAGCCGCATAATGAATTCAATAGTTGATGCTTAGAGAATTGTATAGCTTCTCCCTCAAATGGTCCATCTTTTGGGATTGGGATAAAGATTGGAGCTCAGGAGCAGCCTTTTAGAGGGAGATATAAAAGACACCAATGAATGCAGCTCTGTATTCATTAAAGAGAAAGTAAACCCCAATGGGTTTTACTTCCTCTTATGCTCCCCGCAAGGCATGCAAGTTAAAAGCATAATGGGCTAGTATGTATCGCATACTAGCCTATTATATGACACTTACCTGCAAGCCCACACTGTCCCCTGTGCAGGGCGTGTCCATCTTCGCCCTTCTTCCTTCTTGGGCCACGGACTCCGGCTATGTGACTGGCGTCACACTTACGCGTGGGAACCGTCAGTCACGGCACACGCTGGGGGAAGAAATGGCACGGTGGTCCATTTCTTCACATCGACACACTACAAGTGGGCCGTTTAGGAGATGTTTCCACTACCTATAGGTAAGCCTTATTCTAGGCTTTCCTATAGGTAAAAGTCAACAGAAAGGGTTTACAACCACTTTAACACATCCAAAATATAGTACACATCCTACAGCAAAAGCCATGGTCCACAGAGAGCTTCCAAAGCATCAGAGGGATCTCATTGTTAAAAGGTATCAGTCAGGAGTACAAAAGAACTTCCAAGGCATTAGATATACCATGGAACACAGTGAAGACAGTCATCATCAAGTGGAGAAAATATGGCACAACAGTGACATTACCAAGAACTGGTCGTCCCTCCAAAATTGATCAAAAGACGAGAAGAAAACTGGTCAAGGAGGCTGCGAAAAGGCCTACAGCAACATTAAAGGAGCTGCAGGAATATCTGGCAAGTACTGGCTGTGTTGTACATGTACAACAATCTCCTGTATTCTTCATATGTCTGGGCTATGGGGTAGAGTGGCAAGACAGTAGCCTTTTCTTAGAAAAACATCCAAGCCCGGCTAAATTTTGCCAAAACCCAGCTGAAGACTCCCAAAAGCATGTTGGAAAATGTGTTATGGTCTGATGAAACCAAGGTTGAACTTTTTGGCCATAATTCCAAAAGATATGAACACTGCACATCACCAAAAGAACACAATACCCACAGTGAAGCATGGTGGTGGCAGCATCATGCTTTGGGGCTGTTTTTCTTCAGCTGGAACAGGGGCCTTAGTCAAGGTAGTCAAGGTAGAGGGAATTATGACCAGTTCCAAATACCAGTCAATATTGGCACAAAACCTTCAGGCTTCTGCTAGAAAGATGAACATGCATGACAACGACCCAAAAAACGTTGAAAAAATGGCGTGGGGGTCCCCCCAAAGTCCATACTAGACTCTTATCCGAGCACGCAGCCCGGAACGGTCAGGAAGGGGGGTGGGGACGAGTGACCGCCCCCCACCCCAAAGCACCTTGTCCCCATGTTGATGAGGACAAGGGCCTCTTCCCGACAACCCTGGCCGTTGGTTGTCGGGGTCTGTGGGCGGGGGGCTTATCGGAGTCCGGGAGCCCCCTTTAATAAGGGGGCCCCCAGATCCCTGCCCCCCACCCTATGTGAATGAGTATGGGGTACATCGTAGTACATAGTGTAGCAGTGCAGTGTAAATAAAAACAAGAGATGTTTTTTTTACAACAAGTCCTTTTTTAAAAATGAAGTATGTCCCCCGTCATAGCCTAACCGTGTCTTCTTCCTCCTTTGGGGTCCCCCCCCAAAATCCATACCAGACCCTTGTCCGAGCCGACAGGTCAGGAAAGGGAGGGGACAAGCGAGTGCCCCCCCACCTCTGGACCATACCAGGCTACATGCCTGACAACTCTGGGCAGTGGTAGTGGGGGTCTGTGGGTGGGGGGGGGCTTATCAGAATCCGAAGGCCCCCCTCCCCTATGTGAATGAGTATGAGATACACGTGCCGTCACAAGAGGCGGAGTCTCATGGTGATGTCACCAGATGGCCACGACCCATGGCTATATAAGAACTGGCAGACATCGGAGATGACACAATGGCAGGAGCCAGCATCGGGGGAAGACCGGGTTTGGTGGCGGAGAAAACAGTAGTGGTGGAGAAGACCGCAGCAGCGAAGAAGACTGGAGGAAGAACACATCAATGGAGGGAGAAGACAGCAGCGGAGTGAGAACCAGAAGAAGAAGACACATTGGAGCTATGCTGGGGGACAGTGCCTTGAAAAAGTATTCATACCCCTTGACATTTTCCACAATTTTTCATGTTACAACCAAAAACATAAATGTATTTTATTGGGATTTTATGTGATAGACCAACACAAAGTGGCACATAATTGTGAAGTGGAAGGAAAATGATCAATGGTTTTCACATTTTTTTACAGATAAATATTGCACATTTGTTTAGTTGCTTGGAAAGGGTTAGAATCTCTCTTTTTTCTTTGCTGCCTGTGTCCTGGTTGAGCACATTTCTCTAATTCAAGACAAGACAGGAATCGAGGGCAAATATCCCCATTGCGGACAGAGACAAAAGAACTATCCCATCCATATTATATCCAAAAAAAAAGGAACAAGGTTTTATCTGGAGTTAGTTGTTGGGGCTTTACACAAGCACAACAATTAATAAACTATGAGGCCAAAATGGGCAATGCGTTGAACGCAATATTCAGAATCCATCGTTATATGTGAAATGGCGTACAACCGAAGGTCAGAGCATGAGTTGAATGCGGTTTTGATAAGTTCCCCTGTACTGAAGTCCCTGCAGACTGCACATCAAAGATCAACCAGTGAAGATACATACCCGAGGCTGGAGATTTCACAGATAAAAGTCTTCACAAGAGACTCAACATTAAAGGGGTTTTCCTGATGCCTCATAATTCCAAATGTATGTAACTAAAATGGAACCAAATACACAACATACATCTTGTATATACTCTGACTTTGACATCATCATAAAGTAAGAAGTAATATCAACTGAGACTACAAAGGCTATTAAACTAGAACTAAAGGCATTTTTTTTTTTTGGGGATAAACTAAAGGAGGGTTATACTCTTTGCCAGTTGTTTTGCTATCATTGGAAAAATGTCCTTTCACTTCTTTCCCCATAGACACAATAGGAAATTAGAGAAAATCCCTCTAAAGTGAAGGAAATGCCTAGATGTCACCAGTACTAGTGTCCCATTAGAAGATTTTTCTGTTTTGGTGACAACCCAAAATTTGATATCTTCCTATGCACTCTCTGTGATAACAGTCACCATGACACATAGAGAGGGTAAATCTCCCTTTTAGCCAGAAATAGAAACATGGCAGGGGTTCTAAAACCTCTCCACTCTATCCACAGCTATACATTTAGTTATACTTTAAAGTGGTTGTAAACCTCAGACATGAAATATGTACAAAGCATATCCATCTAAAGTGTGTAATTGTCTCAGTCTTGAGCACTAAGTGTCGATTCTGTCTGCAGCCCCCTCCCTCTGCTATCAGCATGAATCACTTATGACAAGTTTTCCTGTCACCAAGAGGTAAAAAAGTGACAGGGGAGGGACCTCCAACACGCAGCCTGTGACTGACAGCCTCAGCTCTGTTCCTGTGTGCTGTGTGAAGGAGGGTGTGTCCCTTCCCTCGAATTGGCTCTCAGAGCTCTGCAGCATGTAGTTTCAGTTCTCTGGCCCCTTTTTCTGACATCTCAGACAAGCTTTATAAATTTTGGACTTTGAATGTATGCCGAGAAGAGGAGACTGCAGATAAACAGGTACAACTTACAAAGGAGGATTTGCTTCATCTATTTGTATCAGCTGAGGTGAGTCACTTCACTGGGTATATGTAAGCATCCCTGGTGACAATAAACAGTGATAGGTCCTCTTTACTGAGACATCTAGGGTCTGTTTAGTCCCCAGATGTCTCCTCTGCCCTTAAAACAGCTTGTTTATTTTTGGCAGAAACCAAGAGTGACGGAATACGCATCACTTCCAGTTTCTAATACCATAGAGCTGATCGGGGAAGATCCAGTCCCTGATCCCCTCTATGGTAAGCTGGGGGGATCACTGACTTAAGTCCCAAGGTCACATACCTGATAGGAGTCTAAATTAATGAGGTTGACCTTTCTTATATCTATAGCCCAGGCCCCACTGAAGGTGGAACAGATGGTACAGAGGGACAGGAGGAGCAAAAGTGCAAGCAGGTGTTGTAAGCAGAACTTGAGAAGTCAGGCAGGACATCAGGCCAGGAGCAGATGGGAAGCATGCTGGACCAGCCGAGGCTAAAGGGGCACTCCACATGTACTGCAGGTTCTGAAAGTTTGGCTTATTGAAGCTCTCAAGCAAGCTTTAGGTAGGAACTCACTGTGATGACTGGAGCGATTATGAAGAACAGCCGAAGCAGACACTCAGTCGGAAGCAGGAGCAAGGTCACTGAGGTAGCCGAGGTCAGTAGCAGACAGGTGACGAGGTACTTAAGCCTGGGCGGAAGCATGGTCAGAAACAAAGCCATGGTCAGGAACAGGTGGGCAGAGGTACAGGCAGACTCAGGTCAGTAACAAGCCGGGTCATCAACGGAAATCAGATATAGGATACACTCAGGACACAGGAAATCTGAAGACCAGTCAGCACTGACAGTGAGCAAGAGCATATCATAAATAGCCCTTTTGGCACCAGAAACTGTGGGCACTTTCCTGCATGTGTGTACACATGCGCATGCACATATCTATGCGCCAGTCACTGTACTGAAAATCCCTTACACCTGAGCTCCACATAGGGATGGGAGAGCCAGGAGAGGACCCCCTTTTGCTGCCTGTGAAAGCAATCCAGCAGCTAATTATCTGCTAGGATTGCTTTTACACATAAATCCACCACTGGCTAAAAAAAAAAGGGTATCAGGGTTATGCCTGTAGCTGCAAGCTTCATCCCCATATAACTAGTTAGACCTGATGACGTACATGTACGTTACACAGTCTTAAAGTGGCTAATACACTCAATGCGTTTTGAAGCAGCACTGCTTCTTTTCAGGAGTACAACACACTAACTAGTAACAAACGTTAAATTACCCCGTGTATAAACTCACCCCCATTACTGATTGACTGCCTTCTTGCACAATCTCCTTAACCACTTGCCGACCGTATAACTTACATATACAGTGGCGAAGTGGCACGTACCTAGAATGTGACCCTGCTTTTCTGGTTCTAGGGGCGTGCATGCGTGCCGCCCTCTCCCGCTGTAATTATACACAGCAGAGCTGATCGGCGGGTACCGCGGACTCGATGTCTGCTGGCACCCGCCGATGCTTCGGTACTGAGGGAGAATGGCGGTCTGCCTATGTTAACAAGGCAGATTGCCATTGTGTCAGTAGGGAAGGCATGGATCCTGTGTTCTTGCAAAGCAGAAACAAAAATCCATGTCTCCCCATAGTGAAAGCACCTCCCATAGTAAACAGAAACACTGGCTAAGCACACAGTTAACCCTTTGATCGCTCCTGCGCTGTTGAGGGGGTAATGTAAAGGGGGGAGTGATGTGAAGGGGTAGAAGACACTACCGAGGAGGGCAGAGGACATTACTGTGGGGGTGAGGTGATGTATAGGGGCAGAGAGCACTGCTGTAGGGGAGGTGTAGGGGGAAGCACTGTTGAGGGGGTAATGTAAAGGGGTGAGGTGATGTATAGGGGCAGAGAGCACTGCTGTAGGGGGGAAGCACTGTTGAGGGGGTAATGTAAATGGGGGAGTGATGTGAAAGGGTAGAGGACACTACTGAGGAGGGCAGAGGACATTACTGGGGGGGGGGGGGGGGGTGATATGAAGGGGAGAGCAGAACAGTACATAGGGCATTTATGTAAGAACGGGAGTGTGATATAAGAGTAGGGGGGGATGTGATGTGAAGGACCTGAGTCATTGGACAAACATGCAATTTGGACCTCTGCTGGAAGATTTTAATGATCGGACATCCATGAATTTTAATTCAATACTCCTGACATATACTGTACCTTTAAAATACCAAAAAAGGCAAATATTTCAACATAATAAAAACAATTATGGAAACAATGTTGAAATATATACACACCAGAAAATCAAAAAAGCAACAAAAAGGCAACAGAACGTGTCTAAGGAAGCTACAGATACATCCCATAAACAATTCATATAATCCAATTACACAATAGTTACATCATTAAAGATATAGGCAACTGAATTAAATACCTAGTAGATAAATAAATGAATAAAACCAAAAAAATGAAATCATGAATAATGAATAATAAAGAAAAAAACAGATAAGGAGACCCGTCCGACCAAATTCCGATCAGCACACTAGCACTAGCCATATCCACCAAGAAAAAGGAAGGGAAGGGGAAAACGCACATACAGCAGCCATATCAGTATATAAAATATTTAGCCTCCATTCACACTAGCACGACTCCAAAGTCACACAATTTCCAGTGCGACTTTAATGCGACTTTGATGTGACTTTACACTCAATGGATCTAGGTCGCATCAAAACTCCCACCAAAGTAGTACAGGCACCTTTTCTAAGTCACACCAATTTGAACAGGTGCCACAACCCGGGTCACTCTTCCGAGAGAAATGCAGGTGTAAATGAGACCTGAGTAAACCACAAGGACTGACTGTTCACTAACTCTAGGGGATGGGGAATAAGGCGTAACACGTACTCCTTCCTCCTGCATGCACAACCATGGCCCAGGGCACCATACAGAAGAGTGGTTGCACTTATTACACCGTGTTCCTCATACCCCAGAATTAACCAGCATTAAAACCATGCAGTGCGGAGGGGTCCGACTGGAAGGGTATTCTTTTTGTAATTCCAAGAGTTTAACTTTGTCATTACAGAGGGTTAATGTCTAAAAGAAGAGGATGGCAGCACTTCGTAATGAGATGAATGCTTGTCAGGTTACTTTATTGTCACCATGCCAGACAGATAATACAGGTTGACGCGTTTCACATGAACATATCAAGCTTGTTCACAAAATTACAGCGGGTTAGGCAGCATGTAACATAATTTGTACTTTTATATGAGGAACTATTATATTTCCCTATTAGGTGTGATCCTAACGAGTAAGTATACACTTCCTAATTTGAGCTGTGATAGAAGTCCTTAGCAACATCACTGCTGCAGTCCCGAAGATGGTAACAAAAAACTGAAAAGGTGAAAGAGTCTCAGTTTAAAGTAGAATTCTATGGGTTTTTTTGGTTTGTTTTTTCTCACAATCAAATAATTTTTATTGAGTTTATTTTTATTTATTTTTTCTTACACATATACAACCAAAACAAAAAACAAATACCTTTACATAACAAAATAAATAAAATGATTTTAAACAGATAAACAAATTTAACAATACCAATAATTTGTTCCGGTATGTAGCAATCATCACTGAGAAATGTCAATCAGTAGTTCAATTAAGTACCGCACCCTAAAGCCTCATACACACGATCGGATTTTCCGCAAAGCATCAGACTTTTGTCCGAAGGGCGTGTGACGGGAACTTGTCTTGCATACAAACGGTACACAATTGTCGGCCAACAAACACGAACGTAGTGACGTACTACGTGAAAGTTCAGCTCTTGAGCGCCACCCTTTGGGCACCTTCTGCTGTCGTGTATGGTGAGCATTAGTTCCGAGCATGCTTGTTTGTACTTTGGACTTGTGTGACCGACTTGTGTACACACGATACTAAAATCTGACAACAGACCATTGTCAGCAGAAAATTTACTAGCCTGGCATCCAACATTTGTTGGCGGAAAGTTGCCCAACAATTGTCTGATGGAGCGTACTAACGGTCGGATTTTAGGAAAACAGTCTGTCATCACACAATTCCCGGACAAAAATACGATTGTGTGTACAAGGCTTTAGGCTCGGTTCACAATAGCCCGACTCCAAAGTTGCACGACTTTTAGTGCAACTTTGGAGTACAACTTTGCTACGACTTTGATGTGACTTTTATACACTCTGTGGCATTAAAGTCGTATCAAAGTCAGACCAAAGTAGTGCAGGAACCTTTTCTAAAGTCGAGCAGACTTGCGTAGTATCAGTTAAGACGGCTCTCTTAGGAAAACATTGAATTTTACATTTCATCTGACTTGGGGTCTCACAATGCCGCAATAGTGTGAACAAAGCCTTAGATCCCTCATAGTGCAACAACACTATCAACAGAATCAGAAAGAACATCCAAACTAGTGGATAATATACAGAATACTGTGTGGGGAGGGTAACCAAGAAGATCAGATCTTGTTAAATTTATTTGGACAACCCCATGGCTTATAAATAAGTCACTCTCTATACAGCACAGGATTTACCGCCCTCGGACCACTGAATACAAGTTGGCAGGTTAGAAGATAGCCAACGTTGAGCATTCAACTGAAAAAACAAACGGGTAAATAACATTTTCTGGAAAAATAATGGCCAATTCTCCAACAGGGCAAGTTTAGGATCAGGAGTCAACTGGATTGAACAAAGTTCATAACATATAAGTTAATGTGCCTGTATGAAAAGTTACAATGAGGGCAATTAGATGAAGGTTGACCCCAAGAAAACAATTTTTAAAGGGTATAATAAGGCTGTATGGAGTAGATAAAGCTGTGTCAGCTTTTGAGAGGAGGACAGGGAAACCTCTGTAAGGAGCTTTAATGCCGCTATCCACTGATCCTCGTCTAAATCGCCTATATCTTGACTACTGCATTTAATCTACGTTTTAGAGCTAACTGCTCTCCCCTAAAGCTTCATATACATTGCCAATTAGACCCTTTTTAGATTCAGACAGTGTCACCACCATAGAATGTTTGAAAAGTTAAAATATATGGGATCGAAATGAGTCTGAGACTATAATTCATGGCAAAGTTGTAAGTACTGGAAAAGGTTAAACGATAGCATAGTACATCCATTATTGTCAGGAAGGCACTAGCCATAGTACAGATAAAGCCTCAAGACGTACAGGGGTGCATAGGTGCAAATGTGCGGGTGCCTGTTTTTCTGTGCATAACCACGCGCAGATGCGAACGCACACGTGCACTCGTCGCTAATGTTGGCGCTAATGGAACTATTTAAATTGCAGCAGTTCTATTATGTCTATATGTTCTATTATGATGTCTGATCTACAGCTTTTGCCCGTGTTCCTGCATCTGTTCTGTATGTGTTGCTACTGAGTGTTGCTAACATTATAATCATGCTCATTGTGGTGTTGAGGACCACCCATTGCCTATGCTGGAAGAAGGAGAGGACCCCATGTAAATGTCTTGTGAACAGCAAGAAGACATGGTATATATACAGCATATTAAAAAAAAATAAAAAAAAGAGTTAGAAGGTGTAGAACGGGTGTTCTGGGGAAACCTGGATCTGGATATGGCTTTAATAACTGGAGCATAAATATTTTGAATGGGGGTATTGATTAAAACTCTATATAATTCTTCTTCCAGTATTACCAGTGATCTGAAGACAATTGGAAAAAAATATCTAATTTATAAATTAGAATTCTTAATTAACCTAATAGGAGGGAAGGTCAAGATCTCTGATGGGAGTTTGTTTTACTAGAATCCCATGAAAATAAAAGAAGAAGATGACTAAGCCCTTGAATGTCCATTGTCCACCCATACCCACAATTTCCTGGCCCACCTCATATCAGCACACAACGGAGGGAGGATGAGAGAGAGAGAAAGGGGATGAGAGAGGGGTGCGGGGTAAGGGAGGGAGGATGAGAGAGAGAGGGGGAAGAGAGAGAGAGAGAGGATGCGCATGAGCATGCGTGGGAGTGACATCAACGCAGCCCGGCTAAGGCAAGTGACCGAAGGCACAGAACCCAGAAGGAACACCGGATGAAGATGGAAGTGCCTGCTACCCACTGGATTGATCACAGCGCAGCTCTGGAGGGCTCAGTGTGACAGGTAAGTGTACCCTAATGTGCTAATATGCTGTGCATTCTAGTACATTGTGGCATAACCTACCTCAGGGCCTCTAAAAAATAGTAATGTTAGCGAAGTTTACTACCACTTTAATATCACAGGATCCCAGGAGCCTTTCATGGGGCCCCCTACTGACTTGGTGGCTCTTGGGCAGTGCCCAAGTGCATAGTTGCCAACATATCAAAAATATTTTTAGGAACACTTTTTTTTACCAGTGGAATATTTAGAGTATCTGACATTCCCTATGTTCCTCTATACATCCCAATAGTAATCACAAAATTAAATGAGTACTAATAATGGGCATAACAAATATATATATATTAATATAAAATGTATTATCACTACTAGACAAATAAAAGTATGATTCCATCGTCCTGTCAATTTGAGAAACAAAAGGCAGCAGGTTTGAGGCAACTATGGACTTTCATGGTGAGATAAAGACTCACATAAGCAAATATATAAAAAAAAATACAAATTTATTAAGACCAAAGTATGATTAAAAAGGTCCTATAGAGAGAGTATACAATACACATAGACTAGACTCTCTGAACAAGAACTGAATATGTAGACGTGTATCCATCCATGAGAGAGGGATCAGATAATCGTCCTTGGTCAGTTCAACCTCTACAAGTTTCGCAGTGAGATCGCTTCTTCAGGAGTATGCTTTAGAGAGTATGGTGCGTAGATAGCTCTATAGAGAATGAACATATATACATAATCAAGCTTCAAGACAATACAGTTGAATATATACAATAGATACTTGCTTAAATTTGGTCAGACATGGACCCAACTCAGTCTGCCACAGAGGTGAGCCAATCCAAAATCAAGCAATCTAATTATATAACACATATAACATACAATTCAGTCCCATAAATGCATCCCCAAATAGAGTGGACATATGGAGCAGGACTGACCCACACCAATAGGACATCTCAGGCCCCCAGGGGCAAATTTTCTGGGCGAGTGTGGAAGTGTTGTCAGACTTTCCGATCGTGTGTACACAAGTCCGTCGCACAAAAGTCCACGCATGCTCGGAATCAAGTACGAGCCGGAAGTGCTCGGTCTTGTAAAACTAGCGTTCGTAATGGAGATATCACATACGTCTTGTGCGTCACTACGTTCGTAATTGTTGGTCAACATTTGTATGACCGTGTGTAGGCAAGACAAGTTGGAGCCAACAACCTTCGAACAAAAATCTACGGTTTTGATGTCGGAAAGTCTGATCGTGTGTACGAGGCATTAGGCTTGGATCTGAGAGCACCCTTTGCTCCAATAGGTTTCATTTCCATTGAAGTACCTCACGGTAAAACTAGTTCTCATGAAAGCAACTTCTTCAGACAGAAGGATGTTGAAGATTGCAACACTTCCCTGCAAGGGCCCTTTGGTGTCTTTTTTTATTTTCTTTTTTACCAGAGATAGAGATACAACGTCTATCTCCAAAGTTCAATTTTAAAGTGGTATCCAGTTTCCAGAACAACTGGGAAGTAGTCCCTCTGTTTTCACTTGAGAGTCACAGCAGTAAGACTTCAGTTTTCTTACACGTGGTCGACTTACTAACATCGTACTTGGTCAAAAGAGTAACGTGTACAATCTTTTCATTTAGTAGCCATCAGACCCTCAAGAGTCCTTCACCCTTGGGTTACCAGGGTGATTAGATTGGCATGCAGGAAGTACGCTCTGCAACAATTGCAAGCCTACAGTATTTGACTAGAGGGGCAGCAGCCTTTGGGGCAATTATGCCAGGATTGCTTGGAAGATATAGGTGAGGGTTAACTTGAAGGTCTGGTGTGACCAGCAAGTTTGGGACAAGATAGATACATTTTTTCTGGCTTTAACAGCTTTTCTTTGATTGTCAGTGTCTCCTTTCATTTGTTCTCTCCTGCCCTATGTTAGCTTTGGTATATCCTGTTGTGTGCTAACGTGAGGTGGGCCAGGAAAACTGAAAATTGTTATCAAATACTTACCGTAATTTTCCTTTCCTGGTCCATCCTCACGTCAACACAGGACTCCCTCCCTAGTGGCCTGTCACAGGCTAGGTTATCAAACATCTTAGTTGGGGGAGGGGCTGTCTTTTATTCAACTTGGAACAGGTGGTCATGTGGGGCTCCGGAGGAGGTGTTAACCAGAGGAAAGGAAAATTACGGTAAGTATTTGATAACAATTTTCCGTTATCTGTGTATTGGAAAACTGAACATTTTAAAACCTGGACACATTGTGACGTCCCCAGGGGCTCAGGGTCGGGGTAAGAAGGTTTGCAGGGTTTTTAGCCTGGACCAGCTGGACATCCCGTGCTTTCACACTGTGAATATCTGTCTGACCATTGCTAAAATCTTAAAAAAGGATTTTTGGTTTTGCACATACATTAGCCTATGATGTATTTCTTTAATTAAACTGTGAAGATCTGTGAGTTCGGATTGCCGGATGTTGTAATCGGTCAAGTTTATTCGGCAGCCCGGGATAGCTGTGCGTTCTGTTTAACAGCCAATAAAACACAGATGTACGGAGATTGCCGACGCTTATGATTCATGACAGAGTGTCTCGCTAATAAACATTATTTGTGATTTGCAGAGAGAGCACCAGAGAGAGCACCAAAATCTGAAAACTTTTCTTAAAGCTCAACTCCATCCTTCTCTTCAGTCTTGCACAGTTGTACAGGCTCCTCTCCTCTACTGAAATTGCTCCCTCTGATTTTACTGCACACTATGAGCTTCTCACAATCACTGTGCTGTTCCTCATCATGGTCACTAGATGGAGTTGAGGAGCATACCTATTTTGTACAATAGTCAGCTCCATCTAGTGGTCATGATGCAGTATTTTCTACATTCACACATTCAAATGACAGAAAATAAAGCCTGAGAATATTTAATTTTTCCCCATTTGCACAGAATGAATTTACATTTGCAGTTTCGATGGATGGACAGCTATGCTATGCAACTTTAAAAAAACACCTAAAGATTTAAATAAGAAGACATATGCCTCATGTATTTAGATAAAATGTGCTTATCCCTGAGTCTTGCTCATACTAGCAGTTGAGGGGGCAGTAAAACACCACAGTTGAGCTGTGATTTTACCGCTTCGCTTTAGCTGCAAAAGCAGTGACCAGGGGTGTACACATGCTGCAGCTGTGATGCCTTGCTTTGCGGCTGCATTAGAAATTATACCCTCTGTCGCTTTTTGCAGGCGTAGCACCCACTGTGCATGACTCGTTCAAGCAAATAGGGCTGCTCTACGACCTCCCCACAACTGTGTGCAATGCATGTGGTTGTTGCGCGCTATCACGGGGTTCAAGGGGTAAAGCAAGCACCGAGGAGGTGATAGAACAAATGCTCTCTGAAGAGCGAGCCACATTCCCTCTTTAGGTAGAATTTGACAGGCAGTAAGGAGGTGTTGTATGAAGGCACTTGTGAATGAGCCCTAAGCCCTCAAACACACTGAATGCGGCTTCGAAATTGCGCTATTTCAAAGCTGCCTGTTAGTGCGATTTTGTGTGTAGCTTGCCGACATCTATGATATTTCATGCACAGGTGTCAATGCAGGTCACACATGAAATCACCAAAAATAGCTCAGGAATCTTTTTCAAATCGGTGCAAGTCAGTGTCGCACTTATTGAAACATTTGCTAAGGAACAAATAGGTATGACTTGTCATGCAATTTTGAGCTGTCAAATTGCATGAAAAGTTGCACTGGTGTGAACAGGGGCTAATGCCGCGTACACACGAAGGGACTATCCCACGGGATTATCCCCTGGACTCAAGTCCAGCGAGCGAGCGCCCCCCACCTCCTGAGCCGTACCAGGCCGCGTGCCCTCAACATGGGGGGTGCCCTGGGGAAAGGGGGGCCGTGCGGCCCACCCCACCCCAAAGCACCTTGTCCCCATGTTGATGAGGACAAGGGCCTCTTCCCGACAACCCTGGCCGTTGGTTGTCGAGGTCTGCGGGCGGGGGCTTTTATATAAGGGGGCCCCCAGATCCCGGCCCCCCACACTATGTGAACGATGTACCCCTACCCATTCACCTAAGGTGTAAAATGTAAAGTAAAAAACCACACTTTTGAAAAAATAATTTATTGCACTGCTCGGGGGGGTCTTCTTCCGTCTTGGGGGTCTTCTCGCCGGACTCCTCCGCCATTTACCTAGCTCTTTTACCGAGCGGAGAAGTCCGGCTACCTTCTTCGTCGACGCCACCGTCATCTGGGGGTCTCGATCCGCCTTCGGGGGTCTTCCGGGGTCTTCCGGGGTCTCTTCTGTTCTTGCCGCTGTTGTCGCTTTCTGCGCCGCCTTCTTCTTCTTCTTCCGCCTTCTTCTTCTTCTTCTTCTTCTTCTTCTTCTTCTTCTTCTTCTTTTCCGATGTTGACACGTCGCTCTCTCTGGCCAGAATGCCAGAGCCGCGCTGTGCTGGGACTTATATAGGGACAAGGGGACAGGGTCACATGCTCATGTCACATGGTGACCCCGCCCCCCTTGTGATGTCACAGTCCCGGAGGATGCTGGGACTGTGACATCACAAGGGGGCGGGGTCACCATGTGACATGAGCATGTGACCCTGTCCCCTTGTCCCTATATAAGTCCCAGCACAGCGCGGCTCTGGCATTCCGGCCAGAGAGAGCGACGTGTCAACATCGGAAGAAGAAGAAGAAGGCGGAAAAAGCAGAAGAAGGCGGCGCAGAAAGCGACAACAGCGGCAAGAACAGAAGAGACCCGGAAGACCCCGGAAGACCCCCGAAGGCGGATCGAGACCCCCAGACGATGGTGGCGACGACAAAGAAGGTAGCCGGACTTCTCCGCTCGGTAAAAGAGCTAGGTAAATGGCGGAGGAGTCCGGCGAGAAGACCCCCAAGACAGAAGAAGACCCCCCGGAGCAGTGCAATAAATTATTTTTTCAAAAGTGTGGTTTTTTACTTTACATTTTACACCTTAGGTGAATGGGTAGGGGTACATTGTACCCCATACTCATTCACATAGGGTGGGGGGCCGGGATCTGGGGGCCTCCTTATAAAAGGGGGCTCCCAGATTCCGATAAGCCCCCGCCCGCAGACCCCGACAACCAACGGCCAGGGTTGTCGGGAAGAGGCCCTTGTCCTCATCAACATGGGGACAAGGTGCTTTGGGGACCAGGGCACCCCCCATGTTGAGGGCACGCGGTGTGGTACGGCTCAGGAGGGGGGGGCGCTCGCTCGTCCCCACCCCTTTCCTGGCCTGCCGGGCTGCGTGCTCGGATAAGGGTCTGAGATGGATTTAGGGGGGACCCCCACGCCGTTTTTCGGCGTGGGGAGTCCCTTTAAATCCATGCCAGGTGACGGAGCAAGCGCTCCGGCATTTACTGCCTACGCTAGCTACGTACCTGAAGTTACGTTCTAAATGAACGGACTGCTCCGTGTGTGGGCAAGTCCGTTCATTTTCAAAAGTCCCGCGGACTTTGTCCAGCGGATTGTCCGCCGGAGAAGTCCGGGCGTGTGTTGGCAAGTCACACGCTCGGAAAGTCCGGCGAAGCCCCGCTGGAAAGTCCGGCGGATTGTCCGCTGGACTAGGTCCGGCGGGAAAAGTCCAAACGTGTGTACGCGGCATAAGAGTTATTAGAAACAGCTATTTTTATTACACCCAAATAACCATAAGATAGAAACGATAACTAACGCATTTCAAGCCGCTGTGTTTTCAGAGGTGTTCCCTTCTTTTATTAATGTTACGGTGTGAATTAATTTAAGTTGTAACAATATTTTTCTTTTTAAGCGATTGCCACTTTAGCAGGCAAAAACACCAGATGTTTTTTTACTTCTCCTCCGAGAAAACAAGTTATAATAGAGGAACTTTTTCTTAGGCGGGTTCCTGGGAGGGAGGAGAAGCCTTCGGAAGACGGTGACATGTACTTGTATAGTGAGACAAGCCCTAGAATCACAGAACAGTAATCCTATGGAGTGTAACAGCGACGGTAATAATATTAGTAATGATTCTCCATCTACAGAACATGCACCCACGCGTTCCACGACATTAGTCATGCAGCCGGATTGTCTACTACACTCGGGGCTAAGACTGCAGACTGTTGTAGTAGGTGCATAATTTTCTGACAGTCTAAGTTAACAATACAAAGGTCTGTGCCAAGGAAAACATTTCTTGTTATACGGCAAAACAATGACATAAAGTGACAATTGCTACATATGTGCTTAATTAGCTGGCATGGAACAATGGTGGCTTTTCTCCCCCTCTCTTTCTTTCTATGTTACTGTATACTATATATTTTTCTGTATATATATATATATATATATATATATATATATAGCCGTAGATGCATCTATTCTGTATGCCACAAAAAACAATCAAAGCAAAAATACAAAACAAACTGTGCTTAGTGCAAAGGGCAAAAAAAAAATAAAAATAAATGAATTCACTGTCAATGTGAAAAACAGCATCACTCGCATGAAAAAATAATATTACGATACCAATAGTACTGTAAAACAATATGTGTTGCACTGTATTACATTCATTCATTAATATAATATGGATCTGAAAACAACTAATAAAACAAGTCCACAAAAAATCCAAAAGTGATATATGTGTGCATCCATTTGAAAACTCTGGCATTCCTCAGACTAAACACATAAGGGCGGGGTCAAGCGGTGACGTCATCATGCTGGCGCAGATGAGCAGAATTTTTTGTTAATGCCTGGCTGTCCTCTGTAACTGCACACAGCAATTTCAGACCTCTTGTGCTATGGGGTTGTGAGCTCTGGTGAGTATGTTTATGTGGTGGAGGTTGGAACACTGGTGCTGGTGAAGGAGACTCGTTACTATTTACATTTACAAGTGGATGCAGGGCCACTGATAAAGCAGTACAGTCAGCCCTCCTGTACCAGACCCGGGCCCCATCAGTTCAAAAAAGGGGCCCTGGAAGCTGTTAACCAGGAGAATCGGCTGTACTGTCTTATTGCAGATACTGTTGCTCTTCTTCCTCCCCCTGCAACGCTGCCGGCTTCTCCTACTCTCCCTCTCTGCGGCTGCACTGCAGGAGGATTTGTTCTAACACATGCGCCCCTTCCAACTGCTTTGCGGGCCCCCTATGTGTCTCTTTCCCCTGCAGCACTGCTGACTTCCATCCTCTCCTGCCGGCAGCTGCTGTGGCCACACGGGGGGAGGGATGTTTCAGGATGTAGAGCGGGGGAAGGAGTCGGTAAACATATCATTTACTGGCCCCTTCCTGAATGATTACAGTGAGTGATCGGTACCACTGTATTTACTATGCTTCAGTTTGTGAATGAGCAGGTAGTCTCAGAGCACTTCCTATTCATCCATCTGTGCAGCTGAGGCTGCAGAGAAAGGGACTAATAAATCTTTGTTCTCAGTCACTTTCGGCCAGCAGGCCCTGTCAGGTAGGCCTTATGCGGCCCCATGATTTCTAACAGCAGTCCTGAGTGGATGCACATATTTTGGATTTGGATTTGGATTTTTGTGGACTTGTTTTATTTAGTTGTTTTCATCTATAATATATGATTGAATGGATATAATACAGTTAGGGCTTTTTTACAACACCCCAACCATGGCACTGTGTCCTAACATGGCCATATTCATTTGAGGCTTGTCGGTTAAAGGGCGGTGAAACCATGAATCAACAACTTATTTTTACAGCCTCCCACCTGCCCATGTATTTAATTCAAATTCTACCTTCTACTAATCTGGACAACTGGATTTGGTTGAGGGGGAAGCTTGAAGGACTCAAGTAAAGGAATGTCCTGCAGGGTCCCCTCCCCCCCCCCCCCACCCTTTAATCAACACCCCAAATGAGTCAGGACCATTGGCATCATATAGAAAGATTCTGTGTAAGATGAAGAAGCTCAGGGTTACCTTGCTCTCGATATTAACAATATTTATGTCTTCATTCTGAGGCTCACATTGGGTAGACAATTACACTCTACCAATAAGCAGTTTGTAGATGTATTTTACAGATAATGGTGGTTAATGGTCCTGCTTTATATGTGACAATGTCAATTTGAGGGGGTAACATGATCAGTCTGGCAAGAAGAAAGCGTTAAGGTAAGCCACTATCAAAACTGGAACTGGTTTGAGGAAAGCTTGGAGGACTTAGGTTAAGGTTAAGTCCTGCATCCTTCCCCCAAACCAGTTCCAGTTGTGGTGACCGGTCACCCTAAACCTCTTTTCTTGCCAGCCTCAGACTGGTCATGTTAGCGCCTCTCAACAACATCACCCCAAATAATTCAGGACCATTGGCATCATATAGAAAGGTTCTGTGTAAGATGAAGACGCTCAGGGTTACCTTGCTCTCAATATTCAACAATATTTATGTCTTCACTCTGAGGCTCACATTGGGTAGACAATTACACTCTACCAAGTCAGCAGTTTGAAGGTATATTTTACAGATAATGGTGGTCAATGGTCCTGCTTTATATGTGACAATGTCGATGAGAGGGGGGTAACATGATCAGTCTGACAAGAAGAAAGCGTTAAGGTAAGCCACTATCAAAACTGGAACTGGTTTGGGGAAAGCTGGAAGGACCTAGGTTAAGGTTAAGTCCTGCATGCTTCCCCCAAACCAGTTCCAGTTGTGGTCACCGGTCACCCTAAACCTCTTTTTTTGCAAGCCTCAGACTGGTCATGTTACCCCCTCTCAACAACATCACCCCAAATAATTCAGGACCATTGGCATCATATAGAAAGTTCCTGTGTAAGATGAAGAAGCTCAGAGTTAACTTTCTCTCGATTCAATTATATTTATGTCTTCCTTCTGAGGCTAATAGTAGACTATTACACTTTACCAAGGTTCGTGTTTGAAAATGTACGCAACAGACATCGCTATGTAAATGTCAGAAAGATGTTAATGAGGTCCCTTTTGCTGGAGTGCTAGAGAGCTTTATATTTTTCCTTCATTGTGAGCTGCTGGCTCAACTGCCTCCATCTTCATTATAAATTGATCGAGCAACTGTCGGCGTCTGTACTTCTGAATTTGTATATTAATCAACAGGGGGATGGCAAGGGTAAAAAAAAGGAACTTAAATAATGCATGTCTACAAATTTGCCGATCAGAGGCTGGGGGTATATTTTACTTGGCACTTTGAGACTTCCCTTTTAAGCCTACAACCAAGAGATGGACTTTTTGCTTTTCCTCTGCTAATCTCTGATATTTTATATTCCAGGCACATCCGTCTCCAGTGTACATTGCTCTGTCCGTGCTAAAAGTGCATCTGCATTAACCGTCCGCAAGTCGTTCCCCGGCTTCTGCAAGATGAATTAGGAAGATTACAACAGTTATAACTTTGTTTTACAATCGCACATGGTGCTTTTACAAGTGTATTTTGGCACCTTGCACATCTTTATAGTTCCTCCAGGTATTTTGTTTTCTCTTACAAAGCTAGTCATTTGCAGCTGTTTTTATTTTTATTTTTTTATTTTCTTCTTTGGATGAAATTAGATCAGAGCATGGAGCGAAGGATCTGAATTTTTTTTAGAGCTGGCATCTTGGCTCTGTGTTATTTTAGATGCCAGATAGCATAAATATGCTGTAGACTAGGGGTCTTCAGACTTTTAAGTACAAAATCTACATTGTTTATTTTACAAATATTCATATGTAGAATGAATTAAATTTAAAGCAGTGTTTCAGCTGTAAAAAAATTATTTTTAAAAGTCAGCAGCTAAAAAAAAAGTAGCTGCTGACTTTTAATAAGGAGACTTACCTTTCCAGGGCACCTCGGCTCTCGGGTCCCAGTACCGCCATCCTCACTAAGGGAAACAGGCAGTGGAGCCTTGTGGCTTCACTGCCCTTTTCCTACTGCGCATGCAGTAGAAAAATTCTGTAATTCTGTACAAAATGACCTGTGTTAATCAATTTTGTATATAATTTGTTCAAAATAAATTTTGTTATTATTTCACATATTGTGTTATCTTGGGAAAGATTGGCGTTGCCTTAAAAGTCCACAAACCAAGGGAAAAAACTATTTTTTCTTCTATTAATACTGGATGCGGCATGCATATCTCTAATCACCCTATTTAGTGCAAACCAGCTGACCAAACCAACCCTTTTCACTGCGCATGCGAGAGTCACGCGGCGCTTTGTGAATGGGATGCGCTGTGTTAGGGAACACACAGTTCCCAGAACACAGCGCGCCCCATTACCCAGAAGACATGCGGAGGAGGAGAGAAGACCGAAGAAGACCGAAGATCACCGCGGAGTAGGAAGGAGGCAGATTAGGAAGACTGCCTAGCGACAGGGATTTCTGGTAAGGTAAAAAATATTTTTTTTTCAAATGTTTTATTTTTCATTTTTTTAAGAATATTAATGCTCTTTTTTTTTTTTTTTAGGGTGGCCCTTCACTTTAAATGAATGAATACATTAAACTTTTTTGTAAATGCTATGATTCGGAACACAATTAAGTAAAATTGCCCCTTTTGCATCAGAGTCCCCCCTTTTCTTAAATCCCATCAAAGTCCCCTTCCATCAGCAGGGTGGATGCTGGGAGGGTGAACAGGTCTGGATGAATGCTGGGACAAACACTTAATTGGTTACTAGGAAGCTTGCAGTCCTAGGGCAGGGGTTTGGTGGGGAAAAACGGGACCAATGGAGGCTTCTTCTGACCTTAATCTTCAATCTGTTCACAGGATATGCCGCCGACCCTAGCTGCAGGCCAGATAAATTCTTGTAGTGGGCCAGATATGACCCATGGGCCATAGCATGGAGACCCCTGCCATAGACTGTTGAGCATTAAAGCTGAATTCTGGTCTGGTCAAAAATTATGAAATGTGTGCCCCTTCCTCCAGCATATGTAGGATTTATTGCTCTTTTATTATAGGGAAATCTGACTGAACAGAATGCTTACCTTACTCCATAGACCCATGGTGGCCAGGGGTCTAGTCTTCTCTCTCATTCTGAAATGTTGCATTATTGTGTAAAATTCAGGACCTGTATTATATATGATTTAGTTGATGATGTTGATGAGAAGGGGTCATATTACCGGTTAGAGGATGGCATGAAGAGAGTCTTAATGGGACTGGCCATCACAACATGAACTGATGGTAAGGGAAGGGGGGTGAGTTCTGGGTAAGGATTTATCTGGAGGTGATATACGAGAGAAGAATACTTCCTTGACCCAGAGTCCTGAAGACTTCACCCTCACCAGTTCCAATTGTGACAACCAGTCAATCTAAGCCTTTCTTCATGCCAACCTTTAACTGGTCATGTTACCCCCCTTTATCTAACATCATCATGTATAATGCCAGACCTAGAACTATGTAAACAAAGCTAAGGGGGGTACCTCATCCTATGACATTTAAGTAAAAAAGAGGGCAGGAAGGAATAACAACCTGGCGGATTATCTCGGTACCTGAACAGAATACACCTGAGTACTTAAACAATATATTTCTAAATATTTTTATTAACACAAAATACACACAAAGTACACACATTTAAAAGAAGATATTTGATATCAAATTTAGATTTGCATACACATACGACAAATCTTCAAGTATGTCACATATACTGGTTGATACTGGTTGACGCGTTTCACCCACGGCTTCTTCAGAACCAGGTAGCAGTAGTCATGACATCTAAAGTACAACATAGAAAGCATAGGAGATATAGAAAGGCAAATGATCAATATTATGATTATTCTTTCGTTTATTGGTTTTACAAAATAATTTGTTGGTATGGATGAAGGCATTAGTATAGCTTTAAATTTTAATTTAGATTTTTTAGAGAAAGTGTATATACAAATTTTTTGCCTACCTTAAAAAACAGCCGATTAAATGTTCTAAAGTAATAGTAGTAGTAGTGTTTCACGTCAACCAGTATCAACCAGTATATGTGACAGATTTGTTGTATGTGTATGCAAATCTCAATTTGATATCAAATATCTTCTTTTACATTTTTGTACTCTATATTTTGTGTTAATAAAAATATTTAGAAATATATTGTTTAAGTACTCAGGTGTATTCTGTTCAGGTACCGAGATAATCCGTCAGGTTGTTATTCCTTCCTGCCCTCTTTTTTACTATAATGTCAGACCATTGGCCACTGCTCATTCTACATTGTACATGAAGACATCAGAGGCCACATTCCTGAGCAAGAAGACTGGATCCCCATCTGCTGCGTAGCCCAGAGCTCGGCTTTAAAATGTACTGTAGGTTAGTGCTATGGTCAAGGGTTGCATCTAAATTATAATTAAACCTTCGGTAATAAACTAATGCCTGTAAAGAACATGATTGTAACAGAAACTACCTGTAAAATTTTTAAATCTTATATATTTTTTTTTTAAAGTTCACAACACCATGCAAGGTCTAAGCCTCTCTGCTCCCAGTGACCAACAAAGTGAACGTCCTGGTATAGGTCAGCATTTGTTGGTGGACCACCTTGTAGTACACACGGTGGCAACTCTGCTCCTGCTTAGGAAGCGTTGCCACCCAAGGACCAAAGATGAAATCCAAGGTTATTTGAAGGCTCACCAGGCAGTAAAATGCAAAAACGAAGAAAAATCTTGAAATGGGAATATGCAGACAATCATGTGGAGGAGAAAGGAACCATGTGATGTGATTACATTTCAGGGTTTAGGTACACTGTATATGCTAAGTCATTAGATGTATAAAAGACAATGTAGCACCAAAAAGAATAGACCAGGATGACCAGATGACACTTGTCACACTGACTCTTGTCAGGTCTTCTGATGATGCAGTTCTTCTAAATGAGTGGCCAATCAGCAGGCCTAAAAAAAATAAAACGTACGGGAGGAAAGAAAGGCCATGTTCCTGCTGTGCATTACAAGCCGTTGCACCAACACATGCCAACCCATGCCAGCACTTTCACCTTGTTTGTCACAGTAAGGCATGCCTATTGTGCAGTCACCCTACTTCAACACCACTCATGCCCTCTGAGGATGATAGCGGGTTAGAAGTCAGCTTCCTGTTGGACATGCCTACAGTGCAGTCAAACTGTAAGCACCAAGCTTACATAGAGTTCAAACTCAGAGGACAGCACTGTTGAGAGAAAATAGGGGTAAGGTTTCAGTAGGTGAGTAGTGTATTATCAAGAGAACTTGTTTCTTTGCCTTGAATGGGTCTCCCTTACAGTTAGGGATAGCTTAGACATTTGGGAAATGTGTGGCTTGTTTTAGTTCTTCCTGCCTCAAAATCTGTATAAAATGTCACTGACAACCGATTGCCTGCTTTGCTCTGCCCCTTGTTCATTCTTCTTGACCTTTGCTCTGTTTTAGTCATTAAACTTGAATACATTATCACCCCAGAGGATCAACTGAACAAGCATGGACAGAGTAGTATAAGCTGTTTTTAACCAGAATCTCCTGAGAGAGGCTACAGTAACCCTTGGGTTCAACTCTAGAATTTATAAGTGGGTTGAGTCCCAAGCCCTGCTCTGTTAGTGTGCCTAAAATAGAAACTAAATCCAATCCAAGAGCTTTTCCCATCCTTTGAAACTCCCTACTCCAATCTGTCCGACTTTCCGCTAATCCATCCATCTTTAGATGATCCCTGAAAACCCTTCTCTTTAAAGAAGCCTATCCTGCTTCTAACTAATACACTGTTTTACTTTCTCCATCAGCTCATCCTCCACAGCTATTACTTTTTGTATCAACCTGACCCTCCCTCCTAGATTGTAAGCTCTAACGAGCAGGGCCCTCTGATTCCTCTTGTACAAAAATGTAATGTAACTAATGTCTGCCTTCATTTTGTTAAGCGCTGCGCAAACTGTTGGCGCCATATAAATATTGTATAATAATATAATAATAAAGCTTATGCACAAAGCTATTAGTCAAAACAATTACAGAAGAGGTGGTTCAACCTGGCTTTCTAATGGAGATATAACCCCTGCACGTGCTTAGGGATCTGCATTGCCCACAGGGTCACATTCCTTACTGACACGTTAAATTATTGAAATTGTATTCCTTATTCCTGCAAGCTTATCAGATTCACCTAAAAACAAAAAACACATTCATTCTGATTTGGATTTTCACAGTATTTGGGCTTGGACCATGGACCATGGACATTAATTTGAAGTTGACCCCCACTCCCTCTTGAAGCTTATAACAGGCTTCACACAAGATTTTGGAGTATTTCTTTAAGAATTGGTGCCCATTCAGCCAAAAGAGCATTTGTGAGATCAAATACTGATGTTGGATGAGAAAACCTAGCTTGAAATTGGCATTTCAACTTATCCAAACGTTCAGAAGGGTTGAGGTTCGGACTTTTTGCAGGACACTCAAGTTCCTCCACACCAACCTCATCAAATCATGTCTTTATGGATCTGACTAACTGCAGAAGGTCACAGTCAAGCTGGAACAGAAAGGGGCCTTCCCCAAACAAAATAATTTAAAATATAGTTATATGCTGTAGTATTAATGGAACCCTTCACTGGAAACACCTAAACTAAATCATTTGGAGAAGGGACCACTATTTTTGCCATTTAGGTAGGTGTGGTATTCAGCTGTCCACTAACATTTTGAGCTATTGTGTAATACCTATGGGAAAAAGCTTTGATGGAGTAAGCCATTCTCCAAGTTACAGATCACACATCAGTTCCAAAGAGCAGTTATTATATTACAATTGTATCTAAAATAATCTCTGAAAAAAACCAGACATTACTTTTTTACATAAAAATTTCCCCATGTGCCCGTACTATCTCTTGATGCTGCTGGCAGCTATAATCGAATTTCCGTAGTGGATCTGTTGTATAAACCTTCCACGTATCTAGATCATCTATGACAGCTAACATCAATTGAAAAATTGAGTTGGGCCAGAAGAATGCAGAATAGTCACTAATTGTGTAAAGGAAGAAATAAGCAACAGAAAATGAAATCCTAAATGGGAAACATCTAATTTGCTACAGCACTATATATCATAAATAACTGATAGAATAATGTTTTCACCTTTATTCATCCTTCTTTGCATCTCAGTGTTGTCAATCTCTCTTATCCTACAAGGATATTAATAATAATAATTTAAAATCCTTAGTTGCATGTGATTGGATTATGAGTATAGCTCATATATAAGCTAAGATAAAATTGCCTTGCAAAGTGCATTTGCTTTTAGTAAATCAACCCCAATCACAAGTCTAGCGACACAATAGGGTTTATGTCCGAAATGCACAATCAAAACCTTACTAATACAGCTATAAATATCAGTACTGGAGTGACAAAAACAGGAACCTGTCTGTAGTGATCCAATTAGTAGTGTATGGACAGAACCATTGCATAAAAAGCTGCCCCCAGCCTGTAAACCACTCATCTGTGACATGTTTCACCTCTACGAGCTTAGTTGTGCATACCACACTACGACTTAAAGTGGAAGTAAACCCTTCCAAATTACTTTGGCCTACAGGTAAGCCTAGATTAAGGCTTACCTGTAGGTCCAATAAATATCTCTTAAACCTACATGGTTTAGGAGATATTTAGAAATGAAAAGGCATCGCTGTCTACAGCGCATGCGCCGTAGACAGCGGCGCGCAGGCGCACTGAGGGCGCACTGAGGATGCCGAGATCACGGCGATATGCCGATCTCGTGGACATGCGCGGGAGTGACGTCATCGCCGCTCCAGCGAATAATAGCGCTGGAGCGGCGAGACCCGGAAGTCACTCCGGCCCTGGATGGCGGCGCAGAAGATCGTGGATAAGGACCGCTTCGGGGCTTCGTTTTCAGGTAAGTCTTTCATAATGAGCTAGTATGCTATGCATACTAGCTCATTATGCCTTTGCCTTGCAGGGTGTCTTTTTTTTTTTTTAAGAGGCCTTACTTCCTCTTTAACTAAAGGTGTGGAGGGCAACATGTTTGTACAATGGTTTTTGAAATAACGTTCTTTACCGGACAGTGATGCCATTGGTGTGAGGCTGGACTAAGACTGGAACTTGTTTAGACTGTCACACAGGAGCCTTTCATTGTGCTTTAATTACTTGCCTACTGGGTACTTTCACCCCCTTCCAGGCCAATTTTCAGCTTTCCGTGTTGTCCCACTTTGAATGACATTTGCGTGGTCATGCAACAGTGTACCCAAATTAAATTTTTATATTTTTTTCACAGAAATAGACTTTTCTTTTGGTGGTATTTAATCACTGCTGGGTTTTTGTTTTGTTTTTTGTTTTTGTTTTTTTTGCTAAACAAACAAATAAGGGCAAACATTTTGAAAAAATATTTTTTTCAAAGTTTGTTATTAAATTTTGCAAAATGGTAATTTTTCTCCTGATGTGCGCTGATGAGGTTGCACTGATGGGCATTGATAGGCTGCACTGCTGTGCACTGATGAGGCACTGATAGGCAGCACTGATGGGCATGGATGAGGTGGCACTGGTGGGCACGGAGGAGGTGGCACTGATGAGGCTGCACTGATAGGTAGCACTGATAGGTAGCACTGATGGGCACTAACAGGCAATGGTGAGCGGCACTGATAGGTGACACAGATGAGGAGGCACTGATGGCCACTGATTGGCAGCATTGATGAGCACTGATTGGCAGCACTGTTGGGATTGCACTGATAACCAGGATACTAATAATCAGTGCCCTGATTATCAGTGTCGATGTCCCTTTAACACAAGCAGGTTATCAGATCTTTTTTTCTCCTTGTGCTGACAGCGTGAGGAAAGAAAAGCCAATAACCGGCCCATCAGTGCTGCCTATCAGTGCCCATCAGCAACACCTATCAATGCTCATCAGTGCCGCCTCATCAGTGCACAGCAGTGCAGCCTATCAATGCCCATCTGTGCAACCTCATCAGCGCACATCATCTGTGATCAGCTGTCATTGGACACAGCTGATCACTTAGTAAATCGCTGCTGTGACTGGCCCTTTACCCCAAATTGTGATCAGCTGAATCTGAAGGACTCGGCAATCACAGAGCGCGCCACACCCTGTGGCACGTGGGAAGTGCGATCATGAGAGGATGTCCATGTACTCCCTCCCGGCAAAGTAAGTACGTGCTGTAGCCGTCTTTCGGCTATAGCGCGGTTGGGAAGGGGTTAAATACACATGCTACTCTCAGCAGTCAAGGAAATCAAAGAATTTTTATGTTTAATCTAAGTTTATTCAAGTTTCAGAAAATAACACAATAACATGGTCATAGAAGCCAAAAAAAGAGAAGTATCCATTAGTACAGGGCAAAATAGAAAATGTTCAGGTTGTACAACTGCTGAACAAGGTAGGTAACAACAAATAGGTCAATATACATACACAATGGACTAAGCCAGTTACAAAACAGCTGGGCAGCAATATAGAATAACTATTTATTGCACACTGTACAGGTATTGAAGCACTAGCAGGAAAACCCCACTGATAAAACAAACATTAGAGATATATCCAAAGTAATCCATATGCCGCGTACACACGAAGGGACTATCCCGCGGGATTATCCGCTGGACCGAAGTCGAGCGGATAATCCCCTCGTGTGTGGGCGCCGGCGTACTATTTTTGCCCAAAGTACGGCGGACTAAAGTTTTAAGTTTTGTTTTAAAATTATCCGCTGGACTTGGCAGTCCGGCGGACAATCCGGCCGTGTGTAGTATGGTCCGGCGGACCAAAAAGGACGCATGCTCAGTAGCAAGTATTTTTCGAGTATTTTTCGTTTTCTAGTCCCGTCGTACGTGCTGTACGTCATCGCGTGAACCGTCGGACTTTTAGCGTGATCGTGTGTGGTCAAGTCCGTTCGCTTTTTAGTCCAGCGGACCCAGCTGGAAAGTCCAGCGGATTGTCCGCTGGACTTAGGTCCACCGGCAAAAGTCCGTACGTGTGTACGCGGCAATAGAAGTAGAATATGGTAGTTATCTAATGTAGGTATAGGATGAGTATAATCCCATATGGCACTACCAAAGTGGCAGAGAAGAAAGAGAAAAGAAAAATATGGGAGAAAAAAAGGGGAGGGGGAGAGAGGGATAGGGAGGGAGCCCATTTCCACTGCAGACAATGAAACCCAGAGATTTAGGACACAAACAATGTAAACTCAGCGAAGTATCAAAAATATGATCACAAGGTCCACATGATCCAATATGCCTGCATTTTATCTTCGTTCCAAGCAATCATACTTTCCATATTACTGATATTCTCCAGCTCGCATGCCCAGCTTTTTTTGATCTGTTTATAAGAGTCAGGAAGCAAGGACAATATAGTGATTTGGGGTGTGTTAGGGTAGGAATCACCTACTGATTTTTTAAGAAGCTGCAGGACCTTGTCCCAGAAAGGGATTATTCACAGACACGTGCCTCAGATATGCATTAGAGTACCTGGGGCCTGCATACACTGCCAACAAGTATCTGGCATAGCCGGATTTATCTTATGCAAGATAGTCGGGCAGCGATACCATCTAGACAGTAATTTGTAAATGAGTTCCTGAGCAATTGACAAAATAGAAGATCAAAGAATTTTTAAATCATAACAATACCCCAACGGGAGATCTAGTAAATGACCAAAAAATATGCAGGGTGGAGTTGTTCACTCAGTGGATCACTTAATTACTAGTAGTTTAAGGACCTGTGTCGTTGGATTTTTGCTCATTTTAAGCAGATTTTGGTCCCAAACAGGTCCCAAAGGGTTACACTGTGGACCTGAGCCAAGCCTCGGTCTCAGTACACACCACCAGAAACAGGAAATCCTGCTGGCCAGGACCCCATGCCTGGAGGATTACATCGAAGGGCGATACAGCGCTGACTGACGCCATAGAGGATTTATGTGCCAATCACCACTTGTTCATATGTAAGTGGATGTATGCACCTTTTTGTGTTTATTAAATGCAACAGTTCCTAATGTGGTGGCGCCTCTCTTGTTCTCTTTTTTATATGTAAACAAGGCAGACTGCCGTTCTGTCAGTAGGGAAGGCATAGATCCTGTGTTCCTGCAAAGCAGAGACACAGATCTTTGTCTTCCCCTAGTAAAACCACCTCTCCCACCCTACACAGAAACACTAGCTAGGCACACAGGTAACCCTTTGATCGTCCCTAATGTTAACCCTTTTCCAGCCAGTGTCATTAGTACAGTGCATATTTTTTAGCACTGATCATAGTATTAGTGTCACTGGTTACTACAAAGTGTCAATTAGTGTCAGAATGTCTGTTGCAAGTCCCTGTTCGCCACCATTACTAGTAGTACATAAATAAATAGATAAAAATATCCCATAGTTTGTAGACGCTGTAACTTTCACGCAAACCAATCAATATACAATATATCATTTTCAAAATTGTCAGTCTTTTTTTGTTTATAGTGCAAGAAATAAAAAAATGCAGAGGTGTTCAAATACCACCAAAATAAAGCTTTATTTGTGGGAAAAAAGGACCTACATTTTTGTTTGGGTATAGGGTCACATGACCGTACAATTATTTGTTAAAGTAACGCAGTGCCGTGTCGCAAAAAATGGCCTGGTCAGGAAAGGGGATAAATCTTCCGGAGGTCAAGTGGTTAATTTGCTGCAATGAGGTTTTGGAGCTCTGTGAGTAATATAGAGGCAATACAAATCTACATTCCAGAGTTAAGTTTGGAGCTTTGCAGGGATCAAGGCTGAATCAGCTCAGTTACTAGCAGAGGATATTTTGAAAAAAATGTTCTTCCATTTCTAGCAAACACCATAACCCAATTTAATTCTCTACCATTATCTAAACCAGATTATGATCTCTGACAGACCCAGCAAACTCATTGACAATAATCGTATGCAATATCCCACATATCCTATTTATATTTATGCAAATTGATAACATATTGGAGGTGCGCCACAATCATATTGGAGGTGCGCCACAATTTATTCAGTTGGAGAACGAGTAACAAGTTGCTTATTGGAAAGGAAGCTTGTACGGTAATGAGTTTTCTAATCAAGGTCTCTATTTTAATTTCAAATTGACTTGATGGGGGCTAATTACTAGACTAAATACCTGCTACTAATTAGGATTATTAAAAAAAAAAAAAAAAACATCAAAAGCTAAAATTTGCATGTTGATTAGCGAGGAAGAAAAAAAAAAGTTTGGGATAAATTGTTTGTGGGTAAGTAAAGGTAACCGGAGGAAGTACGGAGCTTCAGTCAGGAATCGTGGCTTTTGTATATATAAACTTGATTAAAATGGAATCACGGAGTGCAGAGCACCCAATAAAAGTTCTAAATAGAGATCAATACAAGGTGGATTCAGACTTGCTTTAGCTTCTAAACTTTCCACTTAGTGCTTTTCTCCTTTCGTTATTCTCCATAAGAAGTCTATGTAGTATCCGGCTCTACGACTGCAGGGTGAATGAATGCATTATTTCTGATTGCACAAACAGTAACAATTAGTAATATTTTCGAGTTTATGGTTTTAAACTTTATTTTTATGTTTAATCCTGTTTTATTAAGTTTTCAACATACGGTGCCTTGCAAAAGTATTCACCTCCCTTGGCTTTTTACCTATTTTGTTACATTACAGCCTTTAGTTCAATGTTTTTTTAATCTGAATTATATGTGATGGATTGGAACACAATAGTCTAAGTTGGTAAAATTAGAAAAATATATATATAAAACAATTTTTCAGAAATAAAAAAACTGATAGTTGGCATGTGCGTATGTATTCACCCCCTTTGTTATGAAGCCCAAAAAAAGCTCTGGTGCAAATAATTACCTTCAGAAGTCACATAATTAGTGAAATGATGTCCACCTATGTGCAATCTAAGTGTCACATGATCTGTCATTACATATACACACCTTTTTGAAAGGCCCCAGAGGCTGCAACACCTAAGAAAAAGGCACCACTAACTAGACATGTGCACATTGAAATATTTTGTTTCAGAATTTCGTTTTCGTCCGAAAAATAAATTTATTTAGTAACTCCCGAAATTCATTTTTATTTTTAAGTTTTTCGTTAAAAAATGTATTCGTCCGAAAATCCAAAGGAATTAAGGTTGAATCTGTCATTGAAGGCTTATGGTGTCTGTCGAATGTTCAAAGAAGATTCGACGGAGCAGCTAAACTGTATGACTCTGTATAGTTTAGCTGCTCCATCGAATCTTCTTAGAACTTTCGACAGACACCATAAGCCAAAGATTCGACGTTTGTATGTTTTTTGCTGCTTTGTCGAATCTTTGTCATTCATGTTGAATGTATATAGTTCAAACAGAAAATGGACTGGTGATAGTGATCACTGATCAGACAGGTAACAAGATAGGGTATATAGAATCTATATAGAATCTTAATCTATAATATAGAATCTATAATAATAAATCCCCCCCCCCCCCACACACACATACAACACGGGCAGCCTCTGAGGCTATCACAACACTACTAGTATTACCACTAGTATTACTATCAAGTTCACAAAACTAACACAATAGCAGCAGATTATTATGAAAAAGTTAAGTTGAACTGTAGCTTGTTTCACTATTGTTCTGCTGCTGTGCTTATGCTTAATTGCTAAATAATTCAGGTTCTCTGACAAACGAACCAGCTAAGATTGACTGTCTTCTGAAATGATTCAGTGTGTGTCTCTCTCTCTGCTAGCAATCGTAAGTGAAAGTAAGTTGGCTGTATGTGTGTACTTAGTTCTAGCTATTTTACTGCTCCTCCTCTTTGGTTACAATCAGCCAATAACATTCATCATCATCATTATTTTTATTTTACTTCCCCCACCCAATTCCAGCAGCGATCTTTTCTCTCTATGTCGAATCTTTTCTCTCTATGTCAAATCTTTTCTCTCTATCTAGAATAATCATGGACTAATAGAGTTAAGGTTAGGCACATTCGACCACAGGTTCGATAGACACAGATTGTTATTGTCAGCGTCATGTCGAATCTCCTATCTATAACGAACTGTTGTCACAACGAAAATGAAAATAAAGCATTTGTTTATGTCGGATCTTTCGTTTTTCGGATGCTGCACTTTCGTTATTGTTTGTTAAAATGATAACGAAAATACCTGAAATTTGGACAAAAATGCATTGGGACGAAAACGAATGGACATGTCTACCACTAACCAAACACTGCCATGAAGACCAAGGTACTCACCAAACAAGTAAGGGACAATGTTGTTGAGAAGTACAAGTCAGGGTTAGGTTATAAAAAAAAATATCCAAATCTTTGATGATCCCTAGGAGCACCATCAAATCTATCATAACCAAATGGAAAGAACATAGCACAACAGCAAACCTGCCAAGAGACGGCCGCACACCAAAATTCACAGACTGGGCAAGGAAGGCATTAATCAGAGAGGCAGCACAGAGACCTAAGGTAACCCTGGAGGAGCTGCAGAGTTCCACAGCAGAGACTGGAGTATCTGTACATAGGATAACAATAAGCCGTATGCTCCATAGAGTTGGGCTTTATGGCAGAGTGGCCAGAAGAAAGCCATTACTTTCAGCAAAAAACAAAATGGCACGTTTTGAGTTTGCGAAAAGGCATGTGGGAGACTCCCAAAACGTATGGAGGAAGGTGCTCTGGTCTGATGAGACTAAAATTGTACTTTTTGGCCATCAAAGAAAACGCTATTTCTGGCGCAAACCCAACTCATCACATCACCCAAAGAACACCATCCCAAAAACATGGTGGTGGCAGCATCATGGCAGAGTATTGGCAGAGTATTGCAGTGTTGCACAGTGGTGGCAGAGTTTTTCAGCAGTCGGGACTTGGGAAACTGGTCAGAGTTGAGGGAAAGATGGATGGTGCTAAATACAGGGATATTCTTGAGCAAAACCTGTACCACTCTGTGTGTGATTTGCGGCTAGGATGGAGGTTCACCTTCCAGCAGGACAATGACCCCAAACACACTGCTAAAGCAACACTTGAGTGGTTTAAGGGGAAACATGTAAATGTGTTGGAATGGCCTAGTCAAAGCCAAGACCTCAATCCAATAGGAAATCTGTGGTCAGACTTAAAGATTGCTGTTCACAAGCACAAACCATCCAACTTGAAGAAGCTGGAGCAGTTTTGCAAGGAGAAATGGGCAAATATCCCAGTGGTAAGATGTGGCAAGCTCAAGAGACTTATCCAAAGCGACTCAGAGCTGTGGTAGCCACAAAAGGTGGCTCTACAAAGTATTGACTTTAGGGGGGTGAATAGTTATGTACATTGACTTTTTATGTTATTTTGTCCTATTTGTTGTTTGCTTCACAATAAAAAAAAAAAAAAAACTTCTTCAAAGTTGTGGGCATGTTCTGTAAATTAAATGATGCAAATCTTCAAACAATCCATGTTAATTCCAGGTTGTGATGCAACAAAACATGGAAAATGCCAAGGGGGGTGAATACTTTTGCAAGGCACTAAAAAAATACAAAAAGAACACTGTACATGATAGACCATAGAGACATAAATAGGTCTGTGTAAAGTTAACAGAGACATACCAATGCATCTTACAACAGCATAGATAGGATACTAGTTGAAAATTATTTTTATATCTTTGTATTTGTATTTTTAAATGTCTTAACCCCGAATTCCAGGAACTTTGTAAAAAGTGCAGGCACGCTATGGGTTTAGTCCAATTAGATGCATGTCACCTCCAGGACTTATCTCTATTTCTTACATAGGACAGGTTCATTGCACTCTCAGAGGACACACTCCAGCTTTGAGAGGGGAGAAGCACACACAGCAGTTATGCCCACCCCTCTGCTGCCCATTCACAGAAGCCTTTGTATTTTGTGAGTGAGTTTACATAATGCAAAGGCTTCTGTGAATGGGCACAAGGAGGGGAGAGGCAGGCATATTAATTCCAACAACTCTGCCCTTGAAGGAACTGAAATACAATGAGCAGGGTCAGAAGTTATCTTCCTGCAGCACAATAAACTTGTCAGATTTGAAGAATAGAGATAAGTCTAGGAGGTGGCAGGCACCTTGTTAGATTTAACTCATGGTATGCCCGCAGTTTTTACAAAGTAGCTAAATTCCTGGAATTCAGCTTTAAAGGATAACTAATCCCCAAACTAAAATTGTACTATATTGTGGCTTATAGTCCTTAGATAAGGTGTCTGAATTAGTTTTATTTTTATTCTTAAGGCTAAGAAAATTGTAAGCAAGTACAGAAAATACCAGTTGATCCTGACAGAAATGCAGTGTCCTTGAGATATTCTGTGACCATAACAGAAAGCACAATTAACCTTAAACGCTTGCTGACTGTAAAACGGCAAGGTGACTCTGCTGCACCAGATAACATACCTAGTATGTGATCTGGCACTTCCAGGTAGGGAATGCGCACGCACCGCCGGCAACCCGACTCTGCTGTGATTTTACACAGCAGATGCCGATCAGTTGGTGCTGGCCAATAGATTACCGCTGGCACCTGACGATTGTCCGGAACACACACAGGACAAGGCTCTATGTAAACAAGGCAGAGCTCTGTCCTGTCAGCGGGAAAGTAATAGATTTACTTTCCTGCAAATCATGGAATGAAATCAATTACTTCCCCATTAAAAAAAAGTGCCTTACTGTGTACACAAACACTGGCTAGGCACACATTCAACCATTTGATCACCCTAGATGTTAAAGCCCTTCCCAGTGTCATTAGTACAGTGACAGTGCATATTTTTAGCACTGATCACTGTATTATTGTAACTGGTTCCTACAAAGCGTCAAAAGTGTCAGAAGGTCCACCGCAATATCGCAGTCTCGCTATAAGTCGCTGATCGCCGCTATTACTCATGAAATAAATAAATAAATATATCCCATAGTTTGTAGACAGGATAACCTTTGCACAAACCAATCAATATTTGCTTATTGAGATTTTTTTTTAACAAAAACATGTAGCAGAATACATATTGGCCTGAACTGATGAAGAAATTCGATTTTAGAATTTTTTTTATCCAATGTGTTGCAGAATATATATATTTTTTTCTAAATTGTTGGTCTTTTTTTGTTTAAAGCGCAAAAAAAAAAAAAAAAAACAGTGGTGATCAAATACCACCAAAATAAAGCTTTATTTGTGGGAAAAAAAGAACATAAAGTGTATTTATGTACAGCGTCGAATGACCGCGCAATTGTCAGTTAATGTAACGCAGTGCCATATCGCAAAAAATGGCCTCGTGATGAAGGGGGGTAGATCTTCTGGAGGTCAAGTGGTTATTTTTCTTCTGTAATCTTGTAATCCCATAAACCTTTATGTATTCAATGTGAACAAAGCTATACATGTTTGAAGTCCAGCTTAGGTGACAACCATGGATCCTTCTACAGATACAATAGACGAGTGAGCATAGTCACCCTGTGGGCAGGAAGTGTGCTGTTCACAGAATTACTAGGTGGAAATATGTAGAAAAAAGCCTGAAAAAAAGAAAACTAAGGAACACATTTCTTCCAAAGATTGGTAAACTGCTACAGACTACATTGATATTTTTGAGTTTAGATATGCTTTATTCATTTAAAGCGGGATTAAACCCAAAAACCAAAAATGTAATGTAGCGCCCTCTACCTAAAGGTAGGTGCTAGAGTAGGATTTTTCTAAGTACAGGGCTCAGATGCAGGTAAATTTAGCCAGGCCTGTTCTTTAGGCTGGGCCTGGTTGTTGTGATTTGGGACTGGGAGTGTTCAGTGTAGTGGGGGGTGTGGCCACCTGTACTCTGGCTCAGAGATGCCTCCTTTGCTTTCAGATGGATGGTTCTGGAAGAGAGGTTGGACTTGAGACCTGAGTGGCAGGCAGCTCATGTGAGGAGCCCTGACCAATTATTTTTTGGTATCGGCAGGGGGCAGGCTTCTCATATAAGCTGGTGTCACATGCTTCCAGGGAGGAGTCTGGAAAAGAAGGAACAGACAATGGAGTACTGAGCTTCTGTTCTGGTCGCCCCCACGTGGGGATGCGCTGAGCATGGAGGAGGGACGGAGGAACCGCTAGGAAGGAGCTTAAGTTAAACATCTTCATCCTTAAAGAAGTATCAAGCTGCTGTGACCGGGGAACGCAGGACTTGCATGCTGGAGGAGATCTGAAAGGAAGAAGTAGCCGTTAGGCAGAGGAGAGTAGAGCAGCGTTCTGTGACTGGGGACACAGAACTATTAACCTCCTACAGAAAGGTCTGTGTAGAATGCTGTGGCCGGGGAACACAGCGTTGATAGTCCTGGACTGGCTGAAAGCAGTGGTCCGCTCATTGCCATGTGTCAGGTCGTCGTGTGGAGGTATCAAGTCATCTCCGGCCTGGTTAGCACTATTGTAGTGCCTTCCAAAGACTGTGTGGCTGTCTGATTCTCTGGGCCATCGGGGAGAAGCAGTGTGCACTTTTGGCTGTTTGATTTGCATGGACAATCCCATCATGGTCAACAAGGATGAATTATTCAGAGTGATTCTTCTTTGTTCAAACGGAAGGAAGAAATAGAAAGTTTTGCAGTAAGGATCTGTACAAGGGAAGTAGAAGTAATAGTCTGCAGAAGAGTTATTCAAATGGAAGAGATTGAGGTGCAAGCAGTTTATTCATTCTCTCTTTGCAAGGCCACGGCCACTGAATAACTACATCTAACGTGCAATGTGTTAAATACTATGGGCATCTCAAGTCACCCCTTATCCAAGTTCAAGTAATATCTCACAATAAAAGCAACAAAACCGTGAAATTGACTGTTCTTTGAGTTCATTGATCGTGAGAAGGATGGCAGCAGGGTGATTGGCAGATTGCTAAGAAACCAAATCAACAGCCCTTACGAGGGTACCGCTACAGTAATATATTGCAGATTACCAATCATTCGATGTGGCGTCTGCATTAGTTTTCTTTTTTAGGCATTTTTCCTGCTGATCCAGCCAGTAAGCTTGGATTTTTTTTTTTACTTCCTTTAAAAGACCAAGCTGTCTTGACAAAGTTTCAGTTTCAGGGGCCCACTGACAGGTGTGCTTTCAAAGATCACCCTGGCTCAGAGATGATACAATCATGTAAATCCTGTCACCTGTGTAGTGATGGACGAACATCTAACGGGACGGTTCGAGAACGCGAACGTGCACAAATGTTCGGGAACCGCGGGTTTGCGGCGGGTCCCATTCACTTTAATGGCAGGCGAACCTTAAAAACCTCCAGGTCATATTTGCAGCTACAGAATACTTACTAGCTGTGCACACAGCATGGACATTGACATACCAGAAGTATTAAGCGAATCTGCATTCGATGTGGGAGCGAGGTGCAGAGAGATGACATCATCTCTCACTGCCCGCCACACATCAGGGCTCTTCCTGCCTCACAGTACGGTGGAGTGGAGGTCACGTGCTTCCTGTCATCGGTGGAGCTCCACTCTGCAGGAGGAGAGGCAAGGCCAGGCCAGGCTATAAAGGGGGTGCAGGAAATGATCCTGCTTCAAGAAAAGTTGCCCACAGTTTTTGTCACAATGCTGCACAGTAGAAATGCGTTATACTATGCTTTCTATATTTTAAAGTATTTTATACGTGTATTACACCCCTATATACTGCACACCAAATAGTAATAATGGACCTATATTCGTTAGAGATTTGTGTCGCTACAATCTGTCCCTGCGACACACAGCAACCTCTCCCTACACTGACAAAAGAGCTGCAGAACCGCTCAGCAGTCACAATGCTGCACAGTAGAAATGCACTATAATATGCTTTCTATATTTGAAAGTATATTATAAGTGTATTACACCCCTATATACTGTACACCTATACCAGTCCTTAAAAGGACTTTTGTGGACCTAATAGCTAGTGATTACAGACTGTCCCTGCTCCACACAGCAAACTCTCCCTACACTGACAAAAGACAGAATGTAAAATGGCAGCCAGATCAGGTCTATTTATAAGGTAGGGGGTATGTCCATGTGCTGAAATGTCTCAATTGGCTGTCCTGTACCACATGATGGATGTGCCATGGGTCAAAGTTCTTCACAATGTTAAAGAATATGGTGGCCGCGAACAGCGCCATATGTCCGCCGGTTTGGCGAATAGCGAACGCGCAAAGTTTGCCGCGAACCAACCACGGGGCGAACCGCAAGGCCATCTCTACACCTGTGCAGTTATTGGCTGTGTTCCCCACAGATCAGCCTTGTGACTTGCTACAAAGTTACAGTTTTGTCTTATCACTGGGAGTAGAGAGACTGAGGAAATGTTTCCTTCTGCCTGTAGCAGACTGATGACATCATCTGAGCCCCGGCAAAATCCCCGGACTGGAGTTGAGGAACAGCTTTTAAACAAAAAAGTAGATGTTTTCTGAAAAATTATACCAATGATATCTGGTGATCTGGCCAGTAAGTCTGTTGTTTTTCACAGCACAATCTCTCCAGCAGAATATATCAGTTACAGAGACGAGACAAACTATTTAACACTGGAAGCGGTGCTTAAAATGATTAAGTTTTATTTATTCATGTAAAACCTTTATCCCAAAAGTAACAAAACAGTTTGCTGTAATTGCTTATAAAGTGTGAGCTGGAGTTTGGCTTTAATTTGTTAGTGGTTCTAAATCTGATAACACTCCCCTCCCCCAGACTGACAATGCTGCTGTCTGATGTGCCTCCTGTTCTCTTACATACAGAGTAGGGGAGCTCTAATACAGGAGGTGTGTCAGTGGCCAGATCACCAGGTGAAACAAAGCGAAAAAAAAGCCTAATAAAAGAAAACAAATACAGCCACCTCATCGAATGATTGGTAAGCTGAAATACAATAGCTTTTGGTTTGAATATCGCTTTAGTGCAAACCTGTAATGTTATTTAGAGATCCACTTTAAATACATGAAATAATATACATACAATTCCTCTTTTTGTTCCTCCTGATGCTTTCAAACTCAATTGAGCAAATACTCAAACGACCATGAGAAAGTGTTTTTTTATACTAACGCCATATTCATGACAGAATAATGGTGTAGCCCAGCTCTACTCTGCATGCTGTATGGCCACCACCAAGTAGTCACTCTGGTACTATCTTCACAGCTGTCAAGGAGAAAGACAGATCGTGGCCCGAGCTGCCCAGAGAACGGAGGGCTCGATCAGAGCGCGGTGTCACATCTGCGGCCAGGGAGACCAATATGGATGAACAGCTGTCACCCGCAAACATCGCTGCCGCTGACAAACAGCATCAAACTTATATGCTCGGAGTAAATCATTGATAAGACGTGTCATGCAGCTGCCGGCTTGCTGTATTTTCTGCCTATTCTTTATTTAAATAGTTTACATATTTATACTGTCAAACATCAAAATGTAGATTCTTATTCTGTTGTGAGATCCAGGCTGTCCAACCTGCCAGAGGCCCATAGATAACATATTATACGTGGGAAAAGGAAATTACAATAGGATTGCTTCCTGGTTAAGAAGCCAAACCAAATTCTTTGATATTTAAGGCCAACTCTAGCTTAGATTTATTCTAGATATATACCGTACTCTTATCTGTGACCCTGTTGGGGTGGTTTCGCCCTTAATTCATATCTTGGTTGTTAACGGGACATGAGTGATGTTATTTGGTCAATTACATCACCCAGGATCCCCCACACATGTGTTTACATTCAGCTGCTGGACTGGGAAATGCCATTTGCAGCAAGAATTCATCAAGAATGCTGGACTGGGAAATGCAATTTGCAGCAAGAGTTCATCATGAATGCTGGACTGGGAAATGCCATTTGCAGCAAGAGTTCATCAAGAATGCTGGACTGGGAAATGTCATTTGCAGCAAGAGTCCATCAAGAATGCTGGACTGGGAAATGTCATTTGCAGCAAGAGTCCATCAAAAATGCTGGACTGGGAAATGTCATTTGCAGCAAGAGTCCATCAAGAATGCTGGACTGGGAAATGTCATTTGCAGCAAGAGTCCATCAAGAATGCTGGACTGGGAAATGCCATTTGCAGCAAGAGTCCACCAAGAATGCTGGACTGGGAAATGTAATTTGCAGCAAGAATCCACCAAGAATGCTGGAACTGGGAAATGTAATTTGCAGCAAGAGTTCACCAAGAATGCTGGAACTGGGAAATGTCATTTGCAGCAAGAGTCCGCCAAGAATGCTGGGCTGGGAAATGTCATTTGCAGCAAGAGTCCACCAAGAATGCTGGACTGGGAAATGCCATTTGCAGCAAGAGTCCACCAAGAATGCTGGACTGGGAAATGCCATTTGCAGCAAGAGTCCACCAAGAATGCTGGGCTGGGAAATGTCATTTGCAGTGAGAGTCCTCTAAGACCCCATCATTTTAGTAGCCCCTTGTTTTGCTTCAGTGGGTCAGTAGACCTTGTTCATCGACATTGACATGGATCTGCATGAAATTAGAATAGGTTTGCCCCCTTATTGAGAAGTCAAACCAAATCGTATGATATTTAAGGCCAACTTCAGCTTAAATCTATAGATATTCCTATCTGTGACCTTGTTGGGTAGCTTTTGCCCCTAATTCCCATTTGGATGTCACCAGGACATGAGTGATGTCTTTTTGTTAATGACATCACCCAGAATTCCCCGGCCCTTTTGTTTACATTAAGTTGATGGTGTGGGAAATGTCATTTGCAGCAAGAATCCACCAAGACTGCATCATTTTGACATTCCCATGTTTTGCTTCATTGGGTCAGCAGACCTCGTTCATTGTAATTGACATGGATCTACAGGAAATTAAAATAGGATTGCTTCCTCACTGAGAAGGGAAACCAAATTTTATGATAGTTAAGGCCAACTCCAGAAAGAGTGTAACACCACTCAGACTGTGGATAAAGATTCCCTTATGGGTGCTGGCCCCAGCTCGCCACCATCAATAGTAATTGAGACCTTGTTCATTGTAATTGACATGGATCTACAGGAAATTAAAATAGGATTGCTTCCTCACTGAGAAGCCAAACCAAATATTATGATATTTAAGGACAACTCCCACTTAGATCTAGATAGATATTCCCATCTGTGACCCTGTTGGGGAGCTTTCGCTCTTAATTCCTATCTTGGGTGTCACCAGGTCACGAGTGATGTCATTTGGCTAATGACATTATCCAGGATCACCAACCCTTAGTTTACATTTAGATGATCGGTTGGAAAATGTCATTTGTAGAGTCCACCGAGAATGCATCATTTTGACAGTCCCTTGTTATGCTTCAGTTGATCAGCAAACCTTGTTCATCGACATTGACATGGATCTACAGGAAATCAAAAAATGGTTTCTTCCTCATTAAGAAGCCAAACCAAATCTTATGATAGTTCAAGTCAACTCCAGCTTGGATCTAGATAAATATTACCCATCTGCGACAATGTATCACCAGGACATGAGTGATATCATTTGGTTAATGATGTCACCGAGAATGATGTCACTTCCTTCAGTTGCTGGGAAATGTCATTTGCAGTGAGAGTCCACTAAGAATGCATAATTTTGACAGTTCCTTGTTTTGCTTCAGTGAGTTAGTAGACCTCGTTCATCGACATTGATCTACAGAAAATGTAAATAGGATTGCTTCCTTATTGAGAAACCAAGCCAAATCTTATGACATTTAAGACCAAATCCAGACTAGTTCTAAATAGTTATTCCCATCTGTGGTCCTGTTAGGGAAGCTTTCTGTCTTAATTTCTATATCAAGTGACGGCATTTGGTCTACTACATCACTCACCTCTTTGTTAACATTCAGCTGCCTTTCTGGGAAACAATTTGTGGTGAGAATGCATTATGTAGGCAGTCAGCTTACTTTTTTTCAGCAGGTCAGCAGGCCTCTTTTATCACAACTGACATGGATCTACATTGTTAAATTACATGACTTCACCATGTGGGACTGTCAAATGTGTGGTATGAATGAATAACACGGGTACTTACCTCCTACTCATAAGTGAATGGGCTGGAGATCTAGGAGCCCCCTTTTTTAAGACCCCCGAATCCACAATGCCAGGGTTGTGGGTAAGGGGCCCTTGTCCTCATAAGCACAGGGGCAAGGTGCTTTGTCAGCGGGTCACCCCTGGCAAGCTACCCTATCCATGTTAAGGGCATGTGACCTTGTGTGGTTCAGGAGGCAGTGGAGGAGCGCACTGATCTTTATCGAGGATAAGAACCTGGTAAATATTTTTAGAGAGAACTGCATGCCATTTCTTCTTCTTTTATGGTAGAGTCACCAATTACAGTCCATACCAGACCATCACCTGGATTAAGGGTCTGGTATGGAAGCTGGGGGGAATCCCAGCTGCTTTGTTCACAAACAAAACAAAGGGGCCTAGGAAATATCAGTTTTGCCTAAGTACATCACACAGGTGCACCACTTCTTGTGCAGGTTTAAGGCATCCCAAGTTTGTTATTTAAGGAATTATATGTTTTTTTAATTGATGACCTTTAAACCTTATAAAAAAAAACTGCTCCCCACTGGATAGTGTTATTTTTCTTCTTACTATTGCATTGATAAAAGTCCCTCAGGGCAGTACCCAGCTCCCCATGCCCTTTGTTTCAAAATCTCTAGCCTATTAGCCTTAAAAATTTAAAGAATTAATCTACTACAATGGAGTTTTCTTTAAGTAGAAAACAGATAGTAATAAAAAAAACCTAATAAAAAATATAATAACTTCATAGGGAAAAAATGCTGGCTTTATATAAACTTAAATTGCTAACACTGTTGAGGAAACAATTCAGCTGCACTCATGAAAATGTACCTAATTTATCTTAAGCAGATCTAGGATTGGCAGCATGGGAATGGGCTCTTGCCACAATCTGCAAATATGCTCTGTATGATTGCACATTATGGCCCACTTACCTCCAAGTTAGTGGCTTGCCAAGAATGAGCAGGGTACATGAAGAATGATGCAAATGTACATAAGAAAAACAAAACTGTGAGGGTGCAAAAGAGCTTTGCCATTTCTCTTTTGCTGACATTTTTAAAAAAAAAATTTCCACAGGACTTAAGTTCTGAATTACTATTATTTTTTGAAAAGAAAATTATAGCAATTTAGATCTTTTTTTTTCTAAAAATAAAAAAAAGTAAAATCTCTAGAAAAGCCTTACAGTCAGTCACGTAGGTATTTATTAACACTGACTGTAAAAACGTTTTCTTTAGCTTAGGTATTGTGCTTTTATATTCTTGTCTTTACTTTTACTCTTTTTATATGTGTTACTTTTTTGTCTTTTTGTTCGTTATCATTCCCCATATTCTCCTAGTTCTCTAAGCAGCTATTACAAGTCAAATGACTGGTAGGGGGAAAATACATATCTTAAATCGATGTGCAATGTTACATAAGTAACGTAGTTTCTAAAGCAACATTTTATACTGGTAGTCAAAAGCTCTGTTTCTGATAGAAATAAAAAGAAAAAAATGAATAAAGGAGAACTCCTGGGAAAAAAATAATAATAGCGCTATAAAAAAAAATAAACAAAATTGAAAAACAATAGTGCAGCACAAACAGCAAACAGCTAAAAATAATAAAGCACTTTTAAAAGTCCATATCTGAAAAAGACCAAATGCATTCAAGATGTAGAGGAATCGAGGAACATCAGCCACTGTGAACATGTGCATCAAATTTAAGCATACAAGTGCCAAGATACATGAAAAAACACCTCCAACAAAGACATAATTGGCCGTTCACCTCATCAAAGTGACCCCTGAAAACAGAATGATTAGTAAATGCTTTCCCCAATGGGGTGATAAAAAATCCTCCAGCAGTCTTGTCTGTGGCAAAAGATGACGATTCCTCCGCAGTGTGTATATGATAAAGTAGAACAACATATAGTGCTCTCTGCTAAAATCTTAATATTCTTTTAACCACTTGCTTACTGGGCACTTAAACCCCCTTCCTGCCAATTTTCAGCTTTCAGCGCTGTCACTCTTTGATTTGCACGGTCATGCAACACTGTACCCAAATACATTTTTTAGAATTTTTTTCACATAGATACAGCTTTCTTTTGGTGGTGTTTAATCACTGCTGGGTTTTTAATTGTTTTGCTTAAAAAAACGAAAAAAGACATACATTTTTGAAAAAAAAAACTGTTTCATAGTTTGTTATAAAATTTTGCAAACAGGCAATTTTTCTCCTTCATTGATGAGCGCTGATGAGGCTGCACTGATTGGCAATGATAGGCTGCACTGGTAAAGCAGCACTGATAGGTGGCACTGATGAGGAGGCACTGGTTTGCACTGATAGGCTGCACTGGTAAAGCAGCACTGATAGGTGGCACTGATGAGGAGGCACTGGTGGGCACTGATAGGTGGCACTGAAGGACACTGATGGGCACTGATGGACACTGATAGGTGGCACTGGTGGGCACTTATAGGCAGCACTGATATGCACTGGTAGGTGGTACTGGTGGGCAATGGCAGGTGGCACTGGTGGGCACAGCTTAGCAGCAGTGGGTATTCGTGTGCGGGACCGATGTCCCTCTGACAGAAGCCGGTAACCGGCTTTTTTTTCTCCTCATGCTTTAAGCGCGAGGTAAAAAAAAGCAGATTACGATTATCTGTTTACATCACGTGATCGGCTGTCATTGGCTGTCAGCTTATCACGTGGTAAGGGATCGGTACCTTACTCCGATCTGTGATCAGCCGAGTCTCATTGACTCGCTGATCACAGAGCGCACCGCATGCACCCCGCAGGGGGTGTGCAGGCAGCTCATGCACGGGAGGACATACATGGACGCCCTCCCGGCAATTTAGCCCTATGCTGTAGCCATCTTTCGGCAATATCGTGGGCATGAGGAGGTTAAAAAGGTAACATTTAAAAATGCAGCACTTGTCACAAGTACATTCAACGAGTGCTTGAGAGAAATAAATCCACAAATCCGAAAGATGGCCACGGGTGACGTCATGTGTGGTTCCTCCCCGTACGCGTTACATCCAAGGGCAGGACTTCATCGCTATCACTCTGAAGAAACACTACTCTGCAACTAGATGCTAGTCTTCTGTGCTCTATGATGGCCATCATCATTCCCACTTCTGAACCCAAGCTGTAATTGACACACCCCTAACCCTGCACTCTGTGTGTTACACAACCCTAACCCTGCACTCTGTGTGTTACACACACCCCTGACCTCTGCACAATATAAACTATGTTGTAAATCACATACTCCTGACTGATGCCAAATGACATTGTCCTTTGGGGTAGACTCGTACAAAGAATTAGCTCTCTATTTTCAGTATGTAGAAAATCATATTGGTACAAGGACTTTGGCATAAGTGTTATGTCCATAAAAGCTCAGGTTATTTTTAGCCATGCCCATATTAGCCCCTCCCACCATAAACATAATTGATCTACATTCAGTTAACAAAAAAAGAACCAGGTTTTTTACATTACTAATGCCCCCCCCCCTGCAAAAGACGGAATTAAACAATTTATAACTGTTTACACACTGGGTTGTATATACAACATACTGTAGAGCATACATAGCTATGAGTAAGTAATAGAAAAAAAAAAGCAATAGTTTATTTTTTTCATTTTGCCTTTTTTATAGGTCATTCCATTACTGCTGGCAGTTGTAAACATTTTTGGGGGTCATTTTACACCTGAATTGGGTGACATGCATTGGCCTTGACAGGTCTAACTAGCTCATCTTCTCAGAGGTGGGATTGACAAGCAGCACCCATGTCTCTGCCCTAGAGACGTTTTAAAGTTAACTTGTCAGTCATTTTCTCTTTATTGTCAGGGTTGAACTTTCCTTAACAGCAAAGCTTTACCAGCTGTCCAATGAAGTGCCATTTATTGGCCAATAGATATGGCACCTGGCAGGACATAGCTACTAAGTTAGGGAAAAGTTCCACCCCATTAACAAAATTAAACTAAATCAGAGAGGGGCACAGAAGAAACCTCTCTGCCTAATAAAGATAACATCAGGCATTCTGTATTATCTATACCTGAGCAGGGCTTATATGTTTAAGAGTTTAAAAGGGCTAACGGTATGTACATCCTCTAAGGGGAAACGTGAAATGCCTGAATGCCCTCTCCTATGTTAACACTTAGCTCAATGTAAGGTATCTTCACTGAATGCTTAAACCTTCTCTTCCATGGCTTAGACCTCCAGCTTGGGACGTCAAGAATTTTCATAATACTTGCTTTGTCAATGACCCCTTTTTTCATTTCTTTTGTTGTTTGTGGACACTGTGGATTCCGAGACTACGGAAAAATGGCCTCTATAATCTTGTAGTCTTGACTTGAGGCAACACTAACTCTCTTTGTTTGCCCACCACACTGGGGAACTAGAAGATAAAGGAGCCCTCCTACTTCACAAAAAGGCCTTATGTATGGCACTTTGGTTTTTTATTTTCTGTTCTTAATGTCCAATTTTTACATTAGCTATCATCTTGGTCCAAGGAACAAAAAAAGACAACAATAGTCCTTACCTTTTGGTCCAGACTGTATGCCAGCACCCAGTCCTCCTGCTTGGGGTGAAACAAGAGACTCTGTATGTAGAAGTTCATTCTGTATTTTTGATAGGTGGCTCCGGCATCCGAGCTGATCCATATACTGCTCTCTACATCGGGGTCACTCAACAGCATGATCTGGAAGACAATGTAAATAAAGAATGGTAATCAGATAAACTGAACCACATAGTATATAAGACTGGAAGACAAAAGGCAGTTTAAATGTTGATATATTCAAAATATATTCGTAATTTGGGGTCGTAAAAAGTGTGATATGCTTGGTATCTATTTACTCAGCTTAATATAATCTTTTATATTTTACCAAACAATTATATTGTGATTTTGTGCATTACAATTCATTAAAGTGTATTTTTCCCAAAAAATATTTGAAAAACTAGCACACAAATATCATGTAAGAAAAAGATATGCACCCACCATTTTATTCTCTGCCAATCATAGGAGCTGCGGACCAGGAAATGTCTCCCTGCCTATGATTGGTGGTGTACAGTGTCGGCTTCCTGGCGGGATTGCTCAGGTGGGTGGGGACTACGATCCCGAACATGCCTGAACCCGTCACTAGTGGTTAATTAAACAAGCTGAAGTTAGAAACCGATTGGCTATCATGCACAGCTGCTCCAGACGTGGCACTCTCCAGTTGTAAATCAACCTCCATGTGCCATCATCCACCCAAATCCATAATATCCACCCTGTACAGAAAAGACAGGGAATCTGTCCGAGGCTCTAGTACAAAATTGTTTGTAGTTCTATATTCTGTGACAGCACCGGTACAGAAGACTGTTCTCCTTCCCTGTCCCCAGCCCCCTCCCCTCCTATTTGAATGAATAAACAATGGTGCATCTCACTAATCATGAAGACACCAAACAGTAAAATAAGGCAAAGCTGAGATCAATACGGGAGACACACCGGTACAGATATGACAAACACCGGCAAATTGCCCTCAGCCAGAACTTGTTAGATTGCCGGCACTCGAAGAACCTGCGGGAGGTTTTCTGTCGTACATAAAACACATCTGGCGACAGCTCTTTCAGAATCTGTGCGCCATAAAATTGCTTTATGTTCATGAAGTTGATGTACAAAGTTGTTTTTATCGAAAACTCTATTAACCTTTTCATCGCGTGACGGGCTCATAATACTATCTGCTGCAGCCAATAAAATAAAAGCTGAAGTTTATTCTGCTTATATTTTGCCTTGCCTTGTCCCCCTCCCCCCTCCCATCAACATGCTAATGACATTTTTACATAAAACCTTTTTTGCTATCATTACATAACTTATTTTAGGCCCGGGTTTCTGTGCTTCTCTGTGTCCCATTGGGGAGATGTCCCTCCATTTTCTGTCCCATAGCCAAAACAGGAAGTGAGAAGAAATCCCTTCTAAGCGAGGAAATCATAGGTTGCCACCAGAAGTAGCAGACATATTTAAAAGCTTCCCTTCTTTTCCTGTTCTGGTGACAACCCAAAATTTGGGATTTAGGCAAAGCTTCCACTCACTGGATCAGACAATTTTACTGATTATAATTTGCTGTAGTATCACGCAATGACTTCTGCAATATCCATCATTTTAGTTTTAGTTGTCCCCTTCTCATCTCTAAAAGCTGTAATACGATGAGGTCAGTGCTTACCCTTCACCAAGTTTGCCAACACTCTGCCCCACGTTTCCAAGCTTCAAACATTGTATATCATTCAATGCTCTAGGACACACGTGTCAAACACAAGGCCTGCAGGCCGAATATGACCCCCCAGTCAATTTCATGTGGCCCTTGCACCTCTCCTGCAGCTGCCACACCCCCTTCGTATCTACTCTTACCTTATCTCAGCAGCTGGCAGCAAAGAGGACAAAACCTCTCCTACAGATTCTGTACCTCTCTATACAGCTCCCTCGTCTCTGCCGCCCTTGGTCTCAGCATTTAGCAGACTCCGGCAGCTGACTCCAGCCCTCCCCTGGTCCTGCTCCAAGACCTTGCACTTTCTGCTTCCCAGCTCTACCCCAAAAGGTAAGGAGGGTGCACTGTGATGTAAGGGAGGGTGGGGACTATTGACATCTGATGTAAAGGGGGGATCAAGTCTGTAAGACATCAAGTTTTGATGTCTGTAAAGGCCCATACACACGATCTGACTTTTTGACAACAAACATGCAAATTAGCTGTTTTAAGGCAACATCCGACCGTGTGTACTCTCCATTGGACAAACTTTTCAGTTTTAATCAGACTTTTGTTGGCTGTGTGAACGGACATACTTTTTGGCAACAAAAGTCCGATGGAGCAAAGTCCGATCATGTGTACACAAAACCATCGGACTTTTGTACAAAGTACAAACACGCATGCTCAGAACCACTGGAAGAGATCAGACAACAATACAGAAGTTGACCAAAGGGTGGTGCCGGAGTAATTGAACGTCTTCTTTTAAAGTGTCGTCAGTATGTTGAAACGTCACTACGTTCGTGTTTGTTGCCTAAAAAGTCAGATCGTGTGTATGCAACGCCCTTTGTACAAAAATCCACGGAAAAGTTGGTACAAAGTCCGATCGTGTGTATGAGGCTTTAGACTTATCTGGAATTCGTCTTTAAAGAGGTTGTAAAGGTTTTTTTGTTTTTTTTAACTAATAAGCATGTCATACAAGGCTTTTGCACAGAGAGGCCCCGATCCTATGCTTCTGGGGTCCCCCAGCGGCGCTCCTAGCTCCTCCCCGCATCAAGTGACCCGCGGAGACCCACATTCCCTGGAGGGCACTCGTGTGGGCACGCTCCTGCTGCTGCGTCCATTGAGACAGACAGCAGGACTCAGCCCCACCCCCGGCTCCTGTGTCACTGGCTTTGATAGACAGCCACGGGAGCCAATGCTCCTGCTGATATCAATCCAGCCAATGAGGACCCGAGACAGCGGCTGGAGCTGTTCTGCTTGTCCCCGTCACTGGAACAATGGGGTTCAGGTAAATAAAATGGGGGCTCTGGGGGGCTGTTGCACTACAAAAGGTTTTTCACCTTAATGCATAGAATGCATTAAGGTGAAAAACGTTGAGGGTTTATAACCCCTTTAAGCCATCAAACAAAACTTGAAACAGCTAAATATACATATGAATTACACTTAAAGGAGCTGGCCTACCTGCCAAATAATTTGTACTTCTGTCCATCCACACCTGAGATTTACACAGCTCTGATACACGCTCTGCTCTCTCCCCTATCAGCGTGTTCCTTGTTAGCACAAGCAACTTGCTTTTTATGATGTTTCTCCCTCCCCACAGTCTGAGCTCTGTTGTATAGGAACTACACAAGGTTCATACAAAGTCAAATTCAGGTAATTACACTGCTTGCATTTAAAAAATAAAAATAAAATGTAATGTTACATTAATGATTACAGAGCTGCATTAATTAGTGTCTTTTATATTTGGATGGAGTTCAGCTTTTAGAATGTTCTGGATAAAACAAGAATGCAGTATATGGGTAAGTTAAGTTCATTGTCTCCTTTCTCCGGACAATGCAAATTGATAAATACTTTGGATACAAACTGGACAAGGACCACAGAGACTGGAAGTCATTAAAGACATTTTTTTTTTTTTTTGTGACCATTCAGTGACTTTTGTGGGTGAAGGATCGACTCATTTGTTAAAGAGTGAACTGCCAGTCTGCAATTATCAGTCTTCAGCAAATGCATCCTGCCCACCAGTGATTTAGATTAATTGCATTTCATTAAGTACCAATAAACAAACTCCGGTTGGAGAGAGTCTCCTGCCAAAATCCGGCGCTGCCATTTGTAATCGCCGCAAGGACGAAAAAAACGTTACACTGTGGAATGTGTCGGATGTAATTTATTGCTTCTTAAAATCTAATAATTTTCCATAATATTAGATTAAATGACAGCCTTTATTAAGAGAGAAATTACATTCCAACTGCCTTCTTGTAAATGGAGCAGTAAGAAAGGATTCCACAAGACGGGCAGAAAGGTAATCCTAGTTAAGCGCAGCTTTGGTTATAAAACTATTAAAAGATAAGTATGGAATTTGTAAAAAATAAAAAAATGATACCTAGATGGATGCAGCATCGCTGCGTCTGTTCCTCGCTGGCTCTAGACCAAGAACTGAGTGATCAAACACTGTGATTGCTCAGTTCTCGGTCTTCAGTGAACAGAGAGCCGGTGGCTGTCAGTCATCAGCTCTCTGCTTTGCCAGCACTCACTGGAGTGCTGGGTTGTGGAGGGGGTGGAGGCGGCAGGCTCAGGCAGGAAATCAGTGAGAGGCTGAGCCAGCTGCCGGTCCAGGCATCTGAGGGGATCCTGACCATATGGCTGAGATCTTTCCAGAGCCTGCACTGGCTCTGTGGCTAAAGCCCGCTGTCGGCTGAAAACGAGTCACAGGAGTGCAGAATGAATTGCACCCCTGTGATCTATAGGAGAAGTACAGCCAAAAAATCTTTCGCTATACTTCTCCTTTAACTGTCACCTGGATCTTCATACCTGGTTGGAACATACCTGGCAGCCTATAGTGCTAAAAATATAATTTATATAGCCCTTTTTGGAAGCTGCAGTGGGAAGCAAACAGTTAAAGTAGGTATAATTCTCATGGATCAGGCAGCAGCACCAACCAACGACAATGGAATTCTCCCCAATGATCAGACAGCAGAACCAGTCAGCGGCAGTGGAGTTCACATGAACCAGTAGATGTCCACTGCTCTGCTACCCTGATGTGGTGGCAAAAGGTTCTGCTAGCAGCCTGCCTCCCACAACGTCCTCATCACATCTACTTGTCATGAACTGTCATGACCCAGATCTGAACCCGCAACCTCTGCTGTGTCTTGCAGTATCTCTTCTTGCTGGGCCACCTGAGATGCTCAACAGCTCTCTGACTGATTCATTAAAAAAACTTGTGTCTTGTTTCTCTTGAAACTTGAACCCTTTGCTCCTCCTATGAACTTCCTATTAAGGCCATGCTTTTGCACTTCCTTTTTGTCAGATTATTGTGCTCTCTCCAGTCAATATATCGCCCTTATAATGAGAATTGAAATTGAAGCTCCACATCTAGCTAGGAGGTCCAGATACAACTTTATTCCATTAAAAGTCAGGGGTACAATCCAAAAAAGTAGCTAATGCATTTTGGGGGTCCAAACACCTCCTTCATAAGAGCTTGGCTGGCAAAAATGTGAACAAGGCAGAAGTGAACTGGACCTACAATTATATTTTTTCCAGTGTCGAATACAATACAATACATTACACTACGATAAAGTTGTATCTGGACCTCTTAGCAGTGGTTTGGTGCTTCCATTCTCATTACATTACACTACTCTGGGTTGTAGAAGCTACCTGCCCAGGGACAGATCATTTACACCAATACCTTAAGATAACAATACCAGTAAGATAACCCTACGTGTCTTTCCACTTTCCTGAACTGTTCAATATCTCGCTCTGCCATCCATATCTTTGCTACCGCTCATAACTGACTTTTGGCTTGTTCTTCGACTACAATTCCACTTGATCCTCACCTGCAACCACTTGTTATAGACCTTTGGCTTGTTCCTTGACTACGCTTCTGCTTGATGCCAACCTGCAACCACTTGTTCCCAACCTTTGGCTTCTATACGGACTATGCCTTTGCTTGATCCTTATCTGCTATATCTGCTATTGAACCTGACTTGCTCACCTCCTGGTGGGGCGATCCTGAGGACCTTGACCTGGTACTAACACACAGCAAAACCCATCTCCACCATCAGGAGTTCTGGTGAATACTGGTTAGTGCTTAGACCCTACATCTCGGGGAAGCCCATGTCATCCACCGGGGTGACCTGCTTGTATACCTATTCTGCTGGTATTTGTAGACCAAACCAGGAAAATAGCCTAGGGTGACAACGCTGATCCTCCACAGATACAGTACAGTGAGTGTCAGTTATGTGTGTAGGCCAGGAAGTTTATTCGTTTTAGGATTACCAGGTGAAATAATGAAGAAAAGACTCAAAAAAAGAAAACTAATGAAGCCAAAACATCTAAGGACATACATTATATTTAAATTTTGTGTTTAGATACCTTTAAAGAAGAAGTTGCATTTCTCTTTTTATTAAAGTGTTATGCCCCCCCCCCCCCCCCCCCCCCCCCCCGGTGGATAAAGTCCATGTAGTACACAGGACACAGTAGTTATACTGAGGTCAGAATGAGGAACAAAGAAACATCTTTCTAAGTTCTGTGGAAGGCTGACCACATGGTCGGACAGGATTTCTCCCAAGGCTATCTGACAACGTAGCTAGCAAAGAGGTGGCTGCATAGATAACTGGTAATTATCTTCGGCTCCCAGACCTTGCCCAAGACTAGCACCAGCAAGAGGAATGAAGGGGAGATATATCAGTCTTCCATTCCATGTTAGCTGCGTTGTCGGATGGCCTTGAAAGCAGTCCTGTCTGACAATATAGCTAGCCTTCCATGGCACCTAGGATGATCTCCTTGTTATCTGAGCTGTCAGATGGCCTTAGAACGAGTCCTGTCCAACAACGTAGCTAGCCTTCCACAGCACATAGGAAGATGGGACACCCAGGAAGATCTTTCTATTAGCTGCCTTGTCAGATGACTTTGGGAAAATTACTATCTGACCACATAGCTAGCCTTCCACAGCACCTATGAAAATGGGACGCCTAGGAAGATCTCCTTGCTAGCTGCGTTGTTGGATTGCCTTGGGAGGAGTCCTGTCTGATCATGTAGCTAGCCTTCCACAGCACCTAGGAAGATGGGACAAAGTACTCCCTGTACTTTGTCCCCAGACAAAAGGTAGATCTTTCAAGGTACAATTAACATTTGCATTTTCCAGATATATTTTCTATTCTTAATATAATTCTTTGCCAAGTGAAAGACAGAAAGCCGCTCATTACTCAGAAACAGGAAACTGCTCGACTATTTATTTTTAAACTTTTAGACGAGATAAAGTAAATTGTTTCTTTGTCACAGATACTGACACCTCAGTAATTTGCAGTAAATTTTCACACACTCCATTCTTCTGGTATATTAACGTACATTATCAGTCGTGCCTTCCTCCTGCTGTAATGAAAACATCTTTTCCGATGTTTGCTGATTACTTGTTAGTTGCTGCAGCTTTCCTAAAGACTCAAATTTAAAACGAAGACTTTTCCATTGATACAAAATGTTCTGATTACCAGGCATCTAATCATGCAGCACCTAGTCTCCTATTCTATTCATTACAACTCAATATGGTGTATTTGTGCACAAGACATCAGGGTTGAAAGTAATTTAAAGTGGATCTCCAGTATTTTGACTCCTCTGCCACCTAAACAACCCCCTCCCCCCAACCGTCCGAAGCACCCCGTGCCCCGGACGTCTTATTTATGTAGCGCCCTTGTCCTAAAAAGGGGCTATTACAGTATAACAATTTAGTTTTCACCTGGGCTGTAGTTAACTTAAACCGATTGTATTGTTTTTCAACTGGTTCTTCTGTAAGCTTAAGTTGGCTTGTGATTTCTCACTGTCATCAGTAGATGTAACTGGTATCACTGGTCATATTATGAGATTTCCCAATTTTATGCCACGGGTGCATGCTGGGGAAGGATATAAATACCTGACACAGGGCATGTGCTCGCTTTGTTTCCTGGCCTGAGACCTAGGGAGGCGCTGCTAGACGGCATAAAATGCTAAAGTGGTACTGAAGCTGTCCTGCCTGGTCTGGAGGAAGCAGAGCCAAGGAGACCCTAGGAAGGCCTCTTGTTGGAGAGAGCCAGAAAGAAGGCTGGTTTCTCAGGAATTTGGGAATGCGTTTACAGTGTTACTAAATCGACTTAAAGGTTCTGACACTATAAAGCTGGACATTGATCTGGATCTGGAGAGCCTGTAAGTGGTCTGCTATGGTATCTGGGACTCCTAATCCTCACCTCCTTAACCCATCTGCAATAAAATTTTAAAAAGACAAAATGACTGGCGCCCAATAAGCTTTCTTGGTCCCCCTATTTCAGCCATTAACTCAGCCCTAGGGTGAAATGCTATGCAAACAACTGGCAATCAACCCAACCTATTACTAACTTTGTAGCAAGAAGCACATGGAAGGGCAATGAACATAAAAAACAAACAAAATTTCCCAGCACACTTACCAGCTAGCCTGCAACAAAACTGAGTTGAATCTGTCTAACAGTTCAAGTTAAAAAACAAGAGGTTTAGTTGCAAACATATGTGTAAGCTGCAGTGGCCACATCAGGGCACACCAGTTTACTGAGGTCTTAACTCTATAATGTTAAGAGTCTCCCAAATTGGGGCACATACAGTATATAGCAGTTGGATAGATTAAGGGCACGTGTCCCTTGAGGGAACCCACTCCTCCTTAAAGATATAGGGACACACAGGACACAAGGGCACAGTGGCAGCTGAAGGTATCCCGTGCGTGCCAATTTTTAACGTGAACTTTTAGACAGGGTCAGATTGGTTTTGTTGCAGGCCAGCTGGTTAATGAGCTGGGAAATTTGGCTTGCTTTTGATGTGTCTTGCCCTTCCATGTGCTCCTTGCTGAAAAGGCTAGTTATAGGTTAGGGTGGTTGCCATTAGTTTGTACAGTTTGTGGATTGGTGCAGGGAAGTATGGGATACCTTCAGCTGCCATGGTGCCCTTGCTGGGTGTCCTGTGCATCTCTATACCTTTGAAAAGGGGTAGGCTCCCTCCAGGAATAACTGCCCTTATTCTATCCAACTGCTATATATGTGCTCCAGCTTGGGAGACTCTCAAAATTATAGAGTTAGGACCGCAGTAAACTGGGGTGCATTGACATGGCCACTGCAGCTTACACATATGTTTGTAAATGTGTGTGATGAAACCCCTTGTTTTTAACTTGAACAGTGTAAATTTGGTTTAGTTGCAGGCTAGCTGGTAAGTCAGCTGGGAATTTTTGTTTGGGTTTAAACTGGGGTGAAATGCTAGCCTGCCTGGCCTCTGGAGGTGCTATCCTGCCTTTGGGATGTCAGAGGGGTGCTACATTTACTTTAAAAAAAAACCCTATAGATACCTTTTCCCTGCAATCTTCTTGCTGGCCCTGTGAGTTCACACAAGCTTCCTCTTCTTCCTACGTTGGGGACATTCTTCTGGGGCAGAATGGCACTCATTAAATGATGTGTGAGTCCTGGAGTACTGTAAGCCCAATCTGTGTAATGATGTTCCCCCTAGGGGGTTACATGTAAACAACAGGCTGGGCAACTGAAAGACTTCACACTTTCTTTATTTTTTCAAACCCTTAGCCAAAACTAAGTTCAGCATAAAAGAGCTAAAACCTCTGTGAACATTTAATTGCTTCACATGTTTCCATATTTGGGAGATTTCACTTACGTCAATTTATAAGGTTCAGACAGAACAGGACATGAGGGAATAAGCACCTAACTTCTTCTCTTTATGTATAAAGAGGGCCACCCTCTGCCGATGCTGGAGGAGAAGAGGATAGACTTTGTGGCTGGCCAGAAAGCAACTTAAAAATGGTACGTACTAGACAAATACCAGGTTGATGACACTCTAAGCCAGTGGTCTCCAAACTGCGGCCCACGGGCCAGGTGCAGCCCTTTACTTGACTTTATCTGGCACTTGTGGCACTATTCATCCCACAGACATCAACAATTAACCACCGTGGGTTATTACTGCTCCCATTAACACTAATGATGGGGCACTATTCTTCCCACTGATACCAAAGATGGGGCACTATTCCTCCCACCAACGCCGGGGCACTATTCCTTCCACTGACACCAATAATGGAGCACTATTCCCCCACTGACACCAATGATGTGACACTGTTTCTCCCAAAGACACCAATGATGAGGTATTATTCTTCATCCTATTATCCACAGGCGATGTAATTGTTTTACTTCCACTGATGCTGGAACATTATCTACCCCCACTGGCCACAATCCAGCCCCCTAAAATCTGAAGGACAGTAAACTGGACCTTTGTTCGTAAAGTTTGGAGATCCCTGCTATAAACTATCAATGTAAATGTGCTAATTCTATAATAACCAGGGCATATTAACCAGGGCATATAGCAAGCAAAAAATTGTATGAATTAACAAAAAATTCAATTGTGGGGGGGTTGGTGTTGGCTCTGGGGAGGAGGGATGGTGTTTGATGGTTGCTCTGGGGCAGAGGTAGGGTTTGGAGGTGGCTCTGGGTTGGGGGGAGGTGTTGGTGATGGCTCCATTACAGAGGGGGGATTTGATGGTGTCGCAGGGTGGGGGGGGGGGGTCTATAGCTGGGCTTTGAAATGTGACATTCCCTTTAAAATATGATGTTCTCTGCTGCATCCACAATTAGCACTAGTGATTCTGCAGGGACGTGTATAATATTAACAATCACAATTAGAAAAACAAAAAAATTATAAAATCCCCCCACCCCCTCCAAATTTACATAACTGATTTCCATATATTAGGTCAACACATATGATTTACTATGGTGTGGCAAAATCTATCTCTTAAAAAGTAGATGTACATTTCATTCAAGACAAATCTGAAGCTATTATTAAAATAAGCAAATCCATGATTAAATATTAAATCATTTTAAATCTTCTAGATGGCATTCCTCTTATAATGAATATTCTACCAGCACACAATTTACTGGTGTGAGGTGATATACTCCATACATCATATACCCTACCCTAGGTAGCTAATGAAGTATGGAATACATCATGGCAATTGAAATGTTGAAAATGCTTATGACTGCTGTCGCTACATTAACTGATTGTCTTCATAAATTTAAAGCAGCCTTTCTCAATCTTTTTCCTCTAGAGGAACCCCTAAAATAGTGCTTAGGTCTCAGGAGCCCTTGCTTACACCCAGGCATTGGTGAGCACTCCTTCGGGCAACATGTTACCCCAGTGCTAGGATGAGTGACCCCAGTAATCACCTGGTGTACCCCAGAAGAACCCACCCCTGGGTAGGCCTCTTATGTGACCCAAATTAGCACCCAATGTGGAAAGGAACATAATAAAGAGGTGTCATCCGTCTACTGCTACGCACCCTACCCTTACAAGCAGGTAAGTGGTATGTAATTGGTTGGGGATACTGCAATGCATGGTTAAAATGGCCATTAAAGTTGAACTAACCCCTTAAGCCCTGGGCACACAGGAAGTGAGAGGCTGACGGTATTGTCTGATATAAAGTCATAAACTAAAGGCAGGACCTGAGTCTCTGTATGGAATAGGATCATGCAAACCTGGCACAGCCAACCACTATTTGGAATGGATTTATGTATGTACGCATAAAAACATGTTTATACCAGTTTACATACATAAATGCGTAATATATACTCACCAGCCACTTTATTAGGTACACCACCTGTTTAATTGCTTGGTAACACAAATCGCCAATCAGCCAATCACATGGCAGCAACTCAATGCATTTAGGCACCTAGACGTGGTGAAGTTGACTTGCTGAAGTTCAAACTGAGCATCAGAGTGGGGATTTAAGTGACTTTACTCCAATGGCCTCCACAGTCACCAGATCTCAATCTAATAATTGTTTTGCAGTCTTGACACACTTTCTGATAACATTGTTTGAAATAATACAATAAAATAAGCATTCCCAGTAAACTATTTGTTAAAATTGCAGTTTACAACTTGCTATAACTCCTATAGTGAGCACAACTAGGCAACATGTATTTTCCAACTTGCATCCAGAGACAAGAAGCAGTCCGTGGGCTTGGTGTTTAAGATTAATGAAGGATTTTAACTTCGATAGGTTAAAAGGAGTTATGAGATTCTCAACTTGACTCGAAGAACAACAAAATGAGGACAACTCTTCTCTGGCACACTGCAACAACAGATACTTGACTGTATTCCTTCCTAAACTGCAACAGGCTTTAGCAAAATAATCCCCTCCTAGGAGTTTGGTGTCCCCCTCGGTGGATTTTTAGCAAAGTCCCAACATGTAGGAGCTCTTGGTCCCCTTACGGAAAAATACCACCCCATCTGGCTATGGTATCTGGTCCCAAGGCAAGGGATTGGGTAAGCAGTAAACTGTCCCCTGAAGACTTGCCAAGAACTTGCATCTAGCAGACTTCTACCTTATATGCCCTTGGGATGTAGAGGTACTTACACTGTCCTTGTCCTGCAGTTATGGGTAGAACTGCTTTCAGGCCTTCTGCTGGGCTGGTTCCTTTCCAGACTATGCAGGCTGTCCTTTCCTCTTTCCAGTGGAACTTCCCCTGTCAGCTTTCTGTGGAGCTCCCTCCCAGGCTATACAGAAGCACCTCAACCATATATCTTCAACCTGACTCCCCTACTGGCCAGGCTCCTCAATATTTATGGGCTGGTTCAGCCACCCTGATAGGCCTCCTGCCTGGGGATTGTCCAGATTCCCATAAATATTCAGATCAGCACCTTCTGGCCTCCGCCCACTAGGTCCTAAAACTTCTCCAACCTTCTAGAACCAGGGGGGGTACTATTATTATTATTTAAGGCACTTATATAGCGCCGCCAAGTTACACAGCGCTTTACATATACATTGTACATTCACATTGGTCTCTACCCTCAAGGAGCTTACAATCTAAGGTCCCTAACACATATTCATATACTAGGGCAAATGTAGACAGAAGCCAATTAACCTACCAACATGTCTTTGGAGTGTGGGAGGAAAGCTGAAGGCACAGGGAGAACATGCTAACTCCAGGCAGGTAGTGTCGTGGTTGGTATTCGAACCAGCGACCCATTTTTACTGCTATGCGAGAGTGCTACCCACTACACCACTGTGGGTTTTCAGGGATCATCTTTTCCATCAGCTTAGCCCCCACAGTTATTACCTTTTATTACTAGAGACATGACTTGCAGAGCCCTCCAGCCTGACCTAAAGTAAACACTCTGACTCACATCCAGGCTTCTAACAAGCCTCTATCTACACGCTATTATGTGCACAAGAGGTGCTACACAAAGGTGACTTCATAGGATGCTGTAAGACAAGGGAGGCACTCTGGAACATGAAACATGGGACTAGCTTAAACTGGAAAACTTAAACTGGCTTAAACTGGAACACAGGCAACAATTACCGCTGCCTGCCCAGCCTATTGCAAAATGAGCTCTCCCATTATGGGTGGATATCATACAATGTCCTCCCAGAATCAGGCCATGCTGTGGCGCGATCTGTCCACCAGACACAGAGGATAACAGATCAGTCATCTACCTAATTTTCCAAAAAATTTTAATAAAAAATACAACTTCAAATAACTCACCATGCCTCTAAGTAAATACATTGGACTGTCTACTTTCCTAAAAGGGGTAGTTTGGGGGATATATGTACTGTCCTGCCAATTTTGGGTCTCAAAAAATGAGATAGAGCCTCAGTACATCAGAATTGATCGATTTTCATTATATATATAGATAGATAGATAGATAGATAGATAGATAGATAGATAGATAGATAGATAGATAGATAGATAGATAGATGGATATCTATCTATTTATATATATCTATAAATATATAAATAAAAAATATTTTAGCAGCTGCCACAAAAATGTGAACATACAACCTTTCAAAAAAAATCATATCACAGATGACTGATCTATCACAACAAGAAATGTGCAGCGCTTCCTGTGTATAGTGAAACAATGCATAACAGTCCTCTAGTACAAACAATGTCCCAATGTGTACATTTGTGATTGGATATCACTGAGTATTAAGTGTCACCCGGAATAATTCTGACAATGTGTGTGATATATCTAACCACTCACCAGAAAGTGAATACAATCCAGCATAAGATAAACTTCCAATATGGGATAAACATCACCCAATGTGCTTGGGAAAAGTTTGTCACACCCGTGCACCTCCACCAATCTGTACACTCACCACATATTAAACCATAATGCGCCTTTGGGTCATACTCTGAAGCAAAGAGACATCTTGCCCTTGTGTGTTGGTAGGAAGGCAGTCCTCAGAAAAATCAGGCACTATGCAAAAGAAAGCTCACCCATGGGGGTCCAAATGATACTCATATAGTGTAGTAGTTTATTTAAATTCAAGTACAAAAACTGCAGCAGTATTACATAGGCAAATCCCTTGAGAACGTGCACAAGCACGAAATGCGTAGGACGGGGGCCTAAACGATGACATCATTATCACCACATCCTCGTGGCAGGAGTGGTGAATGAATATGTGAGTTCCTATGGCCTTATTTGTTTATGCAGCAGTTTTTGTACTTCATTTTAAATAAACTACTATGCTATATGAGTATCATTTGGGCTCCCACGGGTGAGCTTTATTTTGCATAGTGCCTGAGTTTTCTGAGGACTACCTTCCTACCAACACACAAGGGCGAGCATTATATAATATTTAATATGTGGTGAGTGTACAAATTGGTGGAGGTGCACATGTGACCTAACTGTTCCCAAGCACATTGGGTGATGTTAATGCCATATTGGAAGTTTATCTTATGCTGGATTTTATCCACTTTCTGGTGAGTGGTTACATATATCACACACATTGTCAGAATTATTCCCGGTGACACTGAAGACTTGGTGAAATCCAGTCACAGATTTATAAATTAGGACTTTATTTGTACTAGAAGACTGTTATGTATTGTTTTACGAGACACAGGAAGCACTGCCCATTTTATATTTTGGCCTAAATTTACAAAGAAAGATTATTTATTTGCAAAATTTTATCAGATATGAAGAAAATCGCTTTTTAAAAAAAAAAATAAAAAGCCCAATGGTGATTAAATACCACCAAAAGACTTGATTTGTGTGAAAAAAATGATAAAAATTTAATTTGGGTACAGTGTAGCATGACCGTGCATTTGTCATTCAAAGTGCGACAGCTGAAAATCGGCCTGAGCAGGAAGGGAGTAAACGTGTTCGGTATTAAAGTAGTTAAAAGACAAAGAAGCTGCATTGTCAATAAGTGATCAAATCAGTTCTTAAAAACTTTTATTTTTTTTTAGTTCAGGCCAAAGGGAAGCAAATAAAATAAATCCATTATTATTGTTTGCATACCCTTTAAACTTTACAAAGAGAGTGTACCGTATGTACTGGAGTATAAGCCAAGTTTTTCAGCACATTTTTTTGTGCTGAAAATGCCCCCCTCGGCTTATACTCCAGTTAAGCACTTTTCTGCAGCAGAGAATGACATTTTCCGACCCGACTTTGGGGCCCGTATCTCAAATTGGGTGTGCAACCCCAGTGGAAGTAGCACTACAACATATCCAAAGATGGGGTTCCTAACACCAAGTGGCCCCGAGATACGGGGCCCCAAATTCGGTTCGGAAAATTTCATTCTCTGCTGCATAAAAGTGCTTGACATCTTCCGAACCGACTTTGAGGCCCCGTATCTCAGGGCTACTTGGTGCTAGGAACCCCATCTTTGGATATGTTGGAGTGCTAGTTCCACTGTTTTTTCACAAACTGGGGTTCCTAGCACCAAGTGACCCCGAGATACGGTCAACTGTGTCCATCTGCAGCAATGTCATTTCGGGACCCTTTTAGTCCAGAGACCCCAAATTGGTTGCAGCTAGGGGGCATTTAGGAACCCTTAACTACCAAGTTTGAAGTTCGGGGGACCTATGGCTGCAAATGGGCACAGTGAGGCATGCAAATGAGCACAGTGAGGCTGCAAATGGGCATTGTTGACCCTCTTTTCCACTTACAGTAGCTGCGCATTTCTCACTCTAGGCTTATACTCGAGTCAATACGTTTTCCCAGTTTTTTTGTGGTAAAATTAGGTGCCTCGGCTTATACTCGAGTATATACGGTAACTCAAAATGCACACAGTAATAAGTTACTATAACACTCATGGGGTCTATCGCTACTATGTACTCATTGCACGTGACAAACTGCCATAGATACGGCGATCATTTCAAGTCACAATACATCCTCTGAAAATTACAAATGAAGACTTGTTAGCCGTGCACAACCCTTCCATCGTGCACAGAATCAAAATATCCATAGCAACAGAATGTGTTTTTTTATTTTTTTATTTTATTTTGGTGTGTGTGAATTAATTTTCAAAGTAGATCAAAGGCCAGACTCAAACAGCATCAGCCTTCTAGAAGGTACAAAACACGAGCGTGTTATGAAAGGTTCTCGCGACCCCAGCCAAACTGAGCTCATTAGCTGCCTAGAATCATCCATGGCTTTCAGATTAATAGCAGCACCCACCAGCCCTTGATTGAGAAGATAGAGAGCCAACAAAGTTGTTAAATATTGCAAAGCAGAACTTGTAAAGCCACAAAGTATATTCCGCTGCATAAATTAAAATTTAGCTAACAGTTCCTTGGAGACGTCTGTATTTTCATACATGGCTCGCAAACTATTTCTGGGAAGGGTAAAAAAAAAAAAACTGGTGGAATATGTTTAATAACCTTTTTCTCAGTACGGTTGATCTCTTTAAGCCGTCAAACACTAATACGACGAGATCTCGGATCAAGCCGATGCTATTAGGATGGAAAGGTGGCGCATCTATATTCAAGGCACAAAGGACGGAACTGATATATATTTGTTTTTCGCAGATGTGACTTTAAGATTACGTCTCGTGAAAGGTTACCAGACAAAAAACAGGAAGAATGAAGAGGAACGGAGATGGAAGATGCCACTGTCCAATTTGTTTTGTTTTTTTTCCTTGTCCGCTAGCTCATAGAGAAGGATGGAAGACAACCAGAGACAGAGATCGCATGCAAACCATTATTAGGAAAGTGAATGTAATTTCCACTATAGAGTAGGATATTACAACCACAAAGAGTATGGCTGTGGGAAGCCAAAAAGATCAAAAGATCTGTCAATCAATAGACCTCTAAAGAACAGCAATACCTTATAAGTAGTAACATAGTAAATCCTGCTTTCTAAGCCCCCCGTACACACGGTCGGAAATTCCGACCACAAAATCCGTCGGATTTTTTCCGACGGATTTTGTCCGACACTGGTGTTGCATACACACGGTCGGACAAAGTTGTCGGAAAATCCGATCATTCTGAACGTGGCGACGTTCGTTGCGTACGAAAAAGTTCAAAGGGTGAGGTGCACGTTGGTCACAGTGGAATGTGCAAGCAATCTGGCCTACCCAAGGGCCAAAAATATAAAAAAAAGTGTCTAGGATTGTAAAATTACATCAAAAATGCACATTTTAAAATTAAAACATGGACAGTACGACAATGGATTTTTCTTTATCATCTATTACAATTTTAATTTTTGTATTTTTTTTTACTTACAATTATTTTTTTTTGTCCAATTTTTTTTTAGGGGTACTGTTGGGGGGCTTTGGTGAAATATCAGGGGTCTAAACCCCTGATGTCTCACTTTTGATACATAGAAGGGGTCTAAGGACAAGGATTACCCAATCCCTTTCTCTGCAGCCTCAGCTGCACTAGACAGTGAATGAATAGGAAGTGCTCTGTGCTGAGCGGCTTACTATTCATTACCAAACGGACGCACAGTAAACACGGTACTGATCACTTCATTCAAAAAAAGGAAAGACATATGTACTTTCCATCCTGAAACATCCCCCGCAGCAAACGGAGGGAGAGGAGAGGAGGAAGCCTTGGCAGAAGGGGGACTCTGCACCACACAGGGTCATTAGGGTGTGCCCAGGAACATCTGGCACACCCTGTGCGCACGCCTATGCTGTCCATCTATCTCCTACTCTGTACACCTTCAGGTGATCCCTGAAAAACCCATTTCTTTAGAGGAACCTACCCTGCCTCAATGAAACTTCTTTCCATCAGCTCATCCCCCACAGTTATTACCGTATATACTCGAGTATAAGCTGAGTTTTTCAGCACATTTTTTTGTGCTGAAATGCCCCCCTCGGCTTATACTTGAGTCAAGCATTTTCTGCAACAGAGAATGACAAATTTCCAAATTTGGTGTGCAAACCCAGTAGAACTAGCACTACAACATATCCAAAGATGGAGTTCCTAGCACCAAGTGGCCCCGAGATACGGGTCCCCAAAGTCGGGTCGGAAAATGTCATTGTCTGCTGCAGAAAAGTGCTTGACATTTTCCAAACCGACTTTGGGGTCCTGTATCTCGGGGCCACTTGGTGATAGAAACCCCATTTGAAAATGTTATAGTGCTAGTTCCACTGGATTTGCACACCAAAGTTGGGGTTCCTAGCACCAAGTGGCCCGAGATACAGGGCCCCAAAGTCGGTCAACTGTGTCCATCTGCGGCAATGTCATTTCGGGATCCTTTGGGTCCAAAGATCCCAAATTTTGGTTGCAGCTAGGGGGCATTTAGGAGCCCTTAACTACTAAGTTTAAGGGACCTATGGCTGCAAATGGGCACAGTGAGGCTGCAAATGGGCACAGTGAGGCTGCAAATGGGCATTGTTGACCCTCTTTTCCACTTACAGTAGCTGCGCATATCTCACCCTAGGCTTAGACTCGAGTCAATAAGTTTTCCCAGTTTTTTGTGGTAAAATTAGGTGCCTCAGCTTATATTCTGGTCGGCTTATACTCGAGTATATACGGTACTATTTGAATCACCTTACCCTCCCTTTTACATTGTAAGCTCAAATGAGCAGCGCCCTCCTAAACCTCTCGTATAGAATTGCATTGTAACTGTACTGTCTCCCTCCATTTTGTAAAGTATTGCGTAAACTGTAGGCGCTATATAAATCCTGTATAATAATAATAAATTACATTATTACATGTTGCTTTGTTGTTGCTCCTTGGCAGCGTTCCAAGCTAATGAGGGAGCAATTTGACATAGACAAGAAGACGCCAGAATTGGAATCACTCATGCAATATGTGAAGAATGTCCTGAAACTGTTGGGTATATACTGGAAAAACACAGAAATCACACATGTCCAGTGCCTCTGAAAGGAAACATTTACAAAAAAAATTCAAAAATAAAAAAATAAAAAAGCACTATAAAAGTTAGGATAGTATGTGTAGGAACCCTGCCTTAAGTAGAAGTGTCCCACTTTGGGGCCTGTAAGGTTGCTCTTCCTTGCTGAAGGGTCTAGAGCACATATGTCAAACACAAGGCTCACGTGTCAAATCTGGCCCACATGGCCTTGTCATGTGGCCCTCACACCCAAGGTGAAAAAACTTCTGTCACTGACCAGCCTCCCAGCCCCCCAGTTTTCCTCACCTGAACCCCATAATTCCCACGCCGGAGACGCGTTCACCCTCTCTGCCCGTTGTCTCGGCTCTTGATTGGATAGATTGATAGCAGCGCAGCCATTGGCTCCTGCTACTGTCAATCAAATCCAATGATGCAGGCGCCGGTGGGCAGGGCCAGGTCCGGCATTCTGTGTCTATGGACGCAAATGCTGGACTCGGGAGCGCGCCCACCCCAAGTAGAGCGCTTCTCCTAGGGGGTTTCCCAATGCGGGGAGGAGCCGCAAGGCCAAACAGCGCAAAACGAACTGAACAGTGGAGGTAAGTATGATATGTTTGTTGTGTAAAAAAACAAAAAAAACAAGGGTTTAGTAACCCTTTAAGCCAACACAATTCTCTGCGTCATTGTACTGTGAGTACAGGGCACTGTGGGGACTCAACCCAAGTGGCCAGAACTTTCATGAAGGGGGTTGAATGACACTAGGCATCATTCAATCCAGAAGATTGCAGAGTGGTGAGTGTCATGGTCAGTGATCAGTTTCAGAGACCAATAGCTGTAGCAGTGAAGAGGTTCACACCGACCAGCAAGATGAGTATACGAGCAGGTCACCCTGGTGGATGTTGCAAGCTTACCCGAGGTGTAGGGTCTTCACCAGAGCTCCTGATGGTTAAGATGGGTTTCACTGCATGCTAATGCAAGGTACTCAGGATCAACAAAAGCATAGTCTGTAAACAAGCCAAAGGTCGGTAACAAGTGGTTGACGGTCGGGATCAAGCAGAAGCACAGTCAAAGAACAAACCAAAGGTCGTAATGAGTGGTAAAGAAGATACGGACAGCTGCATGTATATAATGGAGCATGATATCAGCTGGAGAGAGCCTATTAATCTGACAAACAGGAAGTGTGGAGATATGGGTTACATCAGGAAGTTCATGAGAGGAGCAAAGAGTTCAAGGTTCACCAGAAACAAGGCAAGGTTGTCCAATGGATCAGGCAGGGAGCTGTCTAGCATCTCAGGTGGCCCAGCAAGAAGAGCTACAGCCAGACACAGCAGAGGTCGCAGGTTTAGATCTGGATCCTAATAGTGCATCTGCCAGGGTTAGTACTAGAGAGGTACAGTATCTTAATTTTTAACCTCTTCACGCCCACACTATAGCTGAAAGATGGCTACAGCGCGGGCCTAAATTGCTGGGAGGACATACATGGATGCCCTGTGGAGCGTGGGCGGCACGCTATGTGATCAAAGAGTCAGTGATCATAGATCAAAGTAAGGAGCCGATCTAGGCCCCCTACCATGTGATCAGCTGTCAGCCAATGACAGCTGATCATGTGATGTAAACAAGCTGGTAATCTGATTTTTTTTCCCTCATGCTAAGTGAGGAGAAAAATAAAGCAGATTACCGGCTTGAGTAAACTAGATATCCCACACACGGAGAGCCACCGCCACCTCATTAGTGCCCACCAATGCCACCTATCAGTGCCCATAAATACTGCTAAGCAGTGCCCACCAGTGACACCTATCAGTGCCCACCCCACCAGTGACACCTATCAGTGCCACATCATCAGTGACACCTATTAGTGCTGCCTATCAGTGTCACCTATCCGTGCCCTTTAGTGCCGCCTATTAGTGCCATTCAGTGCTGCCTATCAGTGCCATTCAGTGCTGCCTATCAGTGCCCATCAGTTCTACCAAAATGTTATGACAAACTATAAAAACTGTTTTTTTTTTTTTAATTTTCGCCTTTTTTGTTTGTGTAGCAAACAATAAAAAACCCAGTAGTGATTAAATACCACCAAAAGAAAGCTCTATTTGCATGAAAAAAATGATCAAAATTTAATTTAGGTACAGTCTTTTATGACCGCTCAATCGTCATTAAAAGAGTGACAGTGCTGAAAGGTGAAAATTGTCTCCACAGACAGTGTCTTCTCCCCCATGTTCCAGCCACCCAAGGTTCTGACATCATCAAGACCAGTGTAGGGTCTGCAGAGCTCCATTGGATGAAATGCTGATGAGGGTCAGTCTACCACCACAGCACAGAGGAGCACATAAATGAGCAGTTAACCCTTGTAGTGCAGAGTTCGCCTTTAATGACCATGTTAAATATAAACCTTTCCATTTTAATTACATACCTTATTTTAGACCCTAGATAACACCCATGTGTGATGCTAAGCCTCCATGATTTAAATGGATTTAATGAATCCAATGAATAAAAGGGGTAGACCAGAGGCAGTACAGCTGGGGATAAATGGCCAGGTGATGCTGGATGTTCCCCAGGAAGGGAATTAGGCAGGCTCTGACTTGCTGTAGCTTCTAATGCAGGTTGTGAGAAGCTCACAGTGTGCAGTCAAATCAGAGTTATGCCGCGTACACGAAGAGACTATCCCGTGGGATTATCCGCTGGACTCAAGTCCACCGGACAATCCCCTCGTGTGTGGGCCTTCGACTGACTTTTTTTCCCAAAAGTCCGGCGGACTAGGTTTTAAGTTTTGTTTTTAAAATTATCCGCTGGACTTGGCAGTCCAGCGGACAATACGGCCGTCTGTAGTATGGTGCGGCGGACCAAAAAGGACGCATGCTCAGTAGCAAGTATTTTTCTAGTATTTTTCGTTTTCTAGTCCCGTCGTACGCGCTGTACATCATCGCGTGAACCGCCGGACTTTTAGCGTGATCGTGTGTGGTCAAGTCTGTTCGCTTTCAAGTCCGCCGAAGCCCAGCTGGAAAGTCCGGCGGATTGTCCGCTGGACTAGGTCCGGCAGACAAAGTCCCTTCGTGTATAGGCGGCATAAGTCATTTCCAGGAGATGAGCCTGTACAACTGTGCAAGACTGAGACTGATGGGAAGGTCCAGCATTCGGTTCTCATGTATTTGGTGCCATTATTATAATGTGTTTAAAGTTTCATTTGAATCGCGCCAAATGTATCTCAATTGTCCCAACATGACTTCTTCCTGCTTTTGAAATATCTAAATGGACTCTGTTCAACTTCTTCCCAGGTAACCAGAAGCTAAAGAGCAATGCAAAGAGCCGAGCCTTTACCCAAAGCTCCTAAGAGTCCTGACGTAATATCACCTACAAAGGGTATAAAAATGAGAATATTTCAAAATCTTTTTTTTTTTTTTTCTGCACTTCAAAGAACTATTATCGTGAAACTTTTTACTTTGAAAATATTTTTTATCTTAAATTGAAGAATGCATTCCGCCAGGCTGGTGCGCGCCGTGTCCGAGACGGTCTTAGACAGAATAAGTAGAACTCTGTGTCCTGGAACATCGTACAAAAATTAGAGAATCCATTAAAACAGCCCAATTCAAAACCAATGAACTGTGATCGAATGACTTAATACCTTATTTCATGCTTCATCACGATGATTAACATATTTTTCATCAAGTCTAAAGAAGAAAAAAATGGAGCTTGTACAGTCAAAAAGTGCAATAAAGCATACTATTAACTCTTTAGACAGCTCAGGCATATTCTATAATAAGGAAAGGGTTAAAGAGAACCTGCAAGAATAGATTGGTGTAATTAGTCTCAATGCCCATCTCTGGGCAAATCTGACCTCCCGCCTATCAACAAATTAAAAATGTGCACCAAAAAAAATGACAAAATACTAGGGATACACCAATACTAATTTTTGTACGAGTACCGATACTTTTTTTTTTTAGTACTCCGATACCAATTACCAATACCTACCGCAGCTTAGCTGTCAGCAATTGTACAAAGAATTAAAAAGTTAATTGCAAATTAAATAAAAAATTTTTTTTTAATGTTGAACTTTTTTTCAATGTGAAACATGTAAATATATGTTAAAGATGTAAAAATATTAACGAACAAAGCAAACAAAAATTTTTTTTTTAAGTATTAATAGTTTAGAAAATAGAAGTGAACAAAAAAAAGCCAGCAGGAAAATAATAATTAAATGGAGGAGAACAAGGAGTTAATTAAGGCTGATTAGAGTAAATTAAGTGTTAATAAGGGGGTTAAACAGCGGAACATTTTATAAAAAAAAAAAACAACACATATTCTTTAACTTGACAGGTTGCTTTAACACCTTGCCCACCAGCCGCCGTCTTTATAGAGTGGCAAGTTGGCTCCCCTGCGCAAATCAACATAGCTGCTAAGGGCTATAGGGGGCGCACCCATGTCGCGATGCCAGAACTGATGCGCATAGCCGGCAGGCGCGATGTCCGCCGGTGACCCGCAATCGCTCCTCAGAGAGCCAGAACAGGGATCTGTCAATGTAAACAGACAGATCCCCATTCTGTCTTGGAAGTAGAGAGAGATCTGCTGTTCCTAGTGATCAGGAACAGCGATCTCTCTCTACTCCCAGTCAGTCCACTCCCCCCACAGTTAGAAACACCTCCCTAACACACACTTAACCCTTTGATCGCCCCCTAGTGTTAACCCTTCCTTGCCAGTGACATTTATACAGTAAGCAGTGGCTATTTTTAGCTCTGATTGTATAAATGTCACTGGTCCCAAAAAAGTATCAAAAGCGTCCGATCTGTCCGCCGCAATGTCGCAGTCCCACAAAAAAAATGCTGATCACCGCCATTACTAGTAAAAAAAAAAATTATGAATAATAAAATAAAAATGCCATAAACATATTCCCTATTTTGTAGACGTTATAACTTTTGCTAAAACCAATCAATATACATTTATTGCAATTTTTTTACCAAAAATATGTAAAATAATACATATTGGCCCAAACTGATGAAGAAATGTATTTATTTATTTTTGTTTTCTTTTGGGTATTTATTATAGCAAACAATATTGTTTTTTTTTCCAAATTGTAGTTTTTTTGTTTATAGGGCAAAAAATAAAAACCGCAGAGGTGATCAAATACCACCAAAAGAAAGCTCTATTTGTGGGAAAAAAGGACGTCAATTTTGTTTGGGTACAGGGTAGCACGACCGCACAATTGGAAGCTAAAGTGATGCAGTGCTGTATCGCAAAAAATGGCCTGGTCAGGAAGTAGGTTAATCCTTCCAGGGCTGAAGTGGTTAAACTGACTTCATCTGCAGATCGAAGTTCATCCCTTTGATCTGTACATGAATAAACAGAAAGATGCAAAAAGAAACAATGCTTTTTTTAATAAATTTTTTTATATATTTCTGTTTCAGCGGCTGAGCAATGTTGTTTATTGACAGCTCCTATTCATTTACACTTCAGCTGTGAAGGGGAAACCCCACTGACAGCTGAATGAGTAATTTGTTGTTAAGACTTTTTTTTTTACATTTCAGCTATCAGTGGGGGAACCCCACTGACAGCTGAAAGAACTGAGCCTGATAGTATCGGTTTCAGGTATCGGAGCAGTTGGACGAGTACCGATACTCGTACAAATGCCTAGTATCGGCACTTATGTAACTGTATCGGTGCAACCCTCCATAATACTCCTTGGCACCTCATCCAGAAGAGAAGACCAAGGATCTAGTGTTGCAGTCTGTCTGGGGCTGGGCCTATCACTGCCCAGTCTTGTTACTGCCCAATGTAGTGATGTCAACAGGCCCCTGAGGTCTTCAGGAGTCATAGAAGAGCCCTCAAACTAAGTTGTTCAGAAGAAAGAAGACTCAGGGCCCGGTGTGTCACATGACCACAGATTCTGACAAATAAATGGGGCTTTAAAGTAGAATTCCAGGCTCTAACTAACTAAGCCTAAAGTTGCTTCCACCTGCCACCCCCTTCTAATTCCTATACCCACTACCCTGTAAAATAAGATGCTTGTATTTACATATTCTCAGAAAGCTCCGGTCTGGTCACATGATCAACTCCCATGTGACCAGAGGAAGGACAGCCGTCAACAGATGTGGGGGAAACAGCAAACATATGTAAGAAGGTGTTCTGGTCAGATAAGACTAAAATTTAACTTTTTGACCTAAAAGCAAAACGCTATGTGTGGCGCAAAACTAACAGTGCATATAACCCTGAACACACCATCTCCACCGTGAAACATGGTGGTGGCAGCATCATGTTGTGGGGATGCTTTTCTTAAGCAGGAACAGGGAAGCTGGTCAGAGTTGATGGGAAGATGGATGGAGCCAAATACAGGGCAATCTTGGAAGAAAACCTGTTAGAGTCTGCAAAAAACTTGAGACTGGGGCGGAGGTTCACCTTCCAGCAGGACAACGACCCTAAACATACAGCCAGAGCTACAATGGGATGGTTTAGATCAAAGCATATATATGTGTTATGCCCCGTACACACGGTCGGAAATTCCGACGGAAAATGTCCGCTCGGACCATGTTGTCGGAAAATCCGGCCGTGTGTGGGCTCCATCGGACTTTTTCCGTCGGAATTTCCGATGGAAAAAATTTGAGATCCTGCTCTCAAATTTTCTGACAACAAAGTCCGATCGGACTTTTTCCGATCGTGTGTAGAGAATTCCGACGGACAAAGTGCCACGCATGCTCAGATCAAATTACGAGACCAAAGCTATTGGCTACTAGCCTCTACGTAGTTCCGTCGTACGCAACGAACGTCACCACGTTTAGAATGATCGGATTTTCCGACAACTTTGTCCGACCGTGTGTATGCAACACCAGTGTCGGACAAAATCCGTCTGAAAAAATCAGACAGATTTTATGGTCAGAATTTCCGACCGTGTGTACGGGGGCTTAGAATGGCCCAGTCAAAATCCAAAGTCCTAAATCCAATTGAGAATCTGTGGCAAGACTTGAAAATTGGTGCTCACAGACGCTCTCCATCCAATCTGACAGAGCTTGAGCTATTTGGCAAAGAAGAATAGGCAATAATGTCACTCTCTAGATGTGCAAAGCTGGTAGAGACATCCCCAAAAAAGACTTGCAGCTGTAATTGCAGCGAAAGGTGGTTCTACAAAGTATTGACCCGGGGGAGGGGGGAGGGGCTGAATACAAATGTACGCCACACTTTTCAGATATTTATCAGTAAAAAAAATGGAAAACTATTTATTATTTTACTTCCACTTCACAATTATATGCTACTTGGTGTTGTCTACCACATAAAATCCCAATAAAATACATTTACATTTTTGGTTGTAACATGACAAAATGTGGAAAATTTCAAGGGGGTATGAATACTTTTTCACGGCACTGTAGGAAAGCCCACTAAAATCAACGGGCTGCCCTATGTGTGTCACGGAAAAAAGGAGTAAAAATGAAAAAAAGTGTGGTTCCAGTACTCTAGGTGTGAATGGGCCTAATGCCCCGTACACACGAGCAGAATTTCCATCCGAAGAATCTTGGATGGTTTTTCCGACGGAACTCCGCTCAAGCTTGTCTTGCATACACACGGTCACACAAAAGTTCTCCGAATTGCATACAGACGATCGCATTTTCGGATAGGAACTTTTCCTGACTGAAAAATAGAGAACATGCTCTCAATCTTTTGCTGGCTGGAATTCCGCCAGCAAAAGAGCGATGGAGCCTACACACGGACGCATTTTCCGAAAAAAAGCTCTCATCTGAGTTTTGCTGGTGGCATTTCCGATCGGGTGTACGTGGCATAAAAGTGAAATACACAAGACTGGTATCACACCCTTTTCTGTAATGCAAAAACACAGAGAATCATGGGAGCTGACCTACAGTAAGTGATGCAACCAGAAAGGATGTTTTAAAACTCAGACAGAAACATGAAATTTCAAACGAGCGATAAGAACATTGGAATAGCTGGGCCAAAAATTATATTACAAAAGGATTCAATTTATTCTGAAAAGTGAAATTCTGCCTGAAAACTTGAACTTAGCCTTTAGGCTCCATGCACACTGGGGCTCATAGACAGCCGTTTTTTGGAGTTTGGGCTTTTTTTTTTTTAACAGCCCATGAACTCTACTCTGTTATCCTATGTGTCCATGCACACATGGACGTTTTTGACGTTTTTGAACTTTTATCAGCAGTGGAGTTTATGGGCTTTTTCTGAACGCCATAAAATCGCATTCAGTTGTTTTTCTGAGCACAAAAAAATGCCAAACGCTCATAAATGTTCATAAACGCTCAAAAACGTGGCTCACCGGCGTTTTTTTTAACATTGAAAAAAATAAGAAAATAAAAATAAAAAACGTTAACACGGAAAAACGCTAATAAACGCTATTGCAAAAATGTTAAAAAACGTTGAAAGACTCACTGCAAAGCTACTGGCGTTTTTATAACGTTATTTTAATGCCCAGTGTGCATGGAGCCGAAATGCCCAGGAATGTCACCAGCCCCTTTCACTTACTTGGCTGGGAATCCCCTGCCACATAAGCAATTTTGTCAGCACAGTTAAACAAAGAAAGCATGCCTCCCCCCAATTCATACTAAGCCATTTTGGTCTTAAATTAACTTTAAGGAGGACCCCATGCCAAAATCAAGAAAAATAAAAGCATGAGGCCCCCTCCAGGAAAAGGAAAGGGGGGGGGGGGGTAATGAGTCCCACAAGTTATTTGTATTTCTGTGTGAGGGTACCTTACTAACATCACTAACTTCATCTAACACCTGACCCTCATTGACCTTCTTGTGATGCTTCTTCAGGTAAAACTTTTAGATTGATCATCCGTATGTAACAAACAAATACATAAGAAAGAACAACCAAAATCACTTAATAAAAAAAAAACTACCGTATTTTCCGCACTATAAGGCGCACCGGATTATAAGGCGCAGTCTCAATTATGGGTCTATTTCTGCACTTAACCCATACATAAGGCGCATTGCATTATAAGGCGCATGCTAAAACATACGGTCTACAAAAAAGGCGTGGCGGAGGCGCGCCAGAGGTAATCATACGTACTGCACTTATTATGTAATGTTTTCTGATTGGTTTATTGCTGCCAGTGTACGTAGTGTATGTATTACGTCCCTGTGTCAGAGGGAAATGGTCCGACAGTCAACCAAGCGCAGCGCTTACCAAAGTTGCACAACAACATTTTTACAGATTTTGGAACTCAGTGCATACATAAGGCGCACTGGATTATAAAGCTCACGGCTGATTTAGAGGAAAACTTAAGGCTTTTAGGTGAGCCTTATAGTGCGGAAAATACGGTACTCTAAAGCCCCTGTGACAGACCATTCAGGACAGGGGCTTTTGGGGGGGACTAGGGGACGACCTACATATTATGGCCCATGGAGAGAAGAGATTTATCTCTAATGATGGTCAACAATGTGATGAACGCTGAGAGTGAGGCTTGGATTTATTCTCTGAATAAGAACAATAAAGAATCCCTTCTGGAGTGGATGGAGAGGTGTAATATTAATGTTGTACAGGCTAATGGTCAGAGGGAATATGGTGGCCCTTCTGCAGACTGGGTTTGAGAGGTTCCTTCACTTGGGACAAAAATATTTACCAACAAGATCCCTCAAGAAATCTATGAAGATAAATGAATTCCACTTTATCAGACTGTTGGAACATTGTTTGTCCTCTGATGTCTGGTGGACAGAATACACAAGTTTGTGTCTCTCCCATTGTTTGCCTCCTAGGTGTGAATTACCATTGTTAATTGAGTCACCTATTGTTTCTGTCTGTTGCCTAACTTTTGGTCTTGTGTCAACTCTACCTTGTTATCTAAACCATTGTGTGATAGTAGAGTAAATATTTGGTTTTATTGTGCATGTGGTGACTGAACTACTTTTAAAGTGTATAAAAACCTGTATTTCTGTTCAATAAACAGTCATTGCTTTGGATTTCACCTCAACATTTTGTCTTTGAACGATGTTTTTGGAAAAAGGACTGGTATTAGCTTTTGCTAGAACATTTTGGAGGACAGGAGGCACTATTTGGCGGAAGCACCCAAGCGGGGTGGCAATCGTTTCCATCACAGCCCCCCCTGAAAAAAACATACTTTAAATGAAAAATGAAAAGGGTATCAATCAATGTTGCTAAAATCACTTTGCTGATCCCAAATTATCAACAGGAAAGAGATCAGGCTGGTATTCTATTTACCACAATTGTAGCAACTGTATGACCACCCCCCTCCCCCGCAACGCCTCTAAGCGCTCTCCTTTTTATAATCCCACCTTTGCACCTCTGCCGCCTGCCCATCATTTTGCAAGCGACAACTCTGAAAATAAAAATGCATCACACAGTTCTAATTACTGAAACTTTCATTACTTTCTCTGTTTATTCCTGTACCCATAATATGTTATCATTAAAAAAAAACAAATGCAAATTAAAATTGTGTTTAAAAATAAATAAGATCATAACGTTTTGTTTAATTTTTCTGTTAATATTAGGAGATACAATTACACTAATTACCACGTACAGTTATCGTACTCATTAGCCAAGGCCATCTAATTTCAGTGCTGGGATTTAGGATTAATTATCACCTTCACCAGACAGATTCCTCCACATTTAGATGAAAAGTTATTAAACTGCTGCTTCGCTGGTTGAATTAACTGATTCTACAAGCCGTGCAGATGGTGAGTCGGATTTATCAATAAAGTCTGTGACAAATACTCTGAACTAACTCAGGGAAAAAAAACTGCACTAGCTGATTTATAAGGAGACTAATACTGATAGTTACTCTATGTGTGATCCTACTTTTCTGCAGTGCCTAATTTGCATAATCTTCAATGAGAATGCATTATTATTATTATTCTAATTCAGAATATTTTTTTAATCCTAAGGGAAATTATTAACATACAGTTATATTCAAAATGACACATAATCACAATAACAAACGGACACAGGACACAATAACAAACAATACAATTAACAGCAAGTTAATAATAATTAATAAAACAAATCAAAACTAAAATATTACTATACTGTAATAAACCATGCCATCCTATCAAAACACTACATAGAATAAACACAACTATTAAAAATTAACAGAAAAGCAAACTACCAAAACGCAAAAATTACAACACTTCCCCAAAACATTTATCCTAAAATTATTATGCATAATAACAATGTTATTATTTCATGTTATATATATACATATATTGTTGTTGTTATTATGATTATTATTAGAGTTGCACCATTGCTGTTTTTTTTTTACAGGTGAATACTTTCGGTCAAGTACTCACCGATACCGTTACCTTTGTGATGCAATTTAAGCCCATACAAAATAATGGTCTCAAATCGCACAGCAAAGAATCGTGTGCGATTTGAACAGGAATGCAGTGCAATTCCTGTCTGAATCGTATGCGGTTTCCCGCACTACTTCTGTGTGAACCCAGGCTTGTCATAGTGACTTTAGCATGGGTTCACACAGAAGTGGTGGGAGAAACCACGTGCAATTCGGACAGCAATCACATCGTATTGCGGTTCAAATTACATGCAATTCTTTGCAGTGCAATTTGAGCCCTATCATTTTTTGACTTGCCCCTCTGAAGAAGACCCCATGTGGGTTGAAACGCGTCAGAGCTTTCTTCATACCCCATGACTAATACTATAACATGTGGTTAATAGACTGTTAAGTTTGCATCGTGTATATCCAAGTTTTAAATTGTTCTCCACTGGAGCTCATGTTCTAATTCAGCTGTCATACACATATATATATTTTTGAATAAACTACCTTATATTTTTTTACATACCCTTGATCTCATTTATTGCATGCTGCCTAAAAACCTCATAGTGGGGGAATTCCATCCCTTTTCTAATCATTTTTTATTGGCTCAAATCGCATCACAAAGGTATTGGTTTAAAGTATAACTAAAGGCAAAACCTTTTTTTTAAGTTTTTGAGTGGAAAAGGAATAGAACACCTGTCAGGTTTTTATTGTTGTCTGTGCTGCTGTTAGTGAGATTCACCCTTTCTATTTGTCTTGTTTACCATTATCATTGAAAGTAGAGCTGTGGAAATTGAAGATGAATTCCTTGATTAATCGTTAATTTTTTTGATCGATCAAAATTCTTTTGATCGGTACTCACCTCTCCACCTGTTTCCCGGTATTCAGGGAGTTCCGTCGGAGATCCAGTGACGTAATGGACATCGACGTCCCCCCTTCCCCAAGTGCCTCCGTCTGCTAACGAAGGGAAGAGGGGAGCAGTCCGGTGACGTTGAAGTTCTGATTGAATGTAACACGTATGGGGGAGGAGCTACGGATGACGTCACCCGCTGCTGCCCTACGGAACTAACACGATTGTCGATCTTTTCTTTCTACCCATGACCTGGCGTCCTTTCTGAGATCTAAGGAGACGTGAGAGAAGTTTATGGTCCGTGTTAACCCTTTAGATACCTGCTTACATGACCCCCTGTTTGCACAGGGGTCCATGCCATAAGGTGAGAGTGATTAGTTAGACCGGAGGTGGAGGGATTGTCACGCTACTGTGGAAAAAAAATGACTTATGTCAGTGCTACATTTTGAATTTAAAACGTATTTGTGTGAACTGTGAAGTTAAGTCATGGATTGTGGAAACTAACTAGTGTCGGGTGATTGTATATAGTGTATACCACATTTACCACTGACTAATGCAGAGTTGCAATGCAAGGCGATCAGCTAAAAGTAGTTGGATCTGTATGTGCGTTATAATTAATCAAAATTAGTTGATTAATCGATTTTAAAAAAAAAACGATTAATCGAACACGAAAATTTTAATCAGTAACAGCCCTAATTGAAAGTAAAAGAAAATCCCAAATTTTGGGTTGTCCCCAGAAAAGTAATTGAGGGGAAAACTTCCAATGGGGATATTCCTTCTGGTGACCTTGGGGGCCCCAAGGAATTGCCTTCATTTGCAGGAATTTACTCTCACCTGTTTGGCTATGAGACAGGAAGCGAAGGGAAATCTCCCCAATGGTATACAGATGGCAAAAAAAATTCTTACAGGGGTTATAACCCTCCCTTGCTTTATCAATTATGAAAAAAAAAAAAGCTTTGCCTATAGTTCTATATACGAGCATTTCAACGAGTAGGAATACTTGTGTAAATGCTTAGTATTGGCAGTGGGTGCAACCCTAATTATTGTTATCATTGTTATTATTATATTGTTATTATTCATATTTTCTCTTTTCTCATTTGGGACTCAAAGTGCTTTATCTGCTGACTGGGGAAAATAGTGATGCAATCATCTTGGGCGCTCTCAGTAGAATATCACGCTAAAAAGTGTACCTTTCCCTGATATGGGCAAAAATTATCTACCAATATGTAAAACAATTGCACTTCAGTGTATAATCATCTGCTGTATATAAAGAATCCCCTTAGATATCAAAATAGGTTCTTAAATACAGCGCTGACAAAATATATCCAAATATTTAGAAATCAACCCAAAAATGTCTAGAAAATTGAATATATGTGATCAAAAAAATTTTTGTTGAAAAGAATAATGAAACAAATTTGCAATTATCAACTGTCTTTATAAGTCCAATTAAGTATAGTCAAAAACATTCATTCCATCACAGTGCAATAGATCGACTTCAGTACAACCAACCTGTGCTTAGATGGATCGAAATTTGACTGGTTCCTGCTGAATCGGACAAATTGTATTTAGTCTATGGCCAGCTTTAAATGTTAAAGGGGACAGCAAAGGGGCAGTAAAAACAGGCAGTTGATTTACATTTTTGCCACCTTTCCAAACACCAATCTACAAATTAACATGACAAAAGCTCAGGTCCATAAACATTGCTATGGCTGCAATGTTTCATTTTGTGGTGAAGAAAATTTAACTCAGCATATTGCTTTTGCCAGGTGGTGTCACTTCATACCATTGTGTTACTTCACTGTGCGGCAACACTATGTTAAATGCGTTGGTGAAATGTATAACCATTCATTTTGAATGACTCCCCAATGCACCTTGCCAATTGACATGTGTTGCAACACTGTGTGATATGTGGCAATACACTATCGTATGTTGCAGGCACGATTTTTGCTCAATTGCGGTGCATTGAGCAGCCCTTTCAATTGCATAGGTTACCCCAGGGGTAGCTTTCTAAGCAAAGGGCAAATTTTCTGTGCTTCAGGCTTTAGGGACGCTAGACTGTGGCAAGCAGGAGTTTAAAAATACCAACGTCCCAACATTGGTTTTAATGGGAGGAATAGTGCCCCGTTGTTGGTATCAATGGGGAAAAATAGGAAACCAATGATAGTGCCCCATCATTGGTGTCAATTGGTGGAATAGTGCCCCAAGGGCCAGATAAAGGCAAGCAAAGGACCACATCAAGCCCCCAGGCCACAGTTTGGAGACCACTGGGCTATCCTAATGCAAAGCACCTTAACACTGGATACAATGTGTGTTTAACCACTTAAGGACCAGCCTCGTTTTGGATTTTAGGTGTTTACATGATTAAAACATTTTTTTTTTGCTGGAAAATTACTTAGAACTCCCAAACATTATCTATTGTTTTTTTTTTAACACCCTAGAAAATAAAATGGCGGCCATTGCAATACTTTTTTTCACACCGTATTTGCGCAGCGTTCTTAAGGCCCGTACACACGATCGGACTTTTTGACAACCAACATGCAAATTAGCTGTTTTGGACCAACATCCGACCGCGTGTACGCTCCATCGGACCAACTTTTTCCAGGTTTCATCGGACTTTTGTTGGCTGTGCAAACGGACCAACTTTCTGCCAACAAAAGTCCGATGGACCAAAGTCCGACTGTGTGTACACAAAACCAACGGACTTTTGTACAAACCAATGCAGAACCAATGCAAAAGATCAGACAACAATACAGAAGTTGACCAAAGGTGGCGGTAAAGAGCAGAAAAACCAAGTGATTTGGTGAAAGTTGGCTGAAAAAGTCCTGCCGTGTGTATGCAATACCAACTTGGGGCCAACGCCCTTTGGACAAAAATCCACAGGAAAGTTGGTCCACGGTCCGATCGTGTGTATTCACCTTTTTGAATAAAAAAATAAGACAACAGTAAAATTAGCCCAATTTCTTTTGTATTGTGAAAGATAATGTTACGCCGAGTAAATTGATACCCAACATGTCCTTCTTCAAAATTGCGCCCGCTCGTTGAATGGCGTCAAACTTTTACACTCAAAAATCTCCATAAGCGATATTTAAAAAATTCTACAGGTTGCATTTTTTGAGTTACAGAGAAGGTCTATGGCTAGAATTATTGTTCTCGCTCTACCGATCACGGCGATACCTCACATGTGTGGTTTGAATACCGTTTTCATATGCGGGCACTACTCACGTATGCGTTAGCTTCTGCACGCAAGCTCGTCGGGACGGGGTGTTGTAGCCTCCCTGGCGGTATTCCCGAGTCTGGCTCGGGGCAGGAACTTCAGTACCAAAAGTGGTAACCCCGAGCCAGACTCAGGCTTGCGTTGCAGGATACAGGGGGGGGGTACTTACCTTATCCCCTGGATCCTGCGATGTCTCCCCGCTGTGTGTGCGAGCCGTCTGCTCGCTCGATTCACACAGTGCCCGAGTGCCGCTGATCTCCGTTCCCTGCGACGTTACGACGCACGGGAGCGGAGATCAGCGCCAAATTCAAAAAAGTTTAAATACACACAATACACATACAGTACTGTAATCTTACAGATTACAGTACTGTATACAAAAAATACACATCCCCTTTGTCCCTAGTGGTCTGCCCAGTGCCCTGCATGTCATTTTATATAATAAAAAGATTTTTTTCTGCCTGGAAACTGGAGATTGTCCATAGCAACCAAAAAGTGTCCCTTTATGTCAAAAGTGGTTTTAGACCAGCTAGAAAACACTGATAATAAATTTAAATCACAATTTATCATCAAACACTAAATTTTATGACAGTGACTATTCTGCAACTGAGCAAATTTCAGTGTTTTTGATTTGATTACATTATTGAATTATTTTTATATATATTTTTATTTTATTATAATTTATGATTTTGTGTTTCAAACTTTATCATACCCGGGATATCTACTAGACTCTGGTTCGGACAGATTTAAGTGAGTTATTCATAAGAATTGCATGCCTACAATATAAAAACGCCAAATTTCCATGCAAAATAATTGTACCGCTTTCAGCACAAAATTCCAGACAGAATCATACCGCCAGGGAGGTTAAAACATTTTTTTTCGTTTTTCTTATTTATTTTACTTGAATTTATTATTTTTTACACTGTTTTAAAAAAATAAATAAAAATGGATCACTTTTATTCCTATTACAAGGAATGTAAACATCCCTTTTAATAGAAAAAAGCATGACAGGTCCTCTTAAATATGAGATCTGGGGTCAAAAAGTCCTCCGATCTCATATTTGGACTTAAATGCAAAAAAAAAAAGATGACATTTGAAAATTGTGCCTTTAATGCCCGTACACGCGGTCGGAAATTCCGACCACAAAATCCGTCTGATTTTTTCCGACGGATTTTGTCCGACACTGGTGTTGCATACACACGGTTGGACAAAGTTGTCGGAAAATCCGATCATTCTGTGGTGACGTTTGTTGCGTACAACGGGACTACGTAGAGGCTAGTAGCCAAAAGCTTTGGTCTTGTAATGTGATCTGAGCATGCGTGGCACTTTGTCTGTCGGAATTCGCTACACACGATCGGAAAAAGTCCGATAGGACTTTGTTGTCGGAAAATTTGAGAGCAGGATCTCAAACTTTTTCCGTCGGAAATTCCGACGGAAAAAGTCTGATGGAGCCCCACACACGGTCGGAATTTCCGACAACATGGTCTGATAGGACATTTTCCGTCTGAAAATCCGACAGTGTGTACGGGGCATAAGACGTATGGGCGGAAGTGACGTTTTGACGTCGCTTCCGCCCTCCTATGGTATAGAGACGAGTGGGGGCCATCTTAGCCTCACTCGTCTCCATACCCACCCGATCGCAGGACCCGATCGCCTCCGCCGCTGCTGACGGCTCCGGTAAGCGGCGGGAGAGCGGCGGGAGGGGTGGGGGCACCTCTTCTGCCGCCGATAATGGTGATCTCGCGGCAAACCTGCCCCAGAGACCACCATTATCGTAAACAGAACCGCCTCATGTAAAGAAGGATATCTCGGTTGTGGCAGCAGCTGCTGCCGTTACCTAGATATCCCTCTTCAAAGTGCCGGCGTAAATGTACATGAGGCGGTCGTGAAGTGGTTAATGCACCGCAGCGGACCAGGCTGGTTTAAATAGTCTTCAGGAACTAAAAACATTGAACACTACCAGCATTAGACTCTCAGAACTGAAGTATAATATACGTTTAAAAACCTAAGAAGGTTCCGAACCCTATGCAATTTTTTTAAAACCAAGAATTGCCTAGATTGATCTATTTTACACATTAGGATTCACCTTGAAGTTCTATGACATTTTCAAATGCTGAGAAAAATACAGAATAACTAATGTTCTTTTCATTTACAGCAGGGGGTACATAATTCCATATATTTCTGTGTCTAGCACACAGTACTTATCTTTGCTTTCCGAAATTAAAGCATCTAATAGTCCTCCATTATAAAAGCAGTACATTTCCATAGTTGAATCTGAAAGTGTATTTCAAAAACTGTGTTTTTTCTTATTAACCTCCATTAAGAAGAGATGACACACATGGCTTACCATCTATATAGTTCAGAAGAACAGTCCCTGCTGCACTTGCTCCTTGAGCAGGTCTGGTCACCGCCCTTCTGTAATGGGTTGACCCAGTCTAATGTTTTCCCCCTCCTCCCCATTGCATGCTCTCAGCAGTTGATTTGCAGCCACCCATCACCATGACTACAGTTCTAAAGGATCATGGGGCAAGTAGACATGTGAGACACTCCTAACATCTGTTGGATGTTGGTTACTATGCCCCCTTTAAGTAATTGATAACCCAGATACTGCGCCAGAGGGCCTACTGTAAATCATGGGTACAAGAGGTTGGGTTACCTTCTCCTTTTACAGTCTGTTGAATAAGGGTTGCAATCAGTAGATTATAAGCCAGATCCTGTGCCAGAGGGCCTACTGTAGATCATGGATACAAGAGGTTGGGTCACCTTCTTCACCTTTTACAGTTGGGGTGACTCATCCCATATTGTTAGTTTTTGAGGCTCTACAATGTGGTGCATGAGCACATAACCCAACTAAACCACAGCCATGGGTGGCTGAACTGGGGGGTGAACTGGTGCACTCACCCCCCAAAGGGGCCCGCTAGTTTTTTCCCCAGGTTCTTTTTGCAGCTTAGAGCAGCAGCAGCCAGGCACTCAGCAACCGTCACTGTTCAGGCCAACTTAAAAATCTAATGCCACGTACACACGAGCGGACTTTTCGACGGACTAGGTCCGACGGTCTTTCCGACGGACTTTCGACGGAGTTCCGACAAACTTTCCGAATGAACGGACTTGGCCACACACAATCACACTAAAGTCCGACAGATTCGAACGTGATGACGTACGACTGGACTAGAATAAGGAAGTTTGTAGCCAGTAGCCAATAGCTGCCCTAGCGTCGTTGTTTGTCCGTCGGACTAGCACACAGACGAGCGGATTTTTCGATAGGAAATGGGTCCGGCGGAAAAATTTGAAGCATGTTCTATTTCTAAAGTCTGTCGGATTTTTCGACAGCAAATATCTGATGGAGCCCACACACGATCGAATTGTCTGATGGATTCGTTCCGTCGGACCTTTGCTGACGAAAAGTCCGGTCGTGTGTACGTGGCATTAGGGTTGCTTTCTTTTAAATGTATTGCTGAATAACCAGGATATGGTGTCGAGAGCCGTGGGATGCTTCAGAAACCCTGAGAAATACCAAAAGGACACTCTTGACTCTGTATCTACTCATTCCCTTCAGTGGTAGCCCCAGATATGGACAGCACTGAGACACCATATGCGATGTCCCAGGCCAGGCAGACTTTTGCCTTAATGCTAAAAGGGCTGCAGCAGTCTTCAGGATCCGGCTCAAAGTTCTGTACCTACAGTGTCACTGAATACTTGGATGCCCCTTCCAATATCCAACAGACTTTCTTTGGTGACCTTTCAGGCTGGATCCTCAGTAAAATCTCTTGTGTAGCTGTAGAGATTCTAACAAAGCAGAAGCTGAGACCTTGGTGAACACAGGCAGATTTTCAGCTGGGCTGCCTGGGAGGGCAGCAGCCCTTTATGGTGGGAACTTCTCCTCCTGGACAAGAATAGGGCTTTCCTAGATCCCAGACTATTTATACACCCCAGCCACCTACTGGGCATGCACCCCTAGAGATTGGCTGAGGCCGCATAAATATTCAGGTCGCTGATTTACCTTTCCAGCCCACTACATTCTGGAATCCTCCAGAAGGCAGAGGGAAACAATCAAACCTGCAACCAGCCAGGAAACAAAAGACTCCATCTTGCTTATATGAGGAGATTCTCAATGACCACGGGGCAGTGAAAGAGATCAGACCTGAAGGAGAGATGCTGTCTCTCAGATGATCTTCCCATGCGATTAAGACCCCCACCACCAGTCGAGACATCCAGCCTGAGAGAGGGGGATTCCAGGTGCATATCGAGGCACACCTGCACCGACGGTGAAGCATTTCAGTGTGGGGCGACTAGTTGGGTCACCAGGAAAGCCTGCTGTCCAAGACGTTTGTTTGGGCCTTGACCACAGGATTTGGTGAGAGGGCATTTTGCCCATTTGCAGGGAACAGAGACACTGCACCATAGAAGGAGTATGAACACTGTATACAGACATCGCTGCTGGTAGTCATCTTGCTGACATTTGTAGTACCGCAGGGATAAGGCTATCCTTAAAAAAAAAAACATATAAAGCATTGTCCAATCAAATCCTTCCTGACCCTCAAGGCAAAAGGATATTCCTTGGATCAACAATCCCTGGTGTTATCACCCATACATTTAATTTCTCTCTCTCCCACAGCTTGTGGCCGGACAGTGAAAGGAGAAGCAACAGAATAATGAGCTTATCTTCCTTTTACTGTGCTCTCTCCTCTTATCAGCATGCTCCTTGGACCGATTGGCTCCTTATGTTTCTTCTTTCTCCCCCAGTCTGAGCTCTGTTGTACAGGGGATTGCAGGAAGTTGACACGGAATCCAATTTAAAAACCCACACTGCTTAATGATGTATTAATAAATCCAGGGAGGAAATTCATTTCATTTTCTTTCTCATTTTTTACTGTTATTATCTGTTCTGTTCCAAATGTTCCTGTATGCATTGACATATCTCCTTAGACCCAGTCTGCCCCAACAGTATTATCACCTAGAAGTCTATGACAACGCTTGCTAACAGCACCTGCAGCTTTTAAGGGGCTTGTATTCAGCGTTAGCTTTGCTTTGTTTTGGAAGTATTGCGGGTATGAGATATCCCAGGATGCACTGGGAAACCAACAGCTGGGGGTTAATACTAAGCAGGGGAACAGTAAAACTGTCACACATGATGAGCAGCATAGGAACAATAGAGCAGGAGGTGAGCAGGGACCAGAGAGAGAGAGGAGAATCAGCAAACCAGAGAATCAGCAGGGCTGGGAGACCAGGGCAATAGAAGCTAGCAGATGTCACACGTGATAAACAGCATGGAGCAAAATAGACCAGAGAGAGAGAAGGATCAGCAAGCCACAAAATCAGCAGAGCTGGGGGTTACTACTGAGTAGGGGATCAGCAGAGCTGGGGGTTACTACTGAGTGGGGGATCAGCAAAGCTGTCACACATGGTGAGAAGCATAGGAGCAATATAGTGGGAGGTGAGCAGGGACCAGAGAGAGAGGAGGATTAGCAAACCAGAGGATCAGCAGGGCAGGAGGAGCTAGCGGATGTCACAAGTGATGAGCAGCATGGAAGCAATATAGCGGCAGGTCAGCAAGGACTGGAAAGAGGAGGATCAGCAAGGCAGAAAATCAGCAGAGCTGGGGGTTACTACAAAGTGGGGGATCAGTAGAGCTGGGGGTTACTACTAAGTGAGGGATCAGTAGAGCTGGGGGTTACTACTAAGTAGGGGATCAGTAGAGCTGGGGGTTACTACTAAGTGGGGGGTCAGTAGAGCTGGGGGTTACTACTAAGTGAGGGATCAGTAGAGCTGGGGGTTACTACTGAGTGGGGAACCAGCAAAGCTGTGGGTACTAGTAAGCAGGTGATCTGCTGAAAAGGGTTCTAATAAGCTGGGGATCTGCCAAACAGGGGTACTAATGAGCTGGGGATCTGCTGAATGGGGTGTATTAATGATCTGGGGATCTGCTCAGTGGGGGTACTACTGATCCAGGATTCTACTGGGCCCCTTTAAAACAAAAAATAAACACGCGCATGGTGTTTGCCAAGCTCCACTGAATCTTCGAAAAAGCATCACGGAAGCATCTCAGGAGCAACAAAAACACATCAAAAAAACACATCGATGTGGTAGGCGCTTTATTGTGTGCTAAAATCGAAGCAAGTGTAAATGAGCCCTAAAAGCGCAGATTTTTTCTTCCGCTCAGAAACAGTTCCGATATATAATAATGTCACTTGTCAGAAATAAAAAAATAAATATAAGGGGGAGACAGAGAAACGTCCGGCGCTTTAACGAGATTTTTGGGAAAAAACATGAAAGGCGTAGTGGGGGGCGCAACAAAGCAAATAATGAGAAACAGTTTGAGACCAGAGAACAAGAAGCGCCAGGCAAGATTTTTTTCCCAGCAGTCAGTTGAGTTTCAGCCTCAAATTTGTCTTTTCATTGTAATGGAGAAAATTTGAGGCTTTAAAGACGCAGAAGGCTTTCGGCGATTTGCCGCAGTAGAAAGTGATTGCCTGCCATTCATGAATGGTACAAGCTGCTGTCTCTATTTAAACTGTTCTTTAGAAGAATGTAGATCTTGGAGTTATTTGGTGAGGAACAGACCACAAAGATTCATGAAAAAAGAGAATCAAAGTACCTTTCAAATGTTCCGAAACGGTATAGTGACAGACATGGGAGGTTACAGAACCTGTGAATTAAAGGATAATTTTGGTAAAAAGTTAGTGTAGCTTAAAGTATAACTAAAGGCAAAACTTTTTTTGTGTGGAGAGGGATTAGAACATCTATCAGGTCTTTATTGCTCTCTGTGCCCTCAGAAAGTTTCACCCTCTCTATTTGTCCTGGTTAACATTAGAGAGTAAAAGTGAGGGAAAATCACAACATTTTGAGTTGTCACCAAAACAAGAATATAAGGTAAATCTGGCAATAGGGGGCACTAGATCTTTTAAAAAACAGGGATTCCCTCTCTTCGGAGGGATCTCCTCCCACTTCCTGTTTTCCCAGGAAGTGATGGGAATTCTCCCCGGTGGGACATGGAAGACAAAAAAATAAATAAAAAATGAGTAGCCATTTTTGGTATTTTTTTTTTTTTTTTTTGGGGTGGTGGGGGGGTTCTGCTGTTTGTGTTCTATTAGGAAGATTTCCCTTCATTGCCCCTGTTCCAGAGTCACAACAGAAAGTGAGAAGAAATCTTTCCATAGTAAGAAAAAAACCCTCTGATACCACGTAGACACGAGCGGATTTTCAGTCGGAAAAAGCTTGGATGGATTTTCAGTCGGAAAAATCTTGGATGGATTTTCAGTCAGAAAAATCTTGGATGGTTTTTCCGACGGAATTCTGCTCAAGCTTGGCTTGCATACACACGGTCACACAAAAGTTCTCTGAACTTTTGACCGTCAAGAACGCGGTGACGTACAACACTACGACCGAGAAAATGAAGTTCATTGCTTCAAATTGTTTCCGAGCATGCGTAGGAATTTTGCTTGTCGGAATTGGTACAGACGATCAGAATTTCAGATCGGAACTTTTTCCAACCGAAAAATTGAGAACCTGCTCTCAATCTTTTGCTGGCTGGAATTCCGCCAGCAAAAGTCCGATAGAGCATACACACGGTCGCATTTTCGGACCAAAAGCTCTCATCAGACTTTTGCTGGCAGAATTTCCGCTCGTGTGTATGGGGCATTAGACATTGTTCCCCTTTCTTCATCTAAAAAATAAATTAATAAATAGATAAGGAGGGGGGGGGGGAAACAGTACACTCCTCACATTTTTGTAAATATTTTATTACATCTTTTCATGTGGCAACACTGAAGAATGAATACTTTGCTACAATGTAAAGTAGTGAGTGTACAGCTTGTATAATAGTGTACATTTGCTGTCCACTAATGGCTAAACCGCTGGCAACAAAAGTGAGTACACACCTAAGTGAAAATTTCCAAATTTGGCCCAAATAGCCATTTTTCCCTCCCCGGTGTCATGTGACTCCTTAGTGTTACAAGCTCCCAGGTGTGAATGGGGAGCAGGTGTGTTAAATTTGGTGTTCCACTCTCACTCTCTCATACTGGTCACTGGAAGTTTAACATGGCACCTCATGGCAAAGATCTCTCTGAGGATCTGAAAAAAATAACTGTTGCTCTACATAAAGATGGCCTAGGCTATAAGAAGTTTGCCAAGACCCTGAAACTGAGCTGCAGCACAGTGACCAAGACCATATAGCGGTTTAATCGGACAGGTTCCACTATGATTGACTAAAGAAGTTGAGTGCACATGCTCAGCATCATATCCAGAGGTTGTCTTTGGGACATAGACATATGAGTGCTGCCAGCATTGCTGCAGAGGTTGAAGGGGTGGGGGGTCAGCCTGTCAGTGCTCAGACCATACGCCACACACTGCATCAAATTGGTCTGCATGGCTGTTGTCACAGAAGGAAGCCTCTTCCAAAGATGATGCACAAGAAAGCCTGCAAAAAGTTTGCTGAAGACAAGCAGACTAAGGACATGGATTACTGGAACTATGTCCTTGCCATGTGCCTGGGTGTCTTCAAACTGGGATGTTCCTAGTCCCACAGCTGCAGTCTTACCTGTTGTGCCATGGAGAAGCTCTGGAGTTATTGCAATGTTCTCCCAGCTTAATGCACTGCCTTGGACTCACTAGCCCCAACCCACTACTAGCTGCGGATTATGTACAATCAAGCAACCTATAAATAGACTAAGACTGGGATACTATTAAAGTTCATGTGTAAAAAGCAGGTGTCTCAATACTTTGGACAATATAGTGTAGACAGTCCCAGAAGTGCAAGGAGGGAGGGGGTTATGCCTGTAGAATAACAATTTTCTAGCAAGTTCAAAGGCACATTGTAAGTGAAAAAACATAGATCAAGTTAAAGAAAAACACCACATGTAAGCATTTAAAATACTTTATTTTTCTGTGTTTTTTTCTGCACTTGCAATTTGACAGGGTCTCTTAAAAAAAAAAATATATATATATATATATATATATATATATATATATAAACAAAAACTGCCAATAAACCAAGTACCTGTAAACATTTCATGCATCCCTACAGTGCTGAGTGGTCCTCCCACTGACTTCTCCTGGCTGCCTTTAAACACTTTGTGAAGGACAGTAACTCAATGCCAGTTGGGTTTCTCGGCTCTACACCCCTGCTGCCATTTCAAAGTCTCCGTATACTTTAATAAAATCGACAAACTTCTGCCTAAAGAAAATTCTAGTAAGTCTGCCTCTAGCTAACATTCCAGCTCACACTGCTAATCCTTACAGTGGGCGTTCTCCGAATTTAATAACGAGCCTGTAGGCCATTATGAATGAACTGCAAAAATATCAGAATAGGAAAGTGCCGGTTCGAGCTGCAGGTTGGCATTGAAGCTCGTAAATGTTTTTTTTAACTTTTTGCTCCCGACTAATGAAAACATCCTGAAATTTGTACATCTAGTAAGTGGACTCACTTGGCGTTAGTGTATTACAACTGATGTCTCTAAGTTTCCATTTGATAGGAGATTATAGAGGTTTGTGATTGTTGAAAAAATATGTCTTCCTAATAGCATAGCATAAATTCAATCTTTATACTTGATTTATTTTTCAAAATTTTTTAGTAGAGGATCAGACTTTAGATAGTGGTGTGGTGAGTCAACCATCAAAAGAACTTTTTTTCCCCTTCACATAGACACCCATTTTCAAAGCCGATGAACGATCAATGATCATGCATAGGGTTTGTACACTCACCGGCCACTTTATTAGGTAAACCAGTTTAATTCCTTCGTAACACGAATTGCTAATCAGCCAATCACATGGCAGCAACTCATGGCATTTAGGCCTCTAGATGTGGTAAAGGCAACTTGCTGAAGTTCAAAACAAGCATTCCATTGAGATCCTGGATGCTTCGTAAGGGCTGAGGGAGGGAAAGAAGGAAACATTGCAGTTGGTTGTGTCTCCACTTGTCCATGAACGTGGGTTGTTTGGATTTCAAAATTTCAGACAATGGTTTAATAGTATTTGAGTGAAGAACATGGTGTAGCAATAGGGGAACCTTTGGTGACCAAGATTTAAATCCTGGATCCAAGAGGCCAGGCATAAGGTGTTTATGATGAAGGAGAGGCATCAGGGGAGAGTTGTGAGACCAATTGTTTTTCTTATGAAGTCCATCCCACACATCCAGAGAGGATATGGTGAGGGGTGAGGAGTTGTGGGAAAGGTTTCTAGAGGAAATCCAGGGAGCGGTGGATAAGTCAGAGGCATAGAGCGTATTCCAACTGTACCCAGAGTTTGGATGTAATGGCATATTTGCAGTCTGCAACACGTGATAAATCTACAGCATGTTAATAAGCTTTAAAGTTAGGAAGAGTCAGCCCTCCCGAGGATTTGGAGTGAAAGAGAACTGCCCTGGAAACTGGTCTGAAGTAAAGTATAGAAGCCTATGGGAACCTTCAAAGGGATCATATGTAAGGTGAAAAGAATACAGGGTAGGACGTTCATCTTGATTATATTAACTTTGCCTAACCAGGAATGAGAGAGGGAAGACCATTTCCTGAGGTCCGATCAAATGCTATTCAAGAGTGGGATATAATTATGCTTAAAGAGGGAGTGAAGGTTGGGCGTAAGATAAATACCTATATATTTCATGTGTTTGGTTTGCCAGCGAAAGGGGAAGAGGGGCTTCAGCTGGTCAGAAATTGACTTGGGAACGGTTATGTTTAATAGTTTAGATTTTAATAAATACATTTTGAAGGGGGCGCATGCGCGGCTTCCTGACATGGCGGACGTCTGCTGAGTGAGCTCCGGGACCCGTCCGCTCTCCGAGACCCCCGCACCGCTCAATTCGCTTCACAAGCTCCGGGGGTAAGATACCCACAACACCCTGATACCCCAGCGCCACATGGGAAAGGTTGGCCAGCAGCAACATTCATATAATCCCCTGTTTGGTCCGCGGGCGGGATCAAGCATGGATCGATACATCACTAGGCCGCAATCCGCGGCCTCGAGTACCGCCGCCGATCCGTTCGCCTCGATGGATCCTCTCATGGGGACCGAGGAACATAGTAGCACCCCTGATCCTACCCTGGATCACCCCCTGCCCGCTACACAAGGGTTGTTAACCCCAGACATCCTGGATGCCAAACTTGACGCTAAGCTGCAAATTTTGCTCCAGCAGATTACCAGGAACATTGTGGCAGAGGTGAGCAAGATTTCTACAGAACTGAGGGGGGAAATTGATCAGATTGGTGAGCGCACTGATGCTTTAGAGTATAAGTTTGACGATCTGGTGAACTATGTGCAAATGATAGAAGAAGAGAACCACCATCTCAAACAATCCATGACCCAATTGCAACTACAACAAGAAGACCTTGAGAACCGCGAAAGACGCCAGAACCTTAGGTTCCGTGGTATCCCTGAAACGGTTGGTGACTCCTCATTACGTTCATATCTCCTGGGTCTCTTTAATACCCTTGCTCCAGCAGTTGTGGATGTGGACTGGCGCCTTGATAGGGCACACCGCTCCCTGGGCCCAAAACCTCCGGCTGGAGCTAGGCCCAGGGATGTCATCGTACGTTTCCATTACTACGACAGCAAGGAGGCCCTGAGTTTGGCTGCACGTAACAAATCGCAAATATCCTACAAGGGGGCCAAGCTGCAGATTTTCAGTGACCTCTCGCCTATAACCCTAGCCAAGAGAAGAAATCTGCGCCCCATCACAGCCCATCTCCAACAACACCGGGTACCATACTACTGGGGTTTCCCCTTCCGCCTTGTTGTCTCCAAGGATGGTATCCAGCACAGCATGCGAGATCTCCAAGAAGGTGATGCTTTCATCAAAAGTCTTGCACTCCCTCCACTACCTGATGAGGGACCCCAACCTACTCAAGTACCAACTCGCCCTTTCCCTACCACGCCAAGTCGCACCTGGACCCCGGTCCGAAATCAATCCAAGAAGCACCTTTCTACTCCTCAGCGCCCTCGGTCCTCCAAGCAACCTCCTTGATGACACGCATCTTGCAAGATGTCCAGCTTCTCCCTTACCTCCTAAAAGTCCATGATGAACACTTATATTGTGTCCTGGACTTCAGGTTTGTTTACATGTCTCACCATGAGGCAATGGATTTTATTTTTGCTTCATTCCCCATGCCTCTCAGCAGGTGAGACATTTGTTTTCACACTCCCATGTGGTGAAACATGTTTTGTGCCTTGATATTCTGCACCGTTTTCATTTTAGATGTTTGCACTTTTTCTTTTATGCCTTTTTTCTGCCATAAGGAGAGCGGTCGGTTTTCCTGCTCTCTCTCCAGTACCCCTAGTTAGTGGTCGTCATGCGTCCCCTCCTGGCCCGTGACTTTGTGTCGGGCCCCCTGAGACATGAATTTGTCCCAGGCTTTATGCTAATGTTTTTTTCTTTTTTGTTCTTGTTTTTCATTTATTTTTCTGTTCTTACTGAAACCACAAGCAAGTGGTTGAAATGTTCTATTTTATGGGTTACAAGTCAATACAGCCCTCCGAGGTCTACTCACCCCCCCCCCCCCCTTTATCACAGGTCTGTGTCAGCTTATGAGGAAAACTATTTCCTGATCATGTTTTTTGGTTTTAACTACCTCTGGTATTCCTATGTTTGTTCTTTGCAACTTACTCATAGAGTCGGAAACAATGTATGTAATTTTATAGGTCTTAAACAACTTGTGCCTCATTACCCGCAATATCCATGGCTTTAAAACTCTTATCATATAATGTTAAGGGTCTGAATTCCATTCGGAAACGTTGGATCGCCCTTAAGGAATTCAGATCCTCAGGGGCGGATGTAGTCATGGTCCAGGAGACCCACTTCCGCACCGGTGGATCGTTTAAATTTGCATCTAAACTTTATCCTACATCCTATCTTGCATCGGACCCTTCAGGCAAGGCAGGAGTGGCTATTTTAATCAAGAAATCTTGCCCAATAAGGGTTAAAAGTTCATTTACAGATCCACACGGTAGATACATTATCCTGGACTGCGACTACATGTCCTCTTCCTTTACTCTGGTCAATGTCTACGCCCCCAACAGTGGACAGATAGCCTTTCTGAACGAAGTCCTCGATTCCCCTCAATACCACCCTTAGCCCTTCACTATAGTGGGCGGTGATTTTAACTTGGTCATGTCCCCTACAAGAGACAGACAAAGTGTCTCAGGTGCCAATCTCTCCCAGAAAACTGCCTCCCAAGCCAACGCATTCCACAAATGCACTAGATCGCATAAATTATTTGACTCTTAGAGGATCAAACACCCAACGACCAAACAATTTACCTTCTATTCTACGGCCCATAAAATGTACTCTAGATTAGATCATTTTCTCATTTCAGCTCCTCTCATTCCCTACACTGTCAACTCTGAAATAGCCCCCATCACATGGTCTGATCATGCACCTATATCCCTAGATGTTTTACTATCCCAACCCCATCCTAGGACATGTCATTGGCGTTTCAATGATCATCTCCTCCGATCGGAACCCACGCGTAACTCTTTGGCTTCCAGCCTGAAGGATTATTTTTTGCTAAACGAAGGCTCTGTCTCAGAACCCTCGACACTGTGGGAAGCCCATAAGGCTGTCTTTCGTGGGGTATGTATTGCAGAAGGTTCTCGATTAAAAAAAGACAGATCTCGGCTCCTGCAGACGCTGACATCTGATTTGGTGTCTGCGGAGAAACAGTTGTTGAGAAATCCCACGGTGTCGAGGCTTCGCACAGTAGTACTACTGAGGGAAAAAATTAAAACTATACATTTTAACAAAACAGCGAAAGCCCTACTATGGTCTAAACAGAAATTCTATGAATTCTCGAATAAGCCCCATAGAATGTTGGTGAATAAACTCCGACCTAGGCCCTCTAACTCCTTCCCTGACTTCCTTGTTAAAACAGACGGCACAAAAACCTACTGTCCCCGTGAAATGTCTAAAACTTTTGGCGAGTTTTACAAGAAACTCTATAATTGCCTGTCACCCGAAAATCACTTCAATTTTTCACAAAATAACTTTGAAACTTTTTTTGCTGATCTTAGGCTCCCGACTCTCTCCTCTACAGACCTCATTGACCTCAATGCCCCTATCTCTACTGAGGAACTCTACAACATCATTAAAGGCCTCCCTTTACATAAATCCCCCGGCCCTGATGGCCTCCCTTACTCCTATTACAAAACCTTTATAGACATATTGTCCCCTCATCTTCTATCCCTTTATAGCTCCCTCCTTAAAGGCCAACCCCCACACTCGCAGTTCACACATTCCTACATATCTGTGATCCCCAAACCTGGGAAAGACCCCTCCCTTCCAGACAATTATAGGCCCATTGCTCTGTTAAATTCAGACTACAAAATATTTACTAAAATTCTAGCATCCAGACTGTCCAAATTTATTCCCAAGCTCGTTAACAGAGACCAGGTGGGGTTTGTCCCATCCAGACATGCAGGGGACAATACCCAACGCACCATAGATCTTATTGACCTATTAGACAGAAACTCTCTCCCAGCCCTGGTTTTAAGTCTTGACGCACAGAAAGCCTTTGATAGGTTGAGTTGGCCATATATGTTCGCTACCCTCGGGAGATTTGGCCTCAGGGGCCCTTTTATTAGTGCGCTAAAAGCTCTGTATTCACAAGTATCTGCGCAGGTTCAAATGTCCTCCTTTCTGTCGCCTTGCTTCCCCATGCATAATGGCACGAGGCAGGGATGTCCCCTCTCCCCATTACTGTTTATACTATGCCTGGAACCCCTGGCCGAATATATCCGCCTACAACCCAGTGTTCATGGAGTGGTAATGCGACAGAGGGAATACAAACTATCTTTATTTGCAGATGACATTTTGCTCACCGTTACGCAACCTTTAATTTCCTTACCCTCCTTACACAGCCTTCTCTCTTCCTTTGGTGCTATTTCAGGCTATAAGGTCAACACTTCAAAAACAGAAGCCCTCCCTATACATATCCCTCCACCCCTCCTCTCCCAACTGCAGTCCTCCTTTCCCTATAGATGGTGCTCTACATCCCTCAAATACTTAGGGATACGTCTTACATCAACGTATTCCACACTATACTCTGAAAATTTCCCCCCCCTGATTACAGACATCAATAAATCACTACAGACGTGGTCCAAATATCCTATCTCCCTCCTGGGCAGGGTAAACGTTCTCAAAATGGCTATTCTGCCTAGACTGCTCTATCATTTTGAAACCCTCCCTGTAGCCATTCCCCTCTCACAGCTCAAAGCTGTGCAGAGGGCCTTCTTAAAGTTCATTTGGAACAATAAGGCCCACCGTATAGCAGCCTCGGTAGTATTCTCTCGCAAAACTCGTGGGGGGCTGGGTGCGCCGGATGTCATAAAATACTATTACGCCACTCACCTTAGGACCGTTGTTTCCTGGTCCAGTCTACAGGCTCCTAATCACTGGTCAGATATAGAGAAAGGTGTCCTATACCCGGTTCATCCATGTTCCCTAATCTGGTCAGACTTGCCACAAACTAACTCTATCTTTAAACGCCAATGTACTGCTCCTATGAATTTCTCTCTGTCTATATGGCAGAAATGTTGCAAGTCCTACTCCCTCTCATCCCCATGCCCCCCCCTTTTGAACATTTTATTTAATCCATCCATTCCAGACAGCTTATCTCTGGGACATATTCTCCCTTGGGTCAACGCTTCTGTCTTCCAACTGCGTAATTTAGTCAACCCTGTATCTAGACACCTACACACATTTGATACTTTACAAGAGAAATACGCAATTCCCCCCAAAATGTTTTATTTCTACCTGCAAATTAGACATCTATTCCAAACATACTCTCCTACCCTAACTCTGGATATTCCCACCCCCTTTGAATCACTCTGTGCTCAAGGTCCCCACCAACTTCACCTAGTCTCCTCCATTCATCTTATTCTCCAAGAGTCAGTCCCTATGTCCGAGACTACTCACCTATACATGAAAAAATGGGCAATCTTACTGGAAAGACCTATCAGCCTCCAAAAATGGGATAGAATATGGTCCTCTATTTTTAAATCCTCCAAATGTGTCACTCAGAGGGAAACATCTATAAAAATTCTTATGTCCTGGTACAAAACCCCTGAAGTCATCCATAAATATGACCCCTCGACCCCGGCCCACTGTTGGCGCTGCGGACTCTCAGTTGGTTCCCTATATCATATTTTCTGGCAATGCCCCCTGATCCAACCTCTCTGGCAGGAAGTAATGGAGCTAATACAGAAGGTAATAGACGTATCTTTGCCACTCGATCCCATTCATTATTTGCTAGGCCTCCCCTTCCCAGGTATCACAAAACAGGGCAGCCGCCTGGTGACCTACTTTTTGTTGGCTGCCAGGCGACTAATCCCCCTTTGCTGGCTTTCCACATCCACCCCTCCCAAATCTAGACTCCTTCAACTCATAACGGATATCCGCAGGATGGAATACATGACAGCCTCTGTCCACGATTGCATCCCCCAATTTAACCAAATATGGGACCTTTGGGACATGTCTGAATATGGCACCCCTTTACCTGATACCGCACTTTGATTGGCCGTACCATCCATTCCTCCTTACCTGATACGACACCCCAGTGAATCCTCAATGTCCTAAGTGCTTCCCTGCATTGTATACTGACTTGTATTGTATTTGGCTTATTCCCCTATGTTGTAAGTTATATGTACTTTAATTCAACCCGTACATGTGTTCTCCTTTGTTGTTTTTTAGGTGGTTCACATGTGTGAACCCCATTTTTTCTTTGTTGTCCGAATTTGAATATGCATTTATGACACTGCATTTTCTGTAACTTTGAAACTTTCAATAAAAACACAATTAAAAAAAAAAAAAAAAAAAAAAAAATACATTTTGAAGTTGGATATGGTTGGGTAGTCAGAGAATGCTGACATTAGATTTGGAAGTGAAATGCGTGAAAAATAAAATATCATCAGCGTAGGCTGCATATTTGTGTAAACTGTTTCCTATTTGGATGCCATGAATATTCTTATTGTGTCTAATTGTGGCCAGAAAGGGAGATGGCAAAAAGAAGGGGGGACAGGGGGCATCCCTGTCTGGTTCCATTGTGTAATGTGAAAGGACCACTTAAGGAGCCATTTATGCGGATCTGTGCGGAGGGCTTAGAGTAAAGAGAAGAGATGTGATGAAACATCTTGGGGCCCAGACCAAAATAACAAAGGGTTGTTTTAAGGTATTCCCAGTCCACCCTATCAAACGCTTTTTCAGCGTCTGTGGAAAGGAGGAGGGTGGGCTGGGAACATCTGCAAACATAATGTTTTAGGGATAGGGAACGTAAGGAATTGTCTCTGGCTTCTCTATTGGGTATAAAACCTGTTTGGTCAGCTGTTATCCAACGGGGGAGTAGGGGGAGCAGTCTATTTGCCATAACTTTTGCGTAAAGTTTAGTGTCAATATTTAAGAGAGATATGGGCCTATAGCTACCACACAGGGTGGGATCCTTACCGGGCCTAGGGATGACGGTGATATGGGCAGAAAGAGATTCCGGGCCTAGGAGGGATCACTGAAAGTTTTGTAATATAAGATGGTGAAACCATCGGGTCCAGGGGCTTTACCTGAAGGGGAGGATTTTAGTGCGTTTCGAAACCCTTCGATGGTAAAGTCAGCTTCCATGTCTTTAAGTGCTGTGTGAGTGATACTTTTGGGAGATTAGCAGCTTTCAGGTATGAGAGTATGCATTTGTGTTTATCTGATTGTGGAAGAGTTGCTAGGCCACCTGCTTTGGTGATTTGTGGCGTAGCATGTACCATCTCGCCCGACGGGAGCTTGATTTTAGGTATGAAAGATAGTTTTTTTTTTAGCTCTGAGGGATCTGGCCAACTGTTTGTTTCCCCATTCATAAACCTTTTGTGAAATGAAATGGAATTTTTTTTTAGTGTCAAGGTCGAGAAGGACTTTAAGTTCTGCTCTTTTAAGAGTGAGAGCCTCAAGATGTGCTGTTTGCAATGAAAGTTTGTGTTGCTTATCGAGATTAGCACCAAGTTCGATGAAACAACCCCTCATAGAAGCTTTATGAGCTTCCTAAAGAACAGAGGGCGAGGTTTCTGAGAATGCGTTCTCTCTGAAATATTGGGTCAGGGAGGTGGATAACACAGAGACCTCTGTTGAATTGGAGAGGAGGGAGTCATTAAGTTTCCAATTGTTGGTGCGTTGAAGCAGAGTGGGCAAGGTCAAGCATACCGAAACAGGAGCATGGTCTGAGATGGATGCTAAACCTATACTAGCGGATCGTAGAAGGGGGAGGTGGAAGTGGTCTAGAAAAATGTTGTCTATTCTGGAATAGGAGTGGTGTGTTTTAGAAAAGTAGGAGTAATCCTTATCTTTGGGGTGAAGTAAGCGCCAGACGTCTATAAGTTGTAAGTCTAAGAAATTCCGACCACAAAATCCGTCGGATTTGTCCGACACTGGTGTTGCATACACACGGTCGGACAAAGTTGTCGGAAAATCCGATCATTCTGAACGTGGTGACGTTCGTTGCGTACGACGGAACTATGTAGAGGCTAGTAGCCAATAGCTTTGGTCTCGTAATTTGATCTGAGGATGCGTGGCACTTTGTCCGTCGGAATTCTCTTCACATGATCGGAAAAAGTCTGATCGGATTTTGTTGTCGGAAAATTTGAGAGCAGGATCTCAAATTTTTTCCGTCGGCAATTCCGACGGAAAAAGTCAGGTGGAGCCCACACACGGCCAGATTTTCCAACAACATGGTCCGATCGGACATTTTCCCTCGGAATTTCCGACCGTGTGTACTGGGCATTAGAGTTCTTTTTTGACCTGCGCAATTTGATTAAACGGGATATTATAGCTGCCCTGTGAGGTGTCAATAGTGGGGTCCAGGGGTATATGTATGTCCCCTGCTAAAACAATCAACCCTCTGCAAAATGTAATAGTTTTGTGAGAAGTTGGGTAAAGAAGGAGGGTTGGTTGTGGTTGGGGCAGTATACGTTCGCTAAGGTACACTGGCAAACTTTGAGGAAGAGGTAGTGACCATGATCATCTGCTAGCATTGTGGTGAGGCAAAAAGAAGCACTATTACTGAACCCAATGGCTTCTCCTTTGGCTTTATTGGTGCCCGACAAACTGTAGTACCATTGTGGAAATTGTTGCGAGTAGAGCTTAACGGATGTTGAGTGGGTCAAGTGCGTTTCGTGGAGGAAAGCAATTGAACAGTGTGAGTTTTTCAATTTGTGCAAGACTTGATGCCTCTTTGCCACTACATTGAGGCCCCTTACATTATAGGAGAGAACCGTTAGAGTAGCCATTGCATCAGTTGAAAGTGAATCTTCAACTTACATAACCATGTGTGCCAGCAGGGAGAGGGGGGAAGGAGATAAAGGATAGAGAAGACAAGGAAGGACCAATGAAAAGAAAAAGGACATGTACAGAAGGAACATTTACATTCTGTAATACTAAAGGGAATAAGAGGATATTCACGCAGAAATCTGCAGTGGTTACAGTGGGGAAGGGGAGAGCGAGCAGCTATTATGGACTCTATCATGAGACCAATAACAAAAGCACAGGAGCTGTTCGTTCTCGCCAACCCCAGGAGGAGAGGGGCAGGGGACATACGCCCTAATAAAGACATGAGTAAAGAGCAGTAGGCTCCATCAACATACGGCCTCTGAGGAGTATTATTAATAAATCAAAACTTAAACTCTAGCAATGCAAAACCAGAAACAAATTAACCTTACAAAACGGTTCCGAGATCATCACCCTGTGACCACTCATTGGGGGGTAAAACAGAGAGACGGAGCAGTGTTTAAACTGGTCACAATAGTGTGTTGGTAGACCGAGCTCAGGAAAGTCCAGGATAGGAGTTCATCATCAAAACAAGGGTTAGAGCTACAGACAATGCAAAACAGGGTGTAGAAGAAAATAAAAATTTAATTAGATGTGGGTATATGTGTATCTCACCCATTTTTCTGAGAGGAGCCCGGGATAAAAGCACGCTTCTGCTTGGAAGGAGTTTTCCGCCAACGGGAGGCCTGAGTGGCTGAAAAAGTAGGTATGGGGTTTTGCCACCCCGGAAGCTTCATTGGTTGTAGGTTAACCTAACCCTGCCTTAAACTTCTCCACAACTTTATCCCTGACCTGTCTGGTGTGTTCTCATGATGCTGTTTGTTCACTAAGGTTCTCTAACAAACCTCTGAGGGCTTCACAGAACAGCTGTATTTATAATTAAATTACACACAGGTGGACTCTATTTACTAATGAGGTGACTTCTGAAGGAAATTTGTTCCACTAGATTTTAGTTAGAGGTATCAGAGTAAAAGGGGGCTGAATACAAATGCATGCCACACTTTTCACATATTTATTTGTAAAAAAAAATCGAAAACCATTTAACATTTTCCTTCCATTTCCCAATTATGTGCCACTTTGTGTTGGTCTATCACATAAAATCCCAATTAAATACATTTACGTTTTTGGTTGTAACATGACAAAATGTGGAAAATGTCAAGTGTATGAATACTTTTTCAAAGCACTGTAACTGGTCATTAGAAACCCTACTCCGTAACTGACCATCAAAAACCCTCCTCTGTAACTGGCCATTTCGAAATCTCCTACATAACTAGCCATTAAAAAACCCTCTTCCTTCACTGGATATTAAAAAATGTCCTTCGTAACTGGCCTTTAATAATTATCTGCCATAACTGGCTATTAAAAACCCACCACTGTAACTGACCAATAAAAACTCTCCTCCTTACCTGGCCAATAAAACTGCTCCTCCATATCTTGTTATTGAAAACCCTCTTCCATAACTGTTAAAAACCCTGTAATTAGCCATTTAAAACCCTCCTAACTGGCTATTAAAAACTCTCATAAAGCACATAACTGACCAATAAAATCCCTTCTTCATAACTGGCCAATAAAAATCATCCTCTGTAAATGACAAATAAAAACCCTCCTCCACAACTGGCCATTAAAAAACATTGGGGGTTATTTACGAAAGGCAAATCCACTTTGCACTACAAGTGCACTTGCTGTAAATCTGAGGGGTAGATCTGAAATGAGGCAAAGCTCTGCTCATTTTATCATCCAATCATGTGCAAGCTAAAATGTTGTTTTTTATTCTCCTTGCATGTCCCCCTCGGATTTACAGCAAGTGCACTTGCAGTGCAAAGTGGATTTGCCTTTTGTAAATAACCCCTATTGTCTGTAACCGACCAATAAATACCAAAAAAATACCCCAAATCCTCCTCCGCAATTGACCATTAAATCCCCTCCTCCTCCGTAACTGACCATTAAAAACCCACCACCATAACTGACCATTAAAAACACACCACCATAACTGGTCATTAAAAACCCTCATCCATAACCGGCCATTAAAAACCCTCATCCATAACGGGCCATTAAAAACCCTCATCCATAACGGGCCATTAAAAACCCTCATCCATAACGGGCCATTAAAAACCCTCCTCCATAACTGGCCATTAAAAACCCTCCACCATAACTGGCCATTAAAAACCCACCTCCATAACTGGCCATTAAAAACCCTCCTCTATAACTGGCCATTAAAAACCCTCATCCATAACTGCCCATTAAAAACCCTCCTCCATAACTGACCATTAAAAACCCTCCTCCATAACTGGCCATTAAAAAACCCACCACCATAACTGGCCATTAAAAACCCACCACCATAACTGGCCATTAAAAACCCTCCTCCATAACTGGCCATTAAAAACCCTCATCCATAACTGGCCATTAAAAACCCTCCTCCATAACTGGCCATTAAAAATCCACCTCCATCACCGGTTATTAAAAACCCTCCTCTGTTACTAACCATTAAAATCCCTCTTTCCTATCTGGCTTTTAACAATTCTCCTCAACTGGCCATTAAAGACCCACAACCATAACTGGCCAATAAAAACCCTTCTCCATAACTAGCCATTAAAAGTCCTTATCTGTAACTGACCATCAAAAACCCTCCTCCGCAGCTGGTCATTAAAAGCCCTTCTCTGTAAGTGGCCATTAAAAACTCTCTTCCATAACTGCCCATTAACCCCCCCCCCCCCCCTGTAATCGTTCATTTTAAAAACCCATCTCTGTAACTGGCCATCTAAAACCCACCTCCATAACTGGACATTAAAATCCTGTGCCTGTCTGAAATTAGTCTAATGCCCCCGTACACACGGTTGGATATTCAGATGGAAAAAGTCAGATCGGATTATGTTGTCAGAAAATCCGATCGTGTGTGGGCTCTAGTGGACTTTTTCCGTCTGAAAAAATTTGAGAGCAGGATCTAACATTTTCCGACAACAAAATTCAATCTGACTTTTTCCGATCTTGTGTAGAGAATTCCGACGCACAAAGTGCCATGTATGCTCTATGCGCTATTGGCTACTGTCCTGTTAGTAGTCCCGTCGTACGTTTTGTACGTGACCTCGATCGGATTTTCCGACAACTTTGTCTGACCGTGTGTGTGCAACACTAGTTTGGACAAAATCCGTCGGAAATTATCCGACGGATTTGGTGATCGGAATGTCCGACCGTGTATACGGGGGCTCAGCCTAACAATAAAGACCTGACCTCCCCAGTTTATGGGTTAATCCCTTCCATCTTGACCTTCAACATAGGCTCTTGCTACCTGTTCAAAAAATAAAAATAAATAAACCACTTGAAGCTGTCTACATGGTGACATGGTGAAGGTAAGGCTGCAGTCATATACATATCTATTTTCTTTTACAGCTGTAGAATGAACATACAGATCTGCAAGTGGTGGACAGGAAAGAGTTATTATACAACAAGGAATATGGAGAAGAAGCTGAACCCCCTGTGTTGCAGACACTGTTGGGTTTGTGATAATGAGGACGGTTTTGAAGGTGGAGCTTTAAGTACTTTATTTCTGATTCTCACAATAGATCAGCCATAGAATTCCTTTACAGATACTTGAAAGGTGAAGATTTCTGAAGTTCAGTACATGAAGCGTTAGTAAGAGAGAATGTTCTAATTGGCCGGGACTGGAGGTACAGCAGAAACAGAGGTTCGTTTAGTCCCTGTACACAGCTCTTTGTAAATGCCGAAAAGGAATGCCAGTTGGACTTCATAACTGCCGTAGCTTAGATGTGCCGGGAGTTAAAAATAACAAATGACCCCTCCTGCACTTTATTATACAGTTCTGCCATGGCATTTAAAGGGAAACTGCACATTTTCAGCAAGCATGTTGATGCCATTTTTGAAGTTTTTCTTGATTGGCTTTACAAAATTTAATTGTTGCGTTTCATAAACAGAAAGGAGTGGCTCCAGAAAAACTGTTTTTATTTTTCATAGTTTCTGATTAGCTGGAGCTGATATCATGGGAAGATTAAAGGACGATCGCACAATAGTGCTAACAACAAAAAAAAGTCACTATAATTTTATTTATTACAGGCAATTATACCGCGCAGTTAATGTACACAACTCTTTACATACTATACATTTGCATCAATACCTGCCCTAAAGGAGCTTACAATCTAAGACCCCATTCACACCTGAAAATTTTTTGCGCCTACAAAGAGCGGATTTTCTGTCGGAAAAAACTTGGATGTTTTTTCCGACGGAATTCCACTTAGGCTTGGCTTGCATACACACGGTCACACAAAAGTTCACTGAATTTTCGACCGCCAAGAACGCGGTGACATACAACACTACGACGAGCCGAGAAAATAAAGTTCAATGCTTCCAAGCATGCTTTGAATTGTTTCTGAGCATGAGTAGGAATTTTGCACTTCGGAATTGCTACAGATGATCGGCATTTCCCTCTTCATCTGTCAAAGTTTGCCTGCTCCAATTAGAGAAAAGATTCACATTCGTGGCCATGCAGACTCTGCATGTTCATAGTTTGTGGACAGGATGCCAGAATTGCCCCAACGTCTATTTTTTTATTATTTTAACCTTGGATTGCCTTTTAAAGCCATACCAGACCCCCTTCAAGGATAAGGGTCTGGTATGTATTACTAGGCAGAATTCCACGCTGTTATTTTTTTTTCATCGGGTCCCCTTTACAATCCATATCAGACTCTTTTTTTTGTAAATGCCATTTTTGCTTGTGTGCATCCTACGGGTGGTGCCCAGCTCCCCGTGCCCTTTGTTTAATTTTGGGGACTTCCCATGCTGTTATTTTGTACAAAAAATAAAAACAAACCAGCAGGAAAATTTTATTTATGAAACATTTTTGTTTTTTAATTTCTAATGTCAATTAATGTCTAATGTCTAATTTCTAATGTCACTTTTGCTGAAGTTTATTCTATAGTATCCCTCAATGCTGTTTTTTTATTTACCGTATTTATTTTTCTTTCAAAGAGTTTTATTGAAATGTATGTAAGTACACACAGAAAGGGGTACATACAGTTACACCAACAGAGTATAACCAGTATTGGACAATCCAGAAAAGAGCTCAGAATAGATTACTGAACTGCATCTTGATAATACAAAAAAAAAAGCACAAAAAATGTATCCAAATATGCATGTTGAACGAATTGAAACAGAAGTTAATCAGTTCTGAGTTGTGCGTTATGCCGCGTACACACGACTGGACTTTTCGACGGACAATTCGATCATGTGTGGGCTCCATTGGACCTTTGCTGTCCAAAAATCTGATGGACTTTAGAAATAGAACATGTTTCAAATTTTTCCGACGGACTCAAGTCCGGCCAAAAAATCAGTTTGAGTGTATGCTAGTCTGACAGACAAAAACCGACGCTAGGGCAGCTATTGGCTACTGTCTATGAACTTCCTTATTCATGTCCGGTCGTACGTCATTACGTACGAATCCATCGGACTTTGGTGTGATTGTGTGTGGCCAAGTCCGTTCATTCGGAAAGTCCGTCGGGAAGACCGTCGGACCTAGTCCGTCAAAGTCCGATCGTGTATACGTGGCATTAGGCATACCTAGGGACCAAGAGCAAAAATTATGAAAACCAAGCCAAGTAGGGATATCTACTCGGGAACAAGCTTGGGATGGGGAAAGGGGTAAGAGAAATGGAGGGGGCAGGGAGGTGGGGGGCAAAGTGAAATATTTCAGGAGATGGTAGAAGAGAACTTAATAGGGAAGGATTTGAATGAGATTTATTGGGGAAAGCAAATAATTGTAAGGGAAGGGGGGGGGGGGGCAGGAGAAAGGGTAAATGTATAAATAACTGAAAGAAAGGGGGATTCAAGAATTATCCCATCCATGCATTTTTAGTAATTTTCACTGGTTTCTCCTGGTAGCTCCCAGCTTCCCATGGCTTTTGCTTTGAAAATGTAGACAACTAGTTTTCAAGATCCACTTCCTATTAACTTCATTAGGGTTTGCATTAGTTTTAATATTAATCCCTTCTTACCTGGTCAACTGGGGAGAGATAAACTGACAAATTTACCAACCCAGCAAATGCAGTACTGTTCCACTGTCATGCGCCAAAAGCAGATGTACTGTCAGGTCTAGCGCCACCATCTTGTTTGTGACATCATCTGGAGGCCATCTGTCTCTTCTGGGCCCTAGCATGTGCAGTGGGATTATACAACAGTCCCAATGCCTCCTGGAACCTGTGTGGGCATCTCAGGAGGCTGACCAAGGCCACTGAAAAAGTACCTCCCCCCCCATAATATGTTTTTGTGATATTTGATGGAACGGGGGAAGGAGAAGCCAGGTTAGTGGAACACAACAAGGTGAATAAAGGTCAGATTTGCAGATATTTGGATGTGCTCATTGAACTTGGACCCTCTAGTCCAGGGGTCTCCAAACTATGGCCCACCAGTTGTTCAGGAACTACAATTCTCATCATGCCTAGCCATGTCTCTAAATGTCAGAGTTTTTTCATGGGATGTATAGCTCCGCAATAGCTGGAGGGCCATAGCTTGGAGATCCCTGCTCAAACCCAAGCAGATAACCAATTACTAGTTCCAATTCAGCAGATGTAATTGCCCTTTTTTTTAACAAAGATGAAGCACTTTTCTATGAAAATACATCCGTTTTGGTTCTCCATTTTTCAAGTATGCCAGTTATCCATTGGATCAGTTTTCATTGCAGCAGAAAATAGCTGTCAAATGGGTTCCCAAAAATGGCTTACCAGAAAAGGAGTACAAATTTCATTACACTGCTTCTTTATAAATAGGTATTATACAGATGGCCCAATCAAAGCTATATTTCCCGAAGAAGGCACAACCAAAAATGTGCTTTTTTTGTGGCAAAAATGCCACTATGGGCGCATAGCTGTACATCTCTTCCTGTAATTCCTCTTCTTACTAGCAAATCAATTAGTATTTGGATGTAACACTTCTTCTCGCCACCGAATCGTAGCTAATCCAGCAAGCACTAATGAGCTCTCGGAAAAAGTGTTAAACTAACAAGGGCGCTTGTCAAAACGAGGGAGCTAAGCAAAAAAGACTTGCAACGTCGCCCATCACGCGGACCGGTCTTCACGCCCCTCTAATCCCGCTCGCCTGGACTGTAATTAATGACAGAATTAAACATTCATTATAGCTGATTGCAAGAAGTTAAATGCTTTTGCTGTGTGGTGGGTTACATCCCTTGGTTGGAGGGGGTAGATGGGGGGATACCAGGAGGTGTCAACACAAAACATTTGAAGGAATATGAAAGCCAATGTAGGATTTGATTCTAAATCATAATGACAGCTTGTCACTTTGTTGCCAGGAATCTGTTATTTTATTTTTAATGTTATATGAATATAGAACAATAATTAATATAACACCAGGTACAGCGGATATAAAAAAATCATTTCAGAATTTTTTCCACCTTTAATGTGACCTATAAACTGTACAACTCAGTTGAACAACAAACTGAAATATTTTAGGTGGAGGGAAGTAAAAATAAAAAAAATAAAATAATATGGTTGCATAAGTGTGCACAGCCTTACACTAATAATTTGTTAAAGCACCTTTTGATTTTATTACAGCACTTAGTCTTTATGAGTCTATCAGCATGGCACATCTTGACTTGCCAATATTTACCCACTCTTCTTTGCAAAATCACTCCAAATCTGTCAGATTGGGAGGGCATCTCCTGTGCACAGCCCTCTTCAGATCACCCAACAGATTTTTAATCGGATTCAGGTCTGGGCTCTGGCTGGGCCATTCCAAAACTTTAATCTTCTTCTGGTGAAGCCATTCCTTTGTTGATTTGGATGTATGATTTGGGTCGTTCTAATGATGAAAAGTGAAGTTCCCCTTCATGTTCAGCTTTCTAGCAGAAGCCTGAAGGTTTTGTGTCAATATTGACTGGTATTTTGAACTGGTCATAATTCCCTCTACCTTGACTATGGCCCCTGTTCCAGCTGCAGAAAAACAGCCCCAAAGCATGATGCTGCCACCACCATGCTTCACTGTGGGTATGGTGTTCATTTGGAGATGTGCAGTGTTGTTTTTTGCGCCAAACATATCTTTTGGAATTATAGCCAAAAAAGTTCAACCTTGGTTTCATCAGACCATAATATAGTTTCCCACATGCTTTTGGGAGACTTCAGTTGTGTTTTTGAAAAATTTAGCCAGGCTTGGATGTTTTTCTTCGTAAGAAAAAGCTTCCGTCTTGCAACTCTACCCCATAGCCCAGACATATGAAGAATACAGGAGATTGTTGTCACATGTACCACACAGCCAGTACTTGGCAGATAATTCTGCAGCTCCTTTAATGTTGCTGTAAGCCTATTGGCAGCCCCCTGACCAGTTTTGCTCTTGTTTTTTTTATCAATTTTGGAGGGACGTCAAGTTCTTGGTAATGGCACTCTTGTGCCATATTTTCTCCACTTGATGATGACTGTCTTCAGTGTGTTCCATGGTATATCTAATGCCTTAGAAATTCTTTTGTACCCTTCTCCTGACTGGTACCTTTTAACAATGAGATCCCTCTGATGCTTTGGAAGCTCTCTGTGCACCATGGCTTTTGCTGTAGGATGTGACTAAGAAAATGTCCGGAAAGACCGACATTCAGAACAGCTGAACTTTATTTGGGGTTAATCAGAGGCACTCTAAATGATGACAGGTCTGTACTGACTCCTATTTAACATGAGTTTGAATGTAATTGCTTAATTCTGAACATAGCTACATCCCCCGTTATAAGAGGGTGTGCACACTTATGCAACCACATTTTATTTTTTTATTTTTACTTTCCCTCCCTAAAAGATTTCAGTTTGTTTTTCGCTTGAGTTGTACAGTTTATAGGTCACATTAAAGGTGGAAAAAGTTCTGAAATTATTTATCTTTGACTCATTTTTTTACATCACAGAAACCTGACATTTTAACAGGGGTGTGTAGACTTTTTATATCCACTGTATGACTACAAGTAACTGTTTACAGACGAACAAGTATCGAGTACTGGATTTGTCAGCAGAGATCCTTTCTTGGTACTTTTGTCTTGGTTCTGATGGGTACAAGTCCTGCAGCTCAGCTGGCTTTCATTCTCCTCTAAAGCATCCCTTACATTAAAAAGTGTTCTCTAACCCATCTTGTCTTTAACCGCTTGCCGACCGGCGCACAACGATATACGTCAACAGAAAGGCAGAAAGGCACGGACAGGCATAAGGGCGTACAGGTACGTCCCCTTTAAGATGCTGCCGTACCATCAGGCGCGCGGGCACATCAGGCGCGCGGCACGAGGGGCGCGCGCTCGCGACGGTCGGAACCCCCGTGAGGCCGGTCGCAGGATACCCGCGATCGTCTCACGGGAAGGCAGAGCGGGGAGATGCAGAAATAAACAGTATCTCCCCGTTCTGCCTAGCAACTAGTGACGCCGATCTCTGCTCCCTGTGATTGGAGCAGAGATCAGCATTCACTAGCTGACAGCCACGCCCCCCCACAGTAAGAAACACACCTCTAGGCACACTTAACCCGTACACTGCCACCTAGTGGTTAACCCCTTCACTGCCAGTGTCATTTACACAGGAATCAATGCATTTAAATAGTATATAGCTGTATAAATGGCAATGGTCCCAAAAATGTGTCAAAAATGTCTGATGTGTCCGCCATAATGTCGCAGTCACAATAAAAATCGCTGATCGCCGCCATTTCTAAAAAAAAAAAAATTTATAAAAATGCTATAAAACTATCCCCTATCTTGTAAACGCTGTCTGCGCAAACCAATCAATAATCGCTTATTGCGATTTTTTTTACCAAAAATATGTAGAAGAATACGTATCAGCCTAAACTGAGGAAAAAAAAAAAATTTTTTTATATATTTTGGGGGATATTTATTATAGCAAAAAATAATGTGCTTTTTTTTAAATTGTCGCTCTTTTTTTTTATAGCGCAAAAAATAAAAACCGCAGGGGCGATCAAATACCACCAAAAGAAAGCTCTATTTGTGGGAAAAAAAGGACGTCAATTTTGTTTGGGAGCCATGTCGCACGACCGCGCAATTGTCAGTTAAAGCGACGCAGTGCCGAATCGCAAAAAGGGGCCTGGTCCTTTGGCTGCATATTGGTCCGGTCTGAAAGTGGTTAATAGTTAAACCTGAACGCCGGCCTTCCCTTCAGTCTTGCACAATTTTACAGGTTCCTCCCCTATTCTAAAATTACTTACTCTGATTTTATTGCACACTGTGAGCATCTCACCTTGTGCATTGGAAGCTTCAATAGGTCATCATCTAGGCCTTTCCTGCCCAGCCTGACTGTACCTGTCCTTGGATTTTAGTTATTTTATTCATGAAGGCTCAGCAATAAACATGTGCACTGACAAAAAATTTGTTCATTTTCATTTTCGTTTCATTCGTTTTTTTTGCTTTTTTCAGAATTTCGGAAATGCGGAAAAACTAAAATTTGGAAATTCTAAAATTTGGAATTCGGAATTTCGGATTTCCGAATTTCAAATTTCGTATTTTCGAATTTCAAATTTCCGGATTTCGAATTTTCGGAATTCCGAAATTCAGAATTTTCAAATTTCCGAATTTCGAATTTTCGGGTTTTGAATTTTCGGACTTTCAGATTTTTGGAATTCGAGAATTCAAAGATTTTAAAATCCTAAAATTTTAAAATCTGAAAAAGAGAAAGAAAATCAATTTTTATTTATTATTTATTATTATTATTTATTATTATTAGATCGTTACGTTCCATTTGGTTAGATGAGGCATTCGTTATTTCAGATAATTCGTAACTTCGGATAAATTCGTACTCGTTACATTCACTAACAGACAAATTTGAAAGGGAATTCCAATACCTATAATTTAATAGTTAGTTATTATTTAGAATTAAACTGATTTTCTTTCTTTTTTTCTGATTTTCGAATTTTCAAATTTTTTCGGAAATCCGAAAATTCGAAATTCGTAATTTCGCAAATTTTGAAATTCGGAGTTAACAAATTTGTCAAAATTCATTAAAAAAAACAATTTGGAACTAAACGAATTTCACATGTCTACTCAGCAACACATGTGGCTGATACCTACGGTGGTCTGCGTGTGTAGTTCTCACTCCCAGATATTTGCAAAAGCAGCCAGGCACACAGCAAAATTCAATCCTCTGGCTCAAAGAAAAGTATAGGGGTTGCCTTTTTCCATATTTATTGGCAAGTAACTTGAATAAGGCTTGGGGAGCTGTGGAGTACTCCAGAGCATTGAACAGTAATACTAGGACACTCTTCTCTCTGCAGCTACTTCTTAAAACAGTCCCCTCAATAATAGCTCACGAAATGGACAGAACGGGAGCACCATAAGCAATGTTCCAGGTCAGGTAACCCTTATGCCGCATACACACGAGTGGAATGTCTGACAGAAAAAGTCAGACGGAAGCTTTTCATTGTATATTCCGATCGTGTGTGGGCCTCATCATACTTTTTTTTTTTTCAAAAAATTCTGACGAACCTAGAAATGGAACATGTTCTAAATATAGGAACCAATTCCTATCGGGAAAACCGCTCGTCTGTATGCTGTTCCGACGGCCAAAAACGACGCATGCTCTGAAGCAAGTACGAGACGGAAGCTATTGGCTACTGGCTGTTGAACTTCCTTTTTCTAGTCCCGTCGTACGTGTTGTACGTCACCGCGTTCTTGATGGTCAGACTTTGGTGTGATTGTGTGTACGCAAGACAGTTTCAGTGGAATTTCGTCGGAACAACCTTCAGAGTTTATTCCGACGAGAAAACCGGTCAAGTGTACAGGGCATAAGAATAGTGCACTAGAGAGTTAAAAGCAACAGTCACCCAGATCCTGCACTCTGGTCTGAACTCACAAGTCCCTGAATACTTGGATGTCTCCCTCCTTTGTCAGGCAGTTTCACAGTGGACTCTTCAGATGGGATCCTAGGTGAACTCCCCCTTCTTTTAGCTTTTGAGATTTTCAGAAGGCAGGCCCCACAGCTCTAGCTTAGCTGGGACCTCATTGAGCTTCTTGGCAAGTGTCAGCCTGGGAGGGCAGCAGCCCTTTAGGCTGGGAACTTCTCCTCCTGGGCAAGAACAAGGCAGCTCCAGGCTTTAGTCTATTTATGCTCATTTCCAGGCACTGTCTGGGCACTCTCCACCAGGGATTGGCTGAGACCACAAAAGTAGACCTAATAAATATTCAGCTGCTGATTTGCTTCATCCTGCCCACTACATTCTAGAACTATGCAGAAGGCAGGGAGAAGCAGTCAAATCCACAGCAGACCACAGCAATCACACACTTTTCAACCTATTATAGAGCAACAAGAAAAAAAAGAACTAAACTTACCTAACCAACAAGGCTACCTATTTTGGAGGGTGCTACATTTACAATCTTTAAGTTTCTGCTCGAAACTTGTCTAGGGCTCTTACCATCACCATGCTGACAATGATAGATGCCCCCATGGCCAGTCACTCAGCACCAGCACTGCCACATTGGAGGAGGGGGAGTGAGTCACATGCTTCTTCATTACCAAAGGTACCAAGTATTTTTTTTTCTCTGTTAACCAAGAGCCAGTAGTTTAAAAAAAATAAACACTGTGTAGAACCTCATCCTGACAATATCCACACATATCCAATGACTCACAAGGAGCTCTAACCACATGCAGCCTCTGTTTGGAAACCCCAGCCTTGCCTAGACTGCCGACAAAGTCCAATAAGAAAAGACAATTAACCACTTAAGGACCGGAAGGATTTGCCCCCTTAATGACAGGCCATTTTTTATGATACGGCACTGCGTCGATTTTACTGACAATTGCGTGGTCATGTGACGTTGTACCCAAACAAAATTTATGTCCTTCTTTTTCCACAAATACAGCTTTCTTTTGGTGGTATTTTATCACCTCTGCGGTTTTTATTTTTTACGCTATAAACAAAAAAAGAGAAACAATTTTGAAAAAAAAGCAATATTTTTACTTTTTGCAATAATAAATATCCCCCCAAAAAATATAAAAAAACAAATTTCTTCCTCAGTTTGGGCCGATATTCATTCTACATATTTTTGAAAAAATAAAAATAAAAATCGCAATAAGCGTATATTGATTGGTTTGCACAAAATTTATAGCGTCTACAAAATAGGGAATAGATTTATGGCATTTTTTAATGTAGTAATGGCGGTGATCTGCCATTTTTAGTGGGACTGCAACATTGCGGCGGACAGATCGGACACTTTTGACACTTTTTTGGGACTATTGATTTTTATACAGCGATCAGAGCTATAAATAGCCACTGATTACTGTATAAATGTCACTGGCATGGAAGGGGTTAACACTAGGGGGCGATCAAGGGGTTACGTGTGTTACCTAGGGAGTGTTTCTAACTGTGGGGGGATGGGACTGCATGGGGGAGGAGACCGATTGTTGTAGGAACAGGAGGTTCTGTCTTTTCTCCTCTGACAGAATGGAGATCACGCCTTCCGGGGTACGCACATCGGCTCCGGCAGGACGCGCACCCCCTACAGCTCTTAAAGTATAACTGCGGCGGCTGGTCCTTAAGTGGTTAAGCACCCATTGATGCATTTCACATCAATTCCATAAACTTGTCCTTGCAGACAAGGGACAGCAGTAGTAACCATTTCTAAAAATATTGTTTGATACAAATGCAATCACCTACGAAGCCTGGCAAAAATACATTTAATGTTTATTTTCAGACATGTTGGCTTATTTCTAAGACATGGCAGTTGTTGGGTGTTCATCCCCAAAATCATAGGGGCTTTCTGATTCAAAAGCTGCACATGCTCAGTACGCTTTCTACCATCACAGAAAAAGCTCTTAAGTCACATATCTGCATCAGGGTTCTCACACTGCTGTAGCCCTTTTCTATCCCATACTCTGAGCTACAACAAAATGTCCAGATTATCACTTTAGTTGTCCTCAAAGAAGGCTCAGCAGCCATTTTGCTGTAGCCCATGACCTGGATATAAACCAAAAAAATGTAGACAGTGCTAGCTACAACCTTAAAGTGATACTAAATACACACTCTGTAATTTACATTGTCCCTTCTACTTCTGTATGTGGATAATGGCACTGTAATTATTTTAATTAAAAAAAGTCTTAGCACCTTTTTCCTGATTGATTTACAGCTGTCACATGACCCAGCTCTTTCCCAGACTTACTGTAGGGAAGCATAAGCAGGAGGAGCTTCTTGTCCTCGGCTGCTGGTCACATGTTAAAAAAAAAACATCCTTTGGAATACAGCGTAAAAATAAATAATATCATTAAACTGTTTTAAATTGTCATAAAAATATATATTTGAAAGAAAGTCTTTATCATTTTGTGGAAATAGCATGGTATGGGTGAATTCCTGCCAGTCACAGGCTGTGTCACGCCACTCTACCCTGTGTCTTAGAAGAAGAGGGAGGTGAAGCCTCCATCAATCTAGTAACATCCTGCCCCCATTGTCTTTAGCTGGTTAGTGGGCATGGAGGAGAAGGGAGTGGGCTGTCATTTACCACTGTTTATACACCCACATGTGTGACTCTTTCGTCACATGGGCTGCTCAGATGTGATGGGGAGGAAATGCTCAGCATAGAAACTCACTGAAAACTGAGCATGTGCAGAGTTGCCACCACAGCTGCAAAATCCCTAGCCAAATTGGGCATATGATCAGAAGGTGAAGATAGAGAGCAACAGTATCAACCATTTTTTTTTTTTTTTTGCAGAATACAGAAAACGAATCTCATAGGGACTGAGTGAGCATGAACAGCATGTAATACACCATTTATTGATCGTTTAATATGATGTGGATTTAGTAACACTTTAAGGAAAATACAATACTGTGTAAACTACAAATATTATACAATAATGTGTACAATGTTACAATGAAATAAATAAAAACATACCAATACATAGCCAAATAAAGTGCAATCAAATAAAGTAACAAGATATATTAAACAAAGGACATGTGATTTTCCAGTTCATCATTAAATCCTTCTGTGCAACAAAAGTATGTATATCCTTCTTCTATTCTCCTAAATCCTAAGGGTCCCGTGTAAAAATAACTATTGATAAAATGACCAGAGCAATAGGTAAGCCACCAAAATGTGCAAAGAAGAAAAGTCCCATGCAAAGCTCTTGCTTCAAAAGCAGGTTATCACCACCACCAAATACTCCAAAAACTCACCAGACAAATTTTCTAGTATCTGTTAAAAATAGCAAATAGCGCATAAAAAAAAAGAAAATTCCCTCACTTGTACTCATGTTGCAATCCCAGCATTAATTAGCTTCCCATAAAACCAGCTCACATCATGGTTACGGTGAAGGAAGAAAGGAAAGGGCCTTCATGGTATAAAACTGCCAATTTAATAATAAAAAAAGAAGTTACACCAAACATTTACATTATTAAGTGTCCCAATAGACACTGGTATATCGCTCATCCAATATCATAGCCGGCTGGTGGGGGAAGCCGTCCCTCCTGGGAGAAGAAAGTGATTATCGCTAAGGGGCTATAACAGCCATTACCGATAATTGGAAGAGAATCCAGCAGGCTGGTTGTACCCAAGTTGATAGGTTGATCAACTTGGTACATTCACCCTGCACATTAACAGTTCAGCAGGAACCTGCCAAGATTCCAACCGTGTATGGCTGGCCTTATGCCGCGTACAAACGGTCGGAATTCTCGTCGGGAAAAAGCTCTGATGGTTTTCCCGTTGGAATTCCGACGGAATTTTGCTCAAACTGTTTTGCCTACACACGGTCACACCAAATTCCGACGGTCAATAACACCGCGGCATACAACACGTTCGACAGCACTATAAAAAGGGAAGTTTAATGCTTTAGAGCATGCGTCAAATTGTTTCTCAGCATGCGTCGGAATTTTGCGTGTCGGAATTGCATGCACACGATCGAAAAATCCGATAGAAAGGTTTTCCGTCAGAAAAATTAAGAACAGGTTCTCAATCCAAAGTCCGTCGGAAATTCCGACAGAAAAAGACCGATGGGCATACACACGGTCGGAAAATCCGATGAAAAGCTCCGGACTGTTCCCATCGGAAATTCCGACCGTGTGTACGCGGCATTAGCCTTTAATTATAAGCCTTTTGATTAGGTACCCATTTTTCTCTTACTAGAGAACTTTCTAACAACCAAAATTGATGTTTGGATCCAGCAACTCAACCTCAGAGATCTCAGTTGCTGAGACATATCCTGTAGGGAACTTGTGAGTTTGTGGGTTAACTCTCCATCATCTACCAAAAAACTAAAATATAATTTTTTTGGGGTGAACTGACCCTTTAATGCGGCTTAGCGGCTGCGACAAGATCTCTCTGAAGCACATAATGCTGCATAACACACCTTACGCTTGTGGCAAACAGTTAAGGAACGTCAATAAATCTTCTTCCAAAACCACCCACTTCATCCACCAGCAGAACATTTCATCATCCTCGTCTAAGCATATTTTATTTACGCCAATGCTTTAATCCAATAAGAATGAGTGAATCGATGGGAAAACTAATTGATTTTCTGCCCAAGTAAATAATTTATGGGTGTCTTTTTAACGATAAATGAGAGAGTAATTTTAATCTAACTGGCTGGACGTGTCTTGGGCTTCTCGATCAACATCAGGTCTTGTCATCTGCCTCACAACAGTCTGTGCAGAATTTGAGTCCTGAAGGGCCTCAGTACCACACAGGATGTAGCCTGGTTCCTAATGTTTCCACAAGGTAACCACCACGTTGCTCATATTTCTCCTCCACAGTTTTATTAACCAGAACGTACCTACACATTTGTTAGCGATGTATACATTTAAATGCTAATCGAGCTTTGCAGAACCTGCCATGAATTTTTCATTTTTTTTTTTCATTTTTTTATCCTTGACTTTTTATTCTTTATGTTAGACATTTCCTGAGTTGAATAACATCCAGGAACTTGTTTTTCTAATTAGGTATAAATATCTGCCCCGAGGGAAAGCAGCACATCTAATTTCCCGACTTCCTTCTAGTGTTCAAATAATTTTCAGAATTAATGCCTCAACTCCTACACCTGCATTTATGACTGAAATATATTTTCTCTTTTCAGGGAAAAAAATGTGCTTTATAACCCATGGGCTCGTTACTCCAGAACCTAGGGTGGTAGAAAGACTAATATTTTCCCTGTCAAGGAGAAGGAAGTAGATTTGTGGCGGCCTCAAAGTCTTAAAGGAGAACATTACTCTAAACTAGTTCTTTAGCTTTGGATTGAGAATAACTAGGAAGTCCATTTTCTAGAGCTATACCTACATCTGAGGGCTCATTGTAAAACCCTAGCAATTACCTTCTCATATTTTCTCCTTTTTTTGGTATATTAGGCTTCGTTTACACTTGCTTCAAAATGTGGCATTGGCTTTGCTTTGTTTTGAATATGTGAACAGGCAGCTCTTAAAAAGAGCTGTATAGCTCCGCGCCACAAAAACAATATTATTCAAACTGTGAAACAATTAATTAATTAAATTATATAGCAAGCTGCTCCCTTATAAATCGTGAGATTGAATGGTATTTGAGTGATGTGACAGGGGCGCTAATTACGTGTGTTAATAGACACCTAACATAATTTTAGCGTGTTAAAAATACCAGTGTATATAGTTATTATAGCTCCAGGCAGATAGGCTAGAGCCACATATACCATATATTTGGAAAATATTATTAATAAATCATCTATAAATAACCAGTGCATATATAAGGCCTATATATGACCCGCTGTAGTATAAAGGGAAGAAATACAATGGCAATATCTTCATATGCGTATGGATTAATACAATATCTTTGGTATATATCCGTATTACCATTCTATGGTAGCATATACAGAGTCCTTTAAGTGAATAAAGTTATTTGTGAAAATATACAATAAAAACAAAAACAAAAATCTTCTGTGCTGTGTGATGTAGTCAAAGGAATCAACCGCTGGACACCACTCTTAAGCTGTAAATCTATGAGAAACCCTTCACCATAATCTTATCTTCTTTTGGTCACCCAATGGTGCAAAAAAACAGCTGGCTGCTTACCAGATGTTATTGACTCCTTTAGCCAAAAAGAGAGTCAATAAAGGCCTTTACAGGTTTGTGCCTGTACACATGTAGTTTAGCAGGAGACAGTAGTAGATAATCTTCCTCTCAGGAACTCAGGTGGAATGTATATAAAAAGGCAAAAGAACAGCTACATAGCGTGATATTGCTAATTTATTAAAATTGACATATTAAAAACATAGCCGATTGCCTAATCACGTTTTGTTTTGAATGTATTGCAGGAATGAGATATCCCAGGATGCACTGGGAAACCAACCAACTAACCATAAAGATGTCATCAGCAGTCACTTCCAGTTCATGTGTATATATTCTGGAAGTGTCTCGATCAGATGTCACATTTGGTAAGAAGCATGGAGCAGCAGGATGGTGAGCGGGGTCCAGACTGGAGCAGAGCAACTAGCAGACGTCACACATGGTGTGCAACATGGGAACGCTATAGCAAAAGGTGAGTGGGGACCAGAGAGAGAGGGCTGAGTGGCAGAAGATCAGCTGGGGGACAAGAGCAGGAGAAACTAGCAGATGTTACACGTAGTGAGCAGCATGGGAGCAATATAGCTAGCAGGAGGTGAATGAGGACTGGTGAGAGGGGAGGAACAGTAAACCAAAGAAACAGCAGAGCTGGGGGTTACAACTTAGCAAGTATTATCAGAGCTGGGGGTACTACTGAGCAGGGCCTCAGCAGAGTTGCGGGGAACTACTGAGCAGGGGATCTGCTGAATGAGGGCACTAATAAGCTAGGGACTTGCTGAACAGGGGTACTAATGAGCTTGGGATCTGCTGAGTTGGGGTACTACCGAGCTGGGGTTCTACTGGGCCCCTTTAAAACAAATAGAAAATCAACACACACACACACAGGGCATTTGCCAAGCTTCATTAAGGCCTCTTTCACACGGGTGAAAAACTCTCTATGGGATAGCGGAAGTTAGCGGATGATAATCCGACATCCATCACCGCTATGCTCCGTTTTTTATGACGGAAGAAATTGCTATTTTTTCCAAAAAAACGGAAAGGACGAAAAACGGATGTTAGCGGACGATCCACTTACATCCGATCCGCTTACATTAGTTTTTATACCCTTTTTTTTCCTTCATTATACACACAGTTTATATCTAGTTGCTAAAGATGGGTCCGGGAAGCCGGCCACTGCATCCTTAACAACTAATGAGTCATCAGCTGTCATGTAAAAAAATTGTGCAAGAAAAAAATTGCCGGAAAAAAAAAATCGCAAGAAAAACGGCATGGGGTTGACCCCCCAGGTCCATACCAGGCCCTTTAGTCTAGTATTGATTCGGAGGGGACCCCACGGATTTTTTTTTTTTTTAAATGGCGTGGGGTCCCCCACAAAATCAATACCAGACCCTAATCCGAGTGTAGCAGGCATGTTGTAATGCAATTTCTCCTTTTGGCCACAAGATGGAGACAGAGAGATGCCAACTGGTCTTTTCAGAAAACTGAGAGAGAGAGAACAATGGGAAAAAGGGGAGTTTCAGGAAGTGCTGAGGGGACAGAAGGGAGGCGAGTACTAAGGTAAAAGAGAGAGAGAGTGCTGACAGGAGACAGAGGAGAGGAGATTGCTTAAAAGAGAGGGAGAGGCTAAAAAAAGTCCATTGCTGGGACACAGTGACACTTAATAGTGAGGAGAGAAGGAGTGTGTGAGGGGAAGGAACTGAGGTGCCAGAGTGAGGAGAGAGAGACACACGCTGACACGAGGGACTGTGTGCCCCAACAGAGGAGGAGGGATTTCCTGAAGCCCGAAAAAAATAGTCTGTGAGGAGAATAAGGAGAGCGGTCTGAGGAGAGAGAGAGGGAGAGAGAAAGAGAGTGTGGTGAGGTGACAGGTGTGAGGAAAACCGCTGAGACTGAGCCAGAGAGAGACTCTGGCAGCATCAGAGGGGGAGAAAGCCAAGCTTTTCCAGAGACAGCCAGGAGCAGAGACAGCCACGTGGTCCACTACTATTTAGTCCAGGGACCCTACTCAGCAGCCCAACACCACTCAGCTCAGCAGAGGTGACCCACGTCTTTCAGGGATCGAGATACCCATTAGAGTATCGGGTCGGCCGCTGCCTGTTCACCTTGCGAGTTTCGCTACCAATCATCTTGATCGGCCATCAGCAAGACATCCAGTAACCTAAGGTGATAACGCCTTCATAGATACAGTGGGGTTAATTTACTAAAGGAAAATAGGCTGTTCACTTTGCTATTGCAAAGAATACCCAGTCATTTGCAAGGGAAATTTTAAAGACTGCAGTTAAAGTCCTAACAGCATTAACAAACCTGAAATATTGATCATCTGATATATGCATTTACAATATTGGGTGACAATCTGGTTATCTTCTGAAGCATTGTTGAATTTCCAACTTTCAAGGAGAAGCGTAGCACAATGGTCAGTCTATGCATACTTCAACACCAATGTGTAGGAATATGGGAAACAAATGTTAAAATATAGATATGCTCACTCACCTTTCTCTTGTTGGTGGGGCTCACATATAAATAGCTGAGAACAGTCTTCAGCCCCACCTTATCATTGAACTTTTCATAGGTTGTCCCATAATCTGTTGACCTGGAGAAACGAAAAAACACATTTCTTTTGGTGCCTTTTATATTTAAAAAAATCTAACCAAAATCAAATCCAAATAATAAAAGTTTAATATGATATCTCTTAACATCAACAGCACAACTTTGACAAACTTTCGATATCATTCAATAAAGAGTCCTTCTTCTTAAAGTGGTCCTATTATCAGATATATTGCATGATGAGTGCAGCATGCTTAGTAATGTGTCAGCGCAACACCATTGCATGTGTATTTCATTTCATAGTTATGGTTTCCAACCAGAAAGTGGAACACCAAACTATTTATCATGGGATTACCAGGCTAACCCTCACTGCTTTGCTGAAAAATCTATTGCTTATAACAGCGCTTCTCAACTTAGGTGCCGTGGCACCCTTTGGTGCCATCTGGGTATGTCAGGGGTGCTGCCCTGTGTACCATATTTTTGTGCAGTGGCATGTGTTTCCATGGTGTGGGGGGCCAGTCACCATCAGCATAGAAGTGAACAAAGCTAATCAAGGGCATCAAAAGGGGACAGAAGTTTTGCAGCCCCCCACCCCAAAGCACCTTGTTCCCATGTTGATGAGGACAAGGTTGTCGGAGTCTGAGGACAAGGTTGTCGGGGTCTGCAAGCGGGGGGAAATCTCGCCGATGGAGGCGGCGACATTGACTTCCTTCGCTAGTCCCGTCTACCTGGAGTCGCGTTCAAAATGAACGGACTTTACTCTGTGTTTGGACAAGTCTGTTCATTTGAAAAGTCCGGCAGACCTCTGCCAAAAGTCCGGTGGATTGTCCGTCCGGCGGACCTAGTCCGGTCGTGTGTGGGCAAGTCCGCTCGTTCAGAAAGTCCGGCGGACCTCCGCTGGAAAGTCCAGCAGATTGTCATCCGGACTAAATCCGCCAGATAGTGTGATTGTGTGTACACGGCATTAGGCTGTATTCACACCTGAGCATATCGTTCTCAGGTGTTTTTTAGGGCGCTTTTCTGGCGTTTTCGGGACTTCTAATATAATCAAGAACTCTGATCTGACCCCACTTTAGACTGAGGTGCCTCAAGATTATGCATATTTTAAAGGGTGCTGTGACTCAAAAAGGGTTGAGAAAAAATGAATCCCAAGGAGTGAATCACTCGAGTTCCCTCCTCTTCCTCTCACTCTTTGCTCTGTATAGTTCTCTACAGATTGTCAATTAGAGAGATGCAGTCTGAAAGCAAACATTGCTGGCTTCTCTCTTTAGACATCCCATATTGCTCTGTGTTATGCATGCAGCTGTAATAAATGTTTGTTTGTGGAAAGATCATTTTGATACAGTGTATGTTTTTTTTTTTATCTAAAACATGAGTTTAAAACAATTTAAATATCAGACTCAATCTAATATAGTTTCTTTTAAAATGATTGCTTTGGCAAATCAAACAAATACAAAATCGATGGAAAAGGCAAGGCAGGGAAAGGAAATTGAAAGGGAGAAGTGGAAAGGGAAAGGAAAGGAGAGGAGAGGGTGAAAGAAAAAGGAAATGGAGAGAAGAGGAGAGGAGAGGAGAATAGAGGGGAGGAGAGAAGAGGGAAAAGGATAATAAACAAGACTGGATGATAGAAGTCAGCATCGCTTCCCCTTATTTACTAAGCAAAGTGAACATTCTATTACAAAGTCAATATGCTCCACTCTTTTGGTAAATCAAAATTCCTCGTCTTTCCTGCGGTTCATATGAGGACGGCACAATAAGGAGTTAACAAAGTCTTTGTGTCTGAAGTTGACACTGTGAGTGGTGTACGACTCCCAATGCACAGAGGAGATCTCTTTTTATAGAAGACTTTCTTATCTGATGCTTTCCTGTTTAGCGAAATTAATCGCCTCTTAGGTGTGAGTTCAATTTGGTCCTATGGGGGCCCGAAACATTAATAGCAAAGCGATGGTCTGACTTCTGTGCGATAAGAAGACATTGAAATGCCATGAACAGCCCTCAGAGTACTCGCTTATCTGATCCACTCGGCTTCCAGGAAGACATCTTGGGCTATCCATATCAAAGGCATTTGTTATGCGTTGCAGACACGCTAATGTTTTTTTTTTCAGACAGATTGGAGTCTCAAGTGGTGCTGGGAGGTGAATGGGGTATTATTTCACTTCTATAGCCTTATTCCATCATACATTTACAAAAGCATGAAGTCTGTGTCTGAATTTTGGGAGATTTTGCTTTACTTCCTGCCTCAGAATGCAACTGGAAATTTCATAAAAGTGAAGAGATGTCAGAATAACCAGCAAATCCATGCATCCAATAAAACTGCCTCTACATTAGCATAGCTGCCAACTGTCCCTGATTTCGAGGACTGTCCCTGATTTGGAGTAATGTCCCTCTGTCCCTCATCCCTCCTTATTTGTCCCTCATTTTGATCTGATCTATATAGTTGTATATAAAATGTACTTTTTATCTTTCAAAAAGTGCTTTCCAGCTCTAATACTTTCATTTGATTTCTAAATTGCTGCATTTGTAAATTCCAAAAGCCAATATAAAGGAATATTAGTGGTAAAAAAAAGCATTTGTGGGTTTAACAAATCTTGTTTTTTTTGTACAATTCTCCTTTAAGGGGCGTGGCAAGGGGTGTGTCCTATGCCTGCATACTTTTGCTGATAGGTGTCCCTCATTCCTATCTCAAAAAGTTGGGAGGTATGCATTAGTTCTGGTTTCTGGACTCGCCCATTCTTCAGGGGAGCCCAGGAGCACAGTAATTGGTCAAGACAGCTTCACACTGAGGAGATGGAGGAACATCCATTCCTTCATCTTCTCTGTGACAAATTAACCCGGAAGCAATGATGATTTTGTCACTTCCTGGTTCAGAGCTGTAATACCCTTGCTGTTACAGCCAGGGAAGCAGCTAATCAAGCATGTGTTCAGTAAGCTGCTTTGGAGGGCAGGGGAGACAATGTCTCCATAAAGAGTACCTATTTCCTACCCAAAGCTATCACAAGGGATTTTTGCTAATTTTCTTCCTGAAAATGGGTTTAATAAATAGCTTTACAAATATTGTGTGACATAAAAATTGCAACAGCCACCATTTTATTATCCAGGGCCTCTGCTTTCAAAATATAATTGTTTGGGGGTTCTAAGTAATTTTGCATTTAGTAATGGCAACAAATGCTGAGTTTTTAATCTTTCCTCACTCTTACTCTAAGTATGTATATACATTTTATACTGGGGTTCATTTACTAAAAATGGAGGGTGCAAAATCTGGTGCAGCTTTGTATAGAAACCAATCAGCTTCCAGGTTTTTTTTGTCAAAGCTTAAATGAACAAGCTGAAGTTAGAAGCTGATTGGCTACTATGCACATCTGCACTGATATATATTGTATATATTAATATATATATATATATAAATAAAAAAATGCTTATTTACAGAAAGGGATAACAGAGGTGCCATTTTCACTACCTTTACTATTGACTCTAATACCCAAGTTCACTCTGCGTATCTAGTACAGCACTAAAACATTCTCCGCTCCCATCACGTGTCTATTAACTTGAAGTTGCACTCTTTTTTGCTGCTCTCTGGACTAACTAAATGAATTTAAGAAAAGCGTTCAAATGAAACTTATGGAGAGATATAGGCAAGACGATAAAATATTCATAAGGATTATATTTCCAGTGAGAAAAAGGCAATGGGGTGGGGGGGGGGGGGGGAGTAAATTTGTCATCTGTCAGCAAAAGTAATAATATAGGCAGATATTGTCTAAAAAAAGTAGTATATAAAATAAAAACACATCTTGAAATGATTTCATTTTGACAGTGTGTACAACTATTTGACAAGGAATAATTCAGAAACAAACATCCAGCCTCAATAAAATCTTGGAAACTCGAGTCGGGAGAATTCTGTTTGCAAGCACCAGGAATTGAGAGATCGGCACATTCCAAGTTATGGTCTCTTGGGGGTGGCATCTAAATAATGCAGATTATCAAGTAATTCATTTATTTGCACCCCTTTATCTCCCCTTAATTTTTCATTGACTGCTCAGGATATATAGATCTGAGCATGACAACGTTGTTGCATGACAGAAGAGGTCTTTGTAGTCACCTTGGAATTAATTTTCATCCATGGTGAATACCAGTTGGTGATACAGTTCAGCAATGTTGTCTATGTAACAGCTTCATCCTGGGTGGCAGCTTGAATCTTCGGCCAAGTTTGGAAGGGTTTACCTGCCCTTTTGGAGTTTATGCCCCATTGGGGAGATTTCCCTTCATTTTCTGTCCCTGAGAAACAACAGGAAGCAAGAGGAAGTCTCTTCAAATTGAGGGGAAATTCACTTTAATTGTCACAGGTGTCATACTTATTTCCTCTGGGATCCAATGCTGGGTCTCCTCTCTGCTGGCACTTTTGGGTTTTAACTGTGCAACCGTGACTTCAGTGCAGAGCATTCTGTGTCTTCCAGTGACCCTATATCTCCCCCCCCCCCCCCCGTGTAAGCCTAGTGTGCTCCTGTGTGCCCTATGACCACAGTGCATCATATGTGACTTTAATATGTTTCTATGTGGCCTCTGATCCAAGATCATCAAAGTATCCTGGCTGTGACCACTGAGTATCCTGTGTCATCCTATGGCCCTGGTGTATTCTTGTGTGCCCTATGAACCCAGAGAATTCAATGTCATCCTACGGTAATGACCTTGTGTGTTCCATGGCCCCAAAGCATCATATGTCATCCTGCAATCCTATTGTGTTCCTGTGTTCTCCATGACCCCTGGGCATCCTGTGTAATCTTATGACACTAGCATGTTCCTGTGTTTTCCATGACCCCAAAGCACCATACATCATCCTGTAACCTCAGAGGACCCTGTGCTCCTGTGCACCCTGTGGCCCCAGAAAATCTGAAAATCTTGTGACTCCAGTGCACTCCTGTGCACCCCATGACCCCAGAGCAAGCATCCTATGTAATCCTCTGATGCTTTGGGATCACTGGGTGCAAAGAAGAACACTGGGGTCAGAGGATTACATAGGATGCTTGCTCTGGGGTCATGGGGTGCACAGGAGTGCACTGGGATCAAAGGATGCTCTGATGCTCTGGGGTCACGGAGTGCCCAGGAGTGCACTGGGGTCACAGTGCACTCCTGAGCACTCCGTGACCCCAGAGCATCAGAGCATCCTTTGATCCAAGTGCACTCCTGTGCACCCTGTGACCCCAGAGCATCTTATGTTATCCTGTGACTCCAGTATGTTCCTGTACACCCCCCGTGACCCCAAAGCATGATATGTCCTACTGTGACACCAGTGTGTTCGTATGCACCCCATGACCCAACAGCATCCTATGACACCCTGTGACCCCAGCACACTCCTTTGCACCCCATGACCGAGGAACATCAGTGCATATTGTTATTTAGTAACCCCAGTATGCCCTGTGACTCCAGTGGACCGCAGAGCATCCTGTGTCATTTAGTGACATCTAGTGCACCTTATGCACCTCCATGACATCTGTGTATCCAGCCAGTTTCTGCTATGGTCCGTCATTGACATTGTATGGTCTGCTATGCTCACCATCAGTACCCTTTGTTGCCTCTCTACATTCCTGCAATTACTCAGACTGCCTCTCTGTCAGTAGATACAACCCCCTGTGTATGACATCGGGTATCCCCATTGAATGATGTTCTTTCACCTCCTGTACTGTTGACGACTATGACATTTTTAATTTTCCATCATTTTGTGACCCAGTGACAATGGTGACCAAGACAAATAGAGAGAGTGAATATTACTAGATGGGACAGCAATAAAAACCTGACAGGGGTACTAACTTTTCCCCACTCTCTCCAAAATGTTGTGGCTAGTACTACACTTTTCTGGAAGTAAAAGAATTGGACAATCATAGTTTTGCTTATCTCTTCATTCATTTTAACCCAGCAAAAAGCTGTAGCCATTAAAGCACTGTCTTGTTTACACGATTCAAGGCATCTTGGTTTCTAAGGAAAATATCACACAACTGTTCCTTGGAAATGTTAGGCAATGACAATTTCACAAGCCACCAGATGTAGTAACCTTATGATGCGTAGATCTGATCAAGACAAATGTACCTCAAATAAAAGAACAACAAATTACAGCTAGGTAATAATCTTTAGTCTCAAAGTGAATATAAATTTATACACTTCCACGTGGTACCATTTTCATTGTTCTACCGTGCTTTGTCGAGAATTTACAAGGCTTCATGATCATCAAACACCTCCCTTGTAGGCAAATATACTCTCCTGTGTATAAATCTTTATTGTGAAGTATCTGGAAAACTTTCACCAACCGGCACCATTATCACCTGTTTTCTAATTTATCTAATCAAAAAATTTAACAAATAGCACTTTTTATCTCGGAGGTTGATAATGTCCCCCATTTGTAGACCAGTGTAATCCAAAAGAGAGAGAGCGGCACTCATGGGTCTTGAAGGTGAACACACAATGAAGGTTTTATTTTGACGTTTCGACGAGGCACAAGTTTCTGAGGCTCCTGCTTTGTCGAAAGTTGAAATAAAACCTTCACTGTGCATTCACCTTTCAAGACCCATGAGTGCCACTCTCTCTTTTGGATTATATATATATATATATATATATATATATATATATATATATATATATATATATAAAATATATATGTATGTGTGTGTGTGTGTGTGTATATATATATATGTATGTTATTTTCAATTAATGTAGAGATAGAAGACTAGGAAAGAACGTTTGGTACCATATGGAAGGGGTCATGTTGGAGCACCTTCCAACATTTTGGAATTTCTCTTGGTGAAGGATTTTTTTTATGTTGGATCTGTATGCTACTAACAGCAGCGAGGGCCATCAACGATCAGTTTGCATGTTCCCCTCTGATTTTTTGTTTTTTCCATTGGGCAGTGAGTTGTTGAATTAACAGAGCCCCAGGCCGTAATTTGGTCACTGCATCTTAGGTACAAAGAAAGAAGTGTAAACTAAATCTCTGGTGGACCGTAAATAGACTCCAACATTCATTGAAGGCAAAATAGAATGTCTTTGCTCCTTAGTACAGGATGGGTGGCTTATTTTAAGGGCCAGATCGAGATCCTCTGTAGTTCGCCATTTAAGCTGCAGGAATCCTGTTCGGAAAATCCCTTTTAGCAAAGCTATATGTGTCTGTACATCTTGAAAACACGATTTCATTTGTTTTTAAAGTAGAACTATAGGCAATTTTTTTTATAGGATAGATCAAGGGAGGCGTATAACCCCTATCAGTTTCTTTTTCACCATCTTTGTCCCATTGGGGAGATTTATCTTCACTTCCTGTCCCATAGCCAAAACAGGAAGTGAGAGGAAGTGAGAGGATATCCTCGGATATTAACCAGTTGCTGCACGCCCACCATCAAATGACGGAGGGATGGTGCAGCTCTCGTTTGGGTGGACATCATATGATGGGGCACCTGAACGGCTGCTCCCGCGCACGCGTGGGGGCGCGCAGCTCGGCGATCATGGCTGCGCTGTGTTGCTAGGACACTGCGCGACCCCGGTCTCTGTAGAGAGCCACTGACGCAGCTCTTTAACAATGTGATCGGCTGTGTCCAATCACAGCTGGTCACATGTAAATACAGGAAGTGCCAGTAATCAGCATTCATCGCCTCACACTGACAGAGTTTGTGGCGAGGAGAGCCGATCAGTGGCATCTCCTCGCAGGGGACAACAAGACATGTAATCAGGGCACTGATCATCAGTGCCCTGATTACACTAAAGCGCCACCAGTGCCAGCAATCAGTGCCCATTAGTGATGCCTGTCAGTGCGGGCTTTCAGTGCCCACCAGTGTCGCCTATCAGTGCTGCCCATCAATGCCCATCAGTGCCACCCACCAATGCCCATCAGTGCCGCCTATCCGTGCTGCCTATCAGTGCCACCTATCAATGCCAACCAGTGCCATTCATCAGTGCCGCCTATCAGTGCTCATCAGTGCCACATATCAGTGCCCATAAGTGTGGCATATTAGTGCCTCCTCATCAGTGCCACCTAGTCAGTGCCTATAAGTACAGTCTATCAGTGCCCATAAGTGCAGTCTCTCAGTGCCCATCAGTGCAGCGTCATCAGCGCCCATCAGTGAAGGAGAAAATTGACTTATTTACAAAATTTACTGACAAACTGTGAAAACTATTTTTTTTTTAAATTTTTGTTTTTCAGTTTTTTTGCAAAAAATAAAAAAAACAGGGCTGAGGAAATAAAAGATAAATTCCTCGATTAATCGCTTAATTTTTTTGATCGATCAAAATTCTTTTGATCGGTACTCACCTCTCTGCCGGCTTCCGGGTCTTCAGGGAGTTCCGTCGGAGATCCGGTGACGTCACGGACATCAACATCACCGGACTCCTCCCCCTTCCCCAAGTGCCTCTGTCTGCTAACCAAGGGAAGGGGGAGGAGTCTGGTCACGTTAAAGTTCTGATTGAACGTAACGCGTACGGGGGAGGAGCTACGCATGACGTCACCCGCTGCTGCCCTACGAAACTAACACGATTGTCGGCTTTACATGCTGTGTTTTTATCATCTTTATATGAGTAGTTTGTGTTAAAAAATGTAATCTTATACTTAAGCGGTGAGCACTTCGATCTTTTCTTTCTACCCATGACCTGGCGTCCTTGCTGAGATCTAAGGAGACGTGAGAGAAGTTTATGGTCCGTGTTAACCCTTTTGATACCCGCTTGCATGACCACCTGTTTGCACAGGGGTCCATGCCATAAGGAGAGAGTGATTAGTTAGACCGGAGGTGGAGGGATTGTCACGCTACTGTGGAAAAAAAATTACTTACTTCAGTACTACAGTTTGAATTTAAAACATATTTGTGTGAACTGTGAAGTTAAGTCATGGATTGTGGAAACTAACTAGTGTCGGGTGATTGTATATAGTGTATACCACATTTACCACTGACTAATGCAGAGTTGCAATGCAAGGAGATCAGCTAAAAGTAGTTGGATCTGTATGTGCGTTAAAATTAATCGAAATTAGTCAATTAATTGATTTAAAAAAATAGATTAATCGAACATGAACATTTTAATCAGTAACAGCCCTATAAAAAACCCAGCAGTGATTAAATGCCACCAAAAGAAAGCTCTATTTGTGTGAAGAAAATTATAAAACTGTCACATGGTTACAGAGTAGCATGACTGCGCAATTGTCATTCAAAATGTGACAGCGCTGAATGCTGAAAAATGGCCTGGGCAGGAAGGGGGTGTAAGTGCCCGGTATTGAGGTGGTTAAAGGAATTCCTTGGGGGACCCCCGCATTGGTAAATTTCTCCTCTATTACTTTTCTGGGGAAAACCCAAAATTAGTTTTTTCCCTACTTTCACTTTCGATGATAATGGTAAACAGGACAAATAGAGAGGGTGAATCTCCCTAATGGGGACACAAACCACAAACAAAAACTGACAGGTGTTCTAATCCATTTCCACTCTGTCCGAAACTAAAAAGAAAAAGTTTTGACTTTAGTTATACTTTAATATTCAAAGCAAACTCCCCCATTCATGTCTCCATGATTTATTTTGTTGAGAAATCACTTTGAAAAACACCCCCCTAGCTTTTCTAACATTGGCCATCTTGAGTAAGGGCAGATGATTCATGTAACATTTACTTCCTGGAATCCATCTGCCTTTAGCTCCGGCATGCAGGCAGGAGGGTGTGCTTAGCTGAGAAAACCCCTCCTCGTCTCTTCAAGACTCCTGGGATGTATGACACCATTTGCCTAGGCCAGAAACCAGGAAGTACCTGAAGAAATGTAACAAAAAGTTTCAAACACATAAATATAATATACCTTCCTGTCTATTTACTATTGCTAGCAGCATAAGGATTACATATAGTTAATGTTGATTGAAAGAGTTTAATTTTGCTTAAGTCCCCAGCCATAAGCTAGAGGTAGAAAAACACAAGCGGGAAAAAGAATTGCGCATTCCATCTTCATGCGTTCGCTGAAGGTTAAATTGCTGACAATCAGGAACTCTTTGTCATTGCTCAGTACATAATAAGCATTGTTTAGGTTCCTTCCATTCTGCAATCATTTAGTGGAGTAAACTTGTTTCAGCAAAACAGACGTGCCGAAATTAAAAATAACAACAACACAGCTCCTATGAATAAAAAGAAAAACAAAAGAAAATGGTTCAGTTTCAGTAACTGGGAAAAATAACATCAGCATTCTTCTCTGTGCACATGACCACCTGATCGAAGGGATATCAAATGCCTAGACCTTTATATACACTAAATTGTCAAAAGTATTGGGACACCTGCCTTTACACACACATGGACTTTAATGGCATCCCAGTCTTATGCCCCATACACGGTCGGAAATTCCGACGGGAAAAGTCCAACCGGATTATGTTGTCAGAAAATCCGATCGTGTGTGGGCTCTAGCGGACTTTTTCCGACTGAAAAAATTTGAGAGCAGGACCTTAAATTTTCCGACAACAAAATCCGATCTGACTTTTTCCGATCGTGTGTATAGAATACCGACGCACAAAGTGCCACGCATGCTCAGAATAAATTTTGGGGACGGAAGCTATTGGCTACTGGCCTCTACGCAGTCCCGTCGTACATTTGGTACGTCACCTCGTTCGGAGCGATTGGATTTTCCGACAACTTTGTCCGACCGTGTGTATGCAACACAAGTTTCGGCCAAAATCCATCCTTTTTCCAATTCAGAAAAAATCTGTTCAATATTGAGTTGGTCCACCCTTTGCAGCTATAACAGCTTCAACTCTTCTGGGAAGGCCGTCCACAAGGTTTAGGAGTGTGTCTATGGGAATGTTTGACCATTCTTCCAGAAGTGCATTTGTGAGGTCAGGCACTGATGTTGGATGAGAAGGCCTGGTTCGCAGTCTCCAATCTAATTCATCCCAAAGGTGTTCTATCGTGTTGAGGTCAGGACTCTCTGCAGGCCAGTCAAGTTCCTCTACCCAAAACTCAATAATAATTAAATATAAACTATATTACCAAAAGTATTAGGACGCCTGCCTTTATACGCACATGAACTTTAATGGCACCCCAGTCTGTAGGGTTCAATACTGAGTTGGTCCACCCTTTGCAGCTATAACAGCTTCAACTCTTCTGGGAAGGCTGTCCACAAGGTATAGAAGTGTGTTTATGGGAATGTTTGACCATTCTTCCAGAAGCGCATTTGTAAAGTCAGGCACTGATGTGGAGGAGAAGGCCTGGCTCACAGTCTTCGCTCTAATTTATCCTAAAGGTGTTCTATCAGATTGAGGGCAGGACTCTGTACAGGCCACTCAAGTTTCTTCACCCAAAATTCGCTCATCCATGTCTTTATGGACCTTGCTTTGTGCACTGGTCCAAATCATTTGGTGGAGGGGGGATTAAGGCGTGGGGTTGTTTTTCAGGAGTTGGGCTTGGCCCCTTAGTTCCAGTGAAGGGAACTCTTAACACACCTCCCAACATTTTCAGATGGGAATGAGGGACACCTACTAACAAATGTATGTAGGCATAGGACACGCCCCCTGTCACCCCCCTTAAAGGAGAATTAACCAAGAAAAAGGTTAATTAAATCCACAAAAACTTTTTTTTACCACTACTATTCCTTTATTTTGGCTTTTAAAATTTACAAATGCAGCAATTTAGAAATTTGGATAAAAGGTTTAGCACCGGGAAAGACTTTTTGAAAGATAAAAAGTGCATTTTATATACAACTATATAGATCAGAGCAAAATGAGGGACAAATGAAGAGGAAGGAGGGACAGAGGGACATTGCTCCAAATCAGGGACAGTCCCTCGAAATCAGGAACAGTTGGGAGCTATGGTCTTAAGGCGTCAGCATACCAAGACATTTTGGACAATTTCATGTTCCCAACTTTGTGGGAACAGTTTGGAGATGGCCCCTTCCTGTTCCAACATGACTGCGCACCAGTGCTCAAAGCAAGGTCCATAAAGACATGGATGAGTTAGTTTGGGGTGTGTGTGATCAGTGTTTTTTTTTTTTTTCTAATATTGTTACTGTAAATAAAAAAATATATAAAGTTTTTTGTCCTACTTAAATGACACTAAAGTTATAATTCTGGTACAAAGCATTGCAAAAAAAGTTTACAAAATCAAGGCAGCACACAGAAGGCTTTTTACCTTCATGTATAGAATACATGAAGGTAAAAAAAAAAAACTTCAGCCTTTAAGACCACTTTAAATCAAGGCTTTCTTTTTTAATTTTGAGTGGTTTTCTTATCTTAAAAAAGAACAAAAAAAAAAAAAAGGAAAAAAAGAAAAATCTAATATTAACCACTTGCCGCCAGATGACGGCGGCAAAGTGGTTTCAATATCCTGACCAGACGTCATATGACGTGATCAGGATATTGAGTCACTGCGCGCCCCCAGGCCCCCATCGTGGCGATCGTTGTTGCGGTGTGTCAGTCTGACACCCCGCAACTACGATCTCGGTAAAGAGTCTCTGAATGCCTTTTTTTGACCCACACCATTTTTTTCTTTATTATTTCAATAGCCAGGTGCTGGCTATTGCAACTGCGAGTCATGTTAAATGTAATTTGACTGTTTTCTTTATCTTTAGAAATGTCATTTTTGCTGCAGCATGATCTATACAGTATGTGCTACAGATGCGCAGCTTACAGGCAGACTAAAGGGGCCACTATATTAAAGGATTTTTTCATTTTCATTTCTATTTTTGCACTTTAAGCATCATTAAAATCACTGCTCCTGAAAAAATGATTGTTTAAAAAAAAAGAAATGTGCATTGATACATGTCCCACAGGGCAGTACCCAGACCCCCATACCCCTTTTATTGCCAATTACTTGCATATAAGCCTTCAAAATGGGGACTTTTGATTTTTCCTATTCGGCTCCCATGGACTTCAATGGGGTTCGCCTTTCGGATTTTCCAGTGTTTGGGATTTTTGCTGCAAACCAAACAGGGGGGTGTTCGGCCCATCCCTACTTAAAAGTACTTGAATGTGATCTGGTATCAGCCTCTGGCAGTCCATGTACAGTAGGGCTCATGTTGGGGAAAGGAGAAGCAGCACAGAGGGCCAATTAGTTGCACTGCAGCCCAAGAAACATGGATAGGAGGTAAGATCAAAATGACAGAAAGATGACCTCATCAGTTTTCTGCTCTTTTCACTGTCCAGTCACTGGCTGGGGGAGGGACAAGACCGGTACACACTACTGATCTGCAGTAGAGAAAACAAATCAGGTCTCTTGCCCTACCAGACAGGGCTATGATGTGTGGCAGGGCTGCCTAAATCTCAGGACTGGATAGACAAAAATACAACTCTTTTAGCAGATAATAAATCTTTTTTATATTTAGTTTGCCTGGAGATCAACATTAAATTGGAGTTATGAAGTTCACCTGTAGCTCATCTTTAAATATTACTCTTAGTTATCTCGGGACTGTTATTTCGCATTGCTATTAATTTAGTCGGAAGGAAGAAAAAGGAAACATCTCTACACGGCAAATGAAACCCGTCATTTACTGGAAGGCTGCCACACTGCTGTATACTCACTAACCTAAATTTGCATATTTCTAATAGCTCATATTAACATCATCTACTTCACTCTGACTTGAAAAAGTTCTTGAGGAGGAAATTATCACCCAAAATAAGTTGGACTTAATTACCTTTCAAAGAGTGCAATCTCTCCTGTCATAAAGCCTTCTGATACATCTGCAGCTGCAAAATTTGGATCTTTTATTAAAGTGTGAATAAAAAAATGTTTTAATTGTTTTGCTCTGTGTGCACAGCTGGGTTCCCAGACTTGAAGCCGGGGGGTGCAGAATATGGAGGTGATATTCAGAAAGGACAATTTCTTAAATTAATCTAATCCTGGTTATGGATAGGTAAGGTAAGGGTCGCTTCTCAGCCTTTTGGCTAAGATCAAGTGTAGTACAGGTGCATCTCAAAAAATTAGAATATCATCAAAAAGTTCATATATTTCAGTATTTCAATTTAAAAAGTTACACACAGAGTTATATATTTCAAGCATTTCTTTCTTTTAGTTTTGATGATTATAGCTTACAGCTAGTGAAAACCCCAAATTCTGTATCTCAGAAAATTAGAATGGTACACATATCCTATCCTATCATATCCTTTGATACTCGTCATAATGTAAAACCAAACTACACATTTATTAGATAAAAAGTAATGCACTTACATCAATGTGGAATGTACAGGCATAAGTGTAAAAAGCCAGCCGGCTACAATAGAACGCCTGTCCTTCTGGAATGTTTAACACCGCAGAGACATCAGCACATTGCTCCTCCCGGCGCATTTTGTCACAATATGACGTTGTCTAGTGCCTCCTGATTTGAATGGGTCTACCTTGTCTGGCCATGGGCTGGGAAGGCAGAGAATCTGTGGTGTCAGTGTCCCCTGGGAGTTGATCACCTCAGGGATGTTCTTAGAATCATATAGGAGTGGGAACCCCTGATCGCTGTATAAATGACAATGGTCCCAAAATGGTGTCAAAAGTGTGACAAAAGATAACAATCTCAGATCGCCGCCATTACTAATAAAAATAAATTGATAATAAAAATGCCATAAATCTATCCCCTATTTTATAGACGCAATAACTTTTGCGCAAACCCATAAATATACGCTTTTTGCTATTTTGTTTTTTTTACCAAAAATATGTAGAAGAATACATATCAGCCTAACTGAGAAAGAAATTAGTTTTTTTATATATTTTTTGGGGATATTTATTTGAGAAAAAAGTAAAAAAAATATAGCTTTTTTTTCAAAATTGTTTCAAAATTTTTTGTTTATAGAGCAACAATAAACACTGCAGAGGTGATCAAATACCACCAAAAGAAAGCTCTATTTGTGGGAGAAAAAAAACGTCAATTTTGTTTCGGTGCAACATCGCACAACCGTGCAATTTTTCAGTTAAAGCGACTCAGTGCCGTATCACTAAAAGTGCTCTGGTCAGGAAGGGGGATAAATCCTTCCGGGGCTGAAGTGGTTAAAATAAAAATAATACCCAAATAATTTTTTAAGCAGTGTCAAGGGTGCACTTGATATTATGTGGTTATTTGAAAATTAAATCATTTTTAGGAACAGTAAGAACAAAAGAATTAAACATTTGTAAAACATTCAACTTGTAAGAAATGCTCCTAAACTATTATGAGTTGTTTTTCAGTAAAAAGAGAATTTTATAAATTATATAAAAATTGTGAGATATCTAAAAATAGTCCCCAAAATTGATTTTGTTTTTATTTTTTTTTAATTGCAGTACTTTGTCCATTTATAAATAAAGCACATTAAGACACGTGGCACTTATGGGTTAACCGTAAAAAAATATATTTCTCATAGAAATCCATTATATTAATTCTTCACCCCAACAGCCTTTGGAGATATGCTTATACATTTGATCAAGAAAAATTACCCATCCGCCCTCCCTGCTCTGCATGTCTTCATACAGAAGTCCAATTAGAAAAAGACAATCTGAAAGCAAACAACTACCTACTCCCACAATGCTCTCTAACAACAGTGTCAAGGATGCATCCAATATTATTAGTTTATTTTTTTTTTAAAAAACACTAAGAACAAAATATAAAACATTTATAAACTATGCAAACTTTAAAAAATTACCCTAAGCTATTAAGGGTCATGTTATGTATTTTTTTTATACTATAATCACTGCTTTCTAATTTGAAAAGAGACTTCTAGAAATTACATAAAAATTTTGAGATATTTAAAAAAAAGTCCTTTTTTTTTTTAGAAGTGTCAAGGGGTGCACCGGGTTGTATATGTTTATTCCCAAAAATAAAAAATTTCTAACAGTAAGATCAAAAATATAAAATATTTTTGAACATATTCAAGCTTTAAAAAATTGTCTCTAAGCTATTAAGGGTCACGTTATGTATTTTTTATTTTATATCACTGCTTTCTAACTTGAAAAGTAAAAAGTGTGAGATATCTGAAAGTAGTCTCCAAGTTATAATTATTTTTTTTTTCAGTATACCCCTGGAATTGCAGCACATGATGCGTTTCTACATAAAGCACATTATGGCAAGTGGCACTTACAGGTTAACCAGAGAAAATTATAGTTCTCATAGAAATCCATTGTATTCATTATTCACTCAAGAACTTTGGAAATATGCTTTTTACATTTGACCAAGAAAATATACTCATTGTTCCCTCCCTCGATCCTCACTCCCCGCTCTTCAGTCTGAAAGCAAACAATTACCTACTAACATAACTGTCAAGGATGCACCCGGTACTTTGCGTATAATTTCAAAAACAGATCAAAAATCTAAAAACATTTATGAAGCACTCAACCTTTAAAAAAATACATCCTAAGCTATTAAGGGTCATGTTATGTATTTTTGTTTTTATATCATCGCTTTCTAATTTGAGAAGAGACTTGTATAAATTGTATAAAAATTTAGATATATCTAAAAATAATCCCCCATACTCAGTTGCATATAACTCCTATGGCCGCATAGACTCTTTCTTTGTTTCCCAATCCCTCTTATGCCGCGTACACACGAAGGGACAATCCCGCGGGATTATCCTCTGGACCGAAGTCCAGCGGATAATCCCCTCGTGTGTGGGCGCCGGCGGACTTTTTTTGGCCAAAGTACGGCGGACTAAAGTTTGAAGTTTTGTTTTCAAATTATCCGCTGGACTTGGAAGTCCAGCGGACAATCCCGCCGTTAGTGGGCAAGTCCGCGGGACTTTTGAAATGAAGGGACTTGCCGCTCATCGGCAAGTCCGTTCATTTAGCACGTGACTTCAGGTTACGTAGCTAGCGTAGGCAGTTACTGCCGCCGCGCTAGCTCCGTGACCTGGCATGGATTTAAAGGGACTCCCCACGCCGAAAAAACGGCGTGGGGGTTCCCCCAAATCCATGTCAGACCCTCATCCGAGCACGCAGCCTGGCAGGCCAGGAAAGGGGTGGGGACGAACGAGCGCCCCCCCCCCCCCTCCTGAGCCGTACCAGGCCGCGTGCCCTCAACATGGGGGGTGCCCTGGGGAAAGGGGGGCCGTGCGGCACCCCCCCCCCCCCACCCCAAAGCACCTTGTCCCCATGTTGATGAGGACAAGGGCCTCTTCCCGACAACCCTGGCCGTTGGTTGTCGGGGTCTGCGGGCGGGGGCTTATCGGAATCTGGGAACCCCTTTAATAAGGGGGCCCCCAGATCCCGGCCCCCCACCCTATGTGAATGAGTATGGGGTACGATGTACCCCTACCCATTCACCTAAGGTGTAAAATGTAAAGTAAAAAAAAACACCCACACTTTTGAAAAAATAGTTTATTGCACTGCTCCGGGGGTCTTCTTCCGTCTTGGGGGTCTTCTCGCCGGACTCCTCCGCTCTCTTCTGCTCTTTTACCTAGCTCTTTCACGAGCGGGGGAAGTCCGGCTACCTTCTTCGTCGTCGCCGCCGTCTGGGGGTCTCGATCCGCCTTCGGGGGGTCTTCTTCCGTCTTGGGGGTCTTCTCGCCGGACTCCCCCGCCATTTACCAAGCTCTTTTACCGAGCGGGGGAAGTCCGGCTACCTTCTTCGTCGTCGCCGCCGTCGTCTGGGGGTCTCGATCCGCCTTCGGGGGTCTTCCGGGGGTCTCTTCTGTTCTTGCGGCGGTCGTCGTCTTCCGCGCCGCCGGCGCCTTGTCCTTCTTCTTGTCCTTCTTCTTGTTCTTCTTCTTCCGATGTTGACCCGACGCTCTCTCTGCCCGGAATGCCTGTGCCGCTCTGCGCTGAGACTTATATAGGGACATGGGGGACAGGGTCACATGCACATGTCACATGGTGACCCCGCCCCCTTGTGTTGTCACAGTCCCGGAGGATGCTGGGACTGTGACATCGCAAGGGGGCGGGGTCACCATGTGACATGAACATGTGACCCTGTCCCCCATGTCCCTATATAAGTCTCAGCGCAGAGCGGCACAGGCATTCCGGGCAGAGACAGCGACGGGTCAACATCGGAAGAAGAAGAACAAGAAGAAGGACAAGAAGAAGGAGAAGGCGCCGGCGGCGCGGAAGACGACGACCGCCGCAAGAACAGAAGAGACCCCCGGAAGACCCCCGAAGGCGGATCGAGACCCCCAGACGACGGCGGCGACGACAAAGAAGGTAGCCGGACTTCCCCCGCTCGTGAAAGAGCTAGGTAAAAGAGCAGAAGAGAGCGGAGGAGTCCGGCGAGAAGACCCCCAAGACGGAAGAAGACCCCCGGAGCAGTGCAATAAAATATTTTTTCAAAAGTGTGTGTGTTTTTGTACTTTACATTTTACACCTTAGGTGAATGGGTAGGGGTACATCGTACCCCATACTCATTCACATAGGGTGGGGGGGGGCCGGGATCTGGGGGCCCCCTTATTAAAGGGGGCTCCCAGATTCCGATAAGCTCCCGCCCGCAGACCCCGACAACCAACGGCCAGGGTTGTCGAGAAGAGGCCCTTGTCCTCATCAACATGGGGACAAGGTGCTTTGGGGTGGGGGGGCCGCACGGCCCCCCTTTCCCCAGGGCACCCCCCATGTTGAGGGCACGCGGCCTGGTACGGCTCAGGAGGGGGGGGGGCGCTCGTTCGTCCCCACCCTTTCCTGGCCTGCCAGGCTGCGTGCTCGGATGAGGGTCTGACTTGGATTTGGGGGGAACCCCCACGCCGTTTTTTCGGCGTGGGGATTCCCTTTAAATCCATGCCAGCTTGCGGAGCTAGCGCGGCGGCATTTACTGCCTACGCTAGCTACGTAACCTGAAGTTACGTTCGAAATGAACGGACTGCTCCGTGTGTGGGCAAGTCCGTTCATTTTCAAAAGTCCCGCGGACTTTTGGCCGCGGATTATCCGCTGGAGAAGTCCGTGCGTGTGTGGGCAAGTCCACACCCTCGGAAAGTCCAGCGGACTAGCTGGAAAGTCCCGCGGGATTGTCCGCTGGACTAGGTCCACCGGCAAAAGTCCCTACGTGTGTACGAGGCATTAGATGTACCTCTGCAAGCATCTCTTGGCCATTTTTTATGGTCTGGCCTCGCCCCCATCCATCCAAAGTTAGCTTGCCTGTCTGCATCCTGCCACGGTACCTGCTGGTGTTTGAATGAAAATTTACTTAACCACTTAAGCCCCGGACCAATTTGCAGCCAAAGAACCAGGCCCCTTTTTGCGATTCGGCACTGCGTCACTTTAACTGACAATTGCGCGGTCGCGCAACGTGGCTCCCAAACAAAATTGGCGTCCTTTTTTCCCCACAAATAAGCTTTCTTTTGGTGGTATTTGATCACCTCTGCGGTTTTTATTTTTTGCGCTATAAACAAAAATAGAGTGACAATTTTGAAAAAAATGCAATATTTTTTACTGTGCTATAATAAATATCCCCAAAAAATATATATAAAAAAACATTTTTTTTCCTCAGTTTAGGCTGATACGTATTCTTCTACATATTTTTGGTAAAAAAAATCGCAATTAGCGATTATTGATTGGTTTGCGCAAAAGTTATAGCGTTTACAACATTGGGGATAGTTTTATAGCATTTTTATTAATATTTTTTTTTTTACTAGTAATGGTGGCGATCAGTGATTTTTATTGTGACTGTGACATTATGGCGGACACATCGGACATTTTTGACACATTTTTGGGACCATTGTCATTTATACAGCAATCAGTGCATTTAAATAAAGCCATAATGTGCTTTATTTAAATGCACTGATTCCTGTGTAAATTACACTGGCAGTGAAGGAGTTAACCACTAGGGGCAGGGAGGGGTTAAGTGTGTGTGTGTGTGTGTTTTTTTTTTACTGTAGGGGGCGTGGCTTTGCGTCTGACGTCACTGATCGGCTTTCCCGATGACAGGGAACAGCCGATCAGTGACAGGGTCACTAGGAAGAACGGGGAGAGGTTTGTTTACACAGACCTCTCCCCGTTCTTCAACTCTGTGACCCGATCGCGGGACACCAGCGGCAATCGGGTCCGCTGGTCCCGCGGCCGCGGTCACGGAGCTCAGGACCCAATCGCGAGCGCGCCGGTGGCGGCAAGCGCGCGACCCACGGCTGGGCTCTTAAAGAGGCAGGTACGTGATTGTGCCCAGCCGTGCCATTCTGCCGACGTATATCGGCGTGAGGCGGTCCTTAAGTGCTTAAGGACTTCGTATGTGTTGCAGATGTTACTTGGACTATCCAGAACTTTGTTCTGGACCATGCTTCCGATGCAACGAGTCCTCTCATACAGTGGGAGGCACTGAAATGTGTTATTTGAGGTGCCCTTATCCAACATGGCTCTTTCTTACTGAGGAAGTAAACCCTGATGGGAGGCGCCATTAATGGCATTTGCTAGTGAAGAAACGGCACGGAGGTACATCATCAGAGCATCATCAAAGTAAATATCTCCTAAACAGCGCACATTTAGGAGATTATTATAGGCTTAGTTATAGGTACAACTTGAAAATGGAGGTTTACAACCTCTTTAAAGAGAGCTAGAGTGTTGGAGATCCATTGTCTACTCTCCACTATTGCCAATCTGGAAACCTCTCATAAGCAGACCTTAGATCTTTCTGTGTATGGAGATTTATCAAATGCTTGACATGACCTACTCAAATTGCTCGAGTCCCATTCTCTTATTGCCGGAGATAAGGCCCGCAATCACCACTATTTTCTGGCCAATAAATGTTGTCAACACCTAGCGAGTTCTCCTTCCGCATCCACCATGCCATCCTATCCAATCAATTCATAACTCTGATAATAGGAAAATATGCAACAAAAAGGGTATTTCCTCCACTTTTAGGCAATATTATTGACCCCAGTTTCAGGACTATTTCAGCCACTTCCCAACCTGACGACATGCTGGCATACATTGCTGAGATGGTTTTACCAGTTACCGATACTCAGGATGCTAAAGACCTTGATAAACCCTTGACTGAGCCATCATTTTTAGGTGCTGTCAATGGTTTGAAATGAGGTAAATTCCCAGGTCTGACGGAAAAAATTTGAGAGCAAGATCTTTTTCCGATCGTGTGTCGAGAATTCCGACGGACAAAGTGCCACGCATGCTCAGATCAAATTATGAGCCCAAAGCTATTGGCTACTAACGTGAACGTAGTCCTGTCGTAACGAACGAACGTCATCACGTTCAGAATGATCGGATTTTCCAATAACTTTGTCCGACCGTGTGTATGCAACACCAGTTTCGGACAAAGTCCGTCGGAAAAAATCTGACTGATTTTGTGGTAGGATTTTCAGACCGTGTGTACGGGGCATTAGACAATACACCTCATCTTATATACAACGACACAACTTTAAAGCATGTCTTCTCTCCTTAGACGTAGAAACAGGCAATTAACCCAATCGAAAGCCTTCTCTGCGTCAATCTTTAAAGCAGCTTGGTTTAGGTAATGCCTTTGTCACCAAAGTTTTGTCCCTTTACTCGCAACAATCTGTGTCCGTGTTGGTGAATGGCTCCATTATTGGTATTCGGACTCCCTCTTTACACCAAAAACTTTCTCTCTATGCTGACGACTTGTTAGTTTATGTACAGCAACCTCATACCCCCCTATCCTCTTTATTACACAGATTTCATCGATTTATGTCATTCAGCAATTTTAAGCTCTAATTTTTCTTTCCAATGGACAGCTAAAAGTATTTTTTACCTAGGATTCCCAATTCCAATTTATCCGACCTCCTCTATGTTCCACTTTTATCATGCAACCGGAAAGACCTGGACTCCTGGGGTACTTCCTCACTCCCATCCCTGGTTTGGATGGATAAATAGCTTGATACTCTCCCAAAATTGCTTTATTTATTCCAAGGTGTCCTCATATCTGTACCAAAATACTTTTTCACATCCCTAAGATCCTTACTGATTCACTTTATATGGAACTGTGGCCTTACAACAGTAAGAAACAAATTACTCACCTTCCCGAAACTCCAGGATGGGGTTGGCCTACCCGATTATGAACTCTATCATAGAGCCGCAATTCTGACACGTTTGCTTGAATGGTTCCCTTGCCCCTTTACTAAAGCCTAAACTATGGTAGAGAAGGATTTATACCCCGTGGACCTAAGGGCCTGTCTCTGGGGCTATAAATGCAATCTTCATTTTTCCTCCCACCTGACTTTATCGGCCCTCTACATAGCTATCATGGGCTGTTTTAATGTATTTTATTATTTTATATTACGGCTTTCTAACTTGAAAAGAAACTTGTATCAGTGATATAATTATAAAATGGTGAGTTATCTAAAAGTAGTTCCCAAAATAGATTTTTTAATTTTTTTTTAAATTTTAGCGTACCCCTTGAATTGCAGTACATGGTGCGTTTTTACTAAAAGCATATTATGACACGTGGCACTTGAAAATATTATTCGCATAGAAATCCATTATATGAACTCTTCACCCCCAAGAGTCTTTGGAAATACTTTTGTTTTCCCCATTTTAAGCAGGAATGTTTCATCATGCAGTTAAGACAATTAATAAAAGCGTACATTCACTTCCCAAGAGCAAGCCAGGTCTCACTTCTCTGAAACCTAATTTGTTTTAACTGTATGACAAGTTCTCCCGTCAAGACCAATTTAAGGATCCGCACTGCTGCGCCCAGCGACTTGAGTCATCTGCAAAACCCTCCACAGCTGACTCTGGGGGCCAAAAACGTCTTTTATTTTCCTAACGGCAGCTTCACTTTTGTCATTTTTAGGGATTAGCTTGGCAACGAGCACTTACTTTTTTTTTTTTACTTTAAAACCACGCTTTTTTCAAGATCAATGTTAACTAATTGCCTAATGCTGCCAAATGATAGTTGATGTTGGACTAATTAGTATGAGGATAAAAAAGCTCAGCCCAATCATTAGACTAATGAACAGTGTTTCGAAACCTTGAGAAACTCTAATTTATTTTGCAAGCGCTAAGGTATATTTTTGGTCAGCGGATTGGCAGCAGCGAGGTCGGGTTTGTGCTCAAGTGATTGCAGAAAATAATTAAGCGTTTTTTGTTTTTTTTTCTGCTTTATGCAAGGATGTATCCAAACCCATCTTACAGCAGATCTCTCAGTAATTCTACAAGTCTGCATGAATAAATTCCTGATATGTTACTGTATACAGCAGCAGGATATTTTTTTCAGAAAAGCTCCACCTTTTATTATTAAAGTGATTGTAAATCTTAGACATGAAATATGAACAAAGCATATCCCTCTATAGTGTGTGCTTGCCTCAATCCAGAGCACTAAAGCCTCATACACACGATTGGACCGTGGACCAACTTTCCCGTAGATTTTTGTCCAAAGGGCGTTGGCCCCAAGTTGGTATTGCATACACACGGCAGGACTTTTTCAGCCAACTTTCACCAAATCACTTGGTTTTTCTGCTCTTTACCGCCACCTTTGGTCAACCTATGTATTGTTGTCTGATCTTTTGCATTGGTTCTGCATTGGTTTGTACAAAATTCCGTTGGTTTTGTGTACACACGGTCAGACTTTGGTCCATCGGACTTTTGTTGGCAGAAAGTTGGTCCGTTCGCACAGCCAACAAAAGTCAGATGAAACCTGGAAAAAGTTGGTCCGGTGGAGCGTACACACGGTCGGATGTTGGTCCAAAACAGCTAATTTGCATGTTGGTTGTCAAAAAGTCCGATCGTGTGTACGGGCCTTAAGAGTCATTTCTGTTTGCTGCCCCGTTTCTCTACTATCTGCATAGATCACTTCTGACAAGTTTTCCTGACGCCAGGTGAAAAGGGGGCAGGGGAGGGAGCTCCAGCACATAAACAACCAAAAAACAAAGGACGCACCGACCTAGTACATTATCCTAAAAAACATGACTTTATTATTGTAAAAGGTGGTAAGTATTATACTCACAAAATGACATTTGCATCAAAGCTCATCATAAAGCTCAGCACCATCCAGTCCACAGTACATCATGACCGGCGACAGGACAATTGGGGATCCAACAGGCTAAAGCATTTTGAGGACTTGTCGCTTCCTCAGGGCCCAAGTCCTCGAAACGCGTTAACCTGTTGGATCTCCAATTGTCCTGTCGCCTGTCATGATGTACTGTGGACTGAATGGTGCTGAGCTTTATGATGAGCTTTGAATCTATTGTCATTTTGTAAGTATAATACTTACCACCTTTAACAATAATAAAGTCATGTTTTTAGGATAATGTACTAGGTCGGTGCTCCTTCTGTTTTGTGGTTTCAGTGGTTCCAGACTCCCCCAGTCTAATGAGGGCAGCAAGGCAAGACTTATTTATGAAAGCCAGGATGAAAATGTAGTTGTATTGAAATCTCCGGGCCCACTCTCAAGCGCAGGATATTTTGTGTTTGCTATAGCTACAGCACACAGCCTGTGATTGACAGCCTTAGCTGTGTTCCTGTGTGCTGTGTGAAGGGTGGTGTGTCTCTTCCCTCCAGTCAGCTTTCAAAGCTCTCCTCACTGAGCCGTGCAGTGTGTAATTTCATCTCACTGCCCCCCCCCTCCAGTTTTTCTGACAGCTCAGTCAGGCTTTATAAATTCTGGACTTTGACTGACTGCAGAGAAGAGAGGACTGCAGGTAAACAGGTACAACATATGTAGGAGAATTTGTTTCATCTCTGTGTATGACTTGAGGCCAATCACTTCACTGGGTATATGTCATCAGTCTGCTGCAGGCAGGAGAAAGCATTTCCTCAGTCTCCTCTCCCTCATTGATCAGTCTGCAGCATTACAACCTTGCAGGGAGTCACACGTTGAGAGCTGCACAGGCACCAAGATTCACATGACTGTGTCATCTCAAAGCCACCATCTTGGTCCAGGAAGATGACGTCATCTGTCTGAGTCAAGCTGAAGGAAACATTTCCTCAGTCTCCTCTCCCCCAGTAATCAGGCTGCAACATTGCAAAGCTTTGTTCCCACGGGGACACTAAAGCCTACATCCATGCAAGGGCTGCGTTTGCCCACACAGGATGCATCCCAATGCAGGTAGTCCCATTCATGTCAATAGGGGTGTAGTGGCCTCAAGGACAGCCTCTGCTCCCAATTTGCCATCCATGTGGGTGCAAGTCCCCAAACTCACACTGTCCGCATTCAGGAAAATGTACCTGTGACAGACCTAGCCGGGACACAGGCTTTTTGAGAGGACTAAATACGAGCCTCCTGCCAAACGATTATGGGCCCTGGATTTTAAGGGGCACAGGGTGAAGGAGAACTCCAGTCAGATTCAATGCTGTATATATGTGTATATATATAATGTGTGTGGTCTCATGCTGTTGGGACATACACTCTCAGATGCTAGTGTCATGAACTCAAAATGTTAATTGAGTTAGCTGATCCCATTGTCCTCTGCACAATGCAGGAGACGGTCCGTCTGTTACTGGTGGTCTCCTGCTATTGTGATGAGATGTCTTGTGGTGGTAATTATGATAATTTAATCAACTGTGTTTAGCTCGGTGACCACAAGTCTGACTTGTAGTGAAATCCTGATGAGTCACATCGGCTACTTAAAGGGATTAGTTAATTAGTTTATGTTAAGTTGTTACAAGTGTATTGTTAGAATAATATGAGCAGGAGGGGGATCTCCTCTCCTACTGTATATAAATGTGAGTTTGGCTTTGTAATAAATCAGTCCATGTTGGCACCAAGCAAGTGTTGTCTCGTTTGGTGCTTGGGAGCGGTTGGAATATCTTATACCTATATCCAGACTGAGAGGAAGTGATTTATGACGAACGCACTCAAGAGGAGTGTAGGGACGTTTTGTCACATTGTTGGCAAGCAGTGGGATGCTTCCTGCAGTCTGGGACATCCAAACCTCCACCTGGATCCAAGGTCCGGATAGCAGGAGAGGAGGAGAGGTACAGATACCAGCCGCCATGGAAGAGGAATTCAGGAGGAGGTTGCGAGAGATGCAGCTACAGCACAGAGGACCAGTATCAGAGCAGGTCCTGCTGGGATGGTTTGATTCTATTCGCTGCGAACTCTGGAAGGAAGCGCTAGCCCGTGAGCGGCGTCACCAAGGAAAAGTTCTCCCCTCCAACCAGGAAAGGTACTGGTCGCAGTATGGATTGCGGGTGCTGTTTTTGGGAGAGAAACCGCACAAGGAGCAGACAGCTGAATTAAGCAGGCTGATCTGGGCAGAGATGAAGCTGGATGAGAGTTACAGAGCCATCCGGTGGCATGTATCCCAAGCATGCCCTTGGATAGCAGATGACAGCCCAACGGAAGGCTTAAGCTACGGCGGCCTGGGACTGTTGTATGTGAAGCTGACAGGAGACTCTAACTTTGGGAGTGATTTGGAGTGGCGGTTGGATGAAATCATGGATTTCAGAAAAGGGCTACTGAACATCTCGGAAGTGCACTGGGCACTTGAAGATTTGGAGTTTCTGGCCGATCAGGAATGGGAGCTGGAGATCGCCTACAGACGGCTGCTAGACTCTGCTCAGTGCCAGGGCTGGGCTCCCTTTGCCTGGGACTATAAGGAAATGCCAATGGACAACTCGGAAATCCTGGCTGAAGAGTCAGCAATGTGGCAGAGTAACAGTGTGCTTTGCCAACCTGCCCCTACAGCTATGGATGCGGAGGTCTTATGGCGGATGCAGCAAGTGCTGACTGACCTTGATGATCCTGTTTCTGCATGGGATGATCTTGGATGGAGGAATGTGCCTGTCCAGCAGCATGCCAGAGAATCGGCAGTGAAAAATCTGGAGATTTCCATCCCCAAAGCTGAAGTGCTGACAACATGGCAGAGCTCTGCTAACCTCTGCCCAGCACTAATGGTATCTTCTAGGTCCCACGGACAGATGATGAACCTCTATCCCCAGACATCAGTTGTAGAGACAGGGGATTTAATAGACTTTTCTGCTGAGGAAAAACAGCCTGATGAGCCTCCAGCAGAAGAGCTAGTATTAGGGCCAAACTTCACTGTGCTCTGCCCAGCACCAACGCCAGTATCCATGGAGTTGCAAGGAACTTCCCCAGCTGAAGCTCTGGTCACTGAACAGAGGGTCCAAGACCTCTGTCCCACACCTGTGGCAGTTCTGGAGGCCCAGGGTGAGGAGGTGGTGGTCACTCCCGAGCAGCAGCTCAGGACCCAAGGAGAGAATGCAATCTGCACTTCACATCTGCAGCTTGATCTGGTGTCAGTGGATGGGCCTGTGGTCTCCACTAACAGAAAACCAGCAGAAGTGCTGGCAACCGGGCAGAGTGCTACCAACCTCTGCCCAGCACCGGTAACAGCTGCGGAGTTCCAGGGAGCTGGGGCAGTCGGCCTCTCTCCCAACAGTTAGCTGGAGCAGATGATGTAGGGAAGCTCCTACGCCCAGCTGAACTGCTGGCAACGGAACAGAGCGCTGCTGGCCTCTGCCCTCAACTGACACAGGACAGATTTCCTGTAAAGGTGGATGGGAATTCAGTCTCCACCTGTATACCCCAGGGATGCTGGGCAGTAGGCCCATATGCCCAACAGCATGACAGACTGAGCCCAGTCACCCTGTCTTCTCTCCAGCGGCTGAAAAGACTCCAGGGAGAAGGGCCAGTCCAGGCCTCTCCCCAGCGGCAGATATGTTCTTTGAGAGAGGCAGAGGTTGGCTGGGTGAGTGCTCTGTTTGAAACAATTTGTTTGGGATACTGTGTGGGTACAGGCATTCGAGGACTGGAACTTTGGACTAACTTCGGAGTCAACCCATCTGGGGTCTCCTCCTGTGTTAGTCTCCTGCCGAAAGGGGAGAAATGTGACAGACCTAGCCGGGACACAGGCTTTTTGAGAGGACTAAATACGAGCCTCCTGCCAAACGATTATGGGCCCTGGATTTTAAGGGGCACAGGGTGAAGGAGAACTCCAGTCAGATTCAATGCTGTATATATGTGTATATATATATATAATGTGTGTGGTCTCATGCTGTTGGGACATACACTCTCAGATGCTAGTGTCATGAACTCAAAATGTTAATTAAGTTAGCTGATCCCATTGTCCTCTGCACAATGCAGGAGACGGTCCGTCTGTTACTGGTGGTCTCCTGCTATTGTGATGAGATGTCTTATGGTGGTAATTATGATAATTTATAATCAACTGTGTTTAGCTTGGTGACCACAAGTCTGACTTGTAGTGAAATCCTGATGAGTCACATCGGCTACTTAAAGGGATTAGTTAATTAGTTTATGTTAAGTTGTTACAAGTGTATTGTTAGAATAATATGAGCAGGAGGGGGATCTCCTCTCCTACTGTATATAAATGTGAGTTTGGCTTTGTAATAAATCAGTCCATGTTGGCACCAAGCAAGAGTTGTCTCGTTTGGTGCTTGGGAGCGGTTGGAATATCTTATACCTATATCCAGACTGAGAGGAAGTGATATATGACGAACGCACTCAAGAGGAGTGTAGGGACGTTTCGTCACAGTACCCTCCCACGTGGATGTCAAATTGAGAGGAGCTGGTGTGTCCCAGTTGACATAAATGGGACTACCTGCACACGAATGCCTAGAACACCTATGAATCCCGTGCAGGAAAACATGGCCATCATGCTTTAGTATGCCTATGTGGATGAAGCCTAATGACCTGTACACACGATTGGACTTTCCGACAACAAAACTGTTTTTGAAGGTTGTTGGCTCCAAATTGTCTTGCATACACACGGTCACACAAATGTAGGCCAACAATTATGAACGTAGTGACGTACAAGATGTTCAATAGTCATGTGATATCTCCATTACGAATGCTAGTTCGTAATCCTTGATTCTGAGCATGCGTGTTTGTACTTTGGACTTTTGTCTGACGCACTTGTGTACACACGATCGGAAAGTCCGACAACACACATTTGTTGGTGGAAAATTTGAGAACCTGCTAGCCAACATTTGTTGGCGGAAAGTCCGACAACAAATGTCCGATGGAGCGTACACACGGTCCGACTTACCGCCAACAAGTTCACATCCATCCGATCGTGTGTATGCGGCATAAGGCTAAGTATATGGACGCGGCAGATCTTGCATCCATGGTGGATCACTTTTTATAGGCATTTGACAGGAAGCAAGAAGGTGATATGTCACCTCCTCAGCGCTTGTTTTGATGCCGTAAAGCCAGCACCACCAGGCCACAATCTTGTGTATTACATAAAGTTGTAGCACAGCTCCATTCATATGAATGGGTCATGTTCAGCGGCAGTACTTCAGTGGTATAATTTTTGCAGAGGCTGCAAAGCATCATAGCCATAGCATGTGTACATCCCCATTTGGATGTCTTTGCAGCTTAAGGGGTGCTGTGGCTCAATCATCTATTTTTACCATCCCTAATGAACTCTTATGCCCCATACACGCGATCGAAAATTCCGCTAGCAAAAGTCTAATGAGAGCTTTTGGTCGAAATTCCGACCGTGTGTATGCTCCATCGGACTTTTGCTGGCGGAATTCCCGCCAGCAAAAGATTGAGAGCATGTTCTATATTTTTCAGTCGGAAAAAGTTCCTATTGGAATTTCCGATCGTCTGTACAAATTCCAACGCGCAAAATTCCTACGCATGCTCAGAAAAAATCTGAAGCATTGAACTTCATTTTCTCGGCTCGTCGTAGTGTTGTACGTCACCTCGTTAACCAAAATCATAGATTGGGGGTGCACACTCCTTATCTGTCCAGGTCCAGAGACTCCCGATAAAGAGTGCAGGCTGGTGTAGAGCTCATCTTGGTTCAATGTGGAACCATACATTAAGATCCATTAATCCAGCAAAGCCCAAACGTTATCTATACTAAAAGCAGCCTCAGGCTAAGCTCCGCACCAGCCAAGCCCACCGATGCGTTTCGCCCTGCCCACGGGGCTTAGACATGGCGTTCTGAACTGTGTCAGACATTTGTGAACACAAACAAAAACTACACAAGCACAAGGACTGACATGATTGTGTCATCTGTGAGCTGACATCCCAGTCCAAGAAGGAGATGGTGACCATAAATAATCCACAAAGAAAGATGACTCCGTCCTTCTAGAGAAGAAAAGTAATGAAGGCATTATTAGGAGAAATAGTGTGATCTCTGTGAGAGGTAATAAATACCTGGAAGGGTTATAATGACACATTACGTAGAGTCATAATTAACCCGAGAGACTAAATATGTTGCTAGGTCCCCTTTGGATAAAAACTTGCTAATAAATTTGATATGACATATTCAATTGCCCCACAAGTTTAATGTGATGAAAAATCACCTTTTTATTTCAGTCTACAGTAATAGAATCATAAAAAAAAAATTGTCAAAAATGTTAAAATGTTGTTTCTTTGCAATATGGCAACCTGAAGATTTTCTCAGAAGTTGCGAGAGATATGAATGCAATTCCAGGCAATCTTTACAGTAAGACGTTTATTTTTGGCAAGACACTTTATAAGATAGTGGTGGCCAACTTACTAGATATAAGAGCTTATTTTCACTTGCTTCAACTTTAACACACATTAAAGCGCCTACTGCTTCAACAATCTTTTTTGATGTGTTTCTGTTGCTTCTGTGATGCTATTTTGAAGCTTTAATGAAGCTCGGCAAATGTCCCGTGTGTGTTGATTTTCTACTTGTTATAAAGGGGCCCAGTAGAACCCCAGATTATTAGTATCCCTGTTCAGCAGATCCCCAGAGTATTAGTACCCTTGTTCAGCAGATCCCAGCTTATTAGTACCCTTGTTCCGCAGATCCTATGCTTAGTAGTACCCCCAGCTCTACTGATGCCCCAATCAGTAGTAATCCCCAGCTCTGCTGATCCCCCACTCAGCAGTTACCCCCAGCTCTGCTGATCCCCCACTCAGTAGTTACCCCCAGCTCTGCTGAACTCACACTCAGTAGTAACCCCCAGCTCTGCTGATGCCCCAATCAGTAGTACTCCCACCTTTTCTGATCCCCTGCTCAATAGTAACCCTCAGCTCTGCTGATCCCCCCACCCAGTAGTAATACCTAGCTCTGCTGATCCCCCACTTAGCAGTTACCCCCAGCTCTGCTGAACCCACACTCAGTAGTACCCCCAGCTCTGCTGAACCCACACTCAGCAGTTACCCCCAGCTCTGCTGATCCCCCACTCAGCAGTTACCCCCAGCTCTGCTGAACCCACACTCAGTAGTAACCCCCAGCTCTGCTGATAACCCAATCAGTAGTACTCCCACCTTTTCTGATCCCCTGCTCAATAGTAACCCCCAGCTCTGCTGATCCCCCCACCCAGTAATAATACCTAGCTCTGCTGATCCCCCACTCAGCAGTTACCCCCAGCTCTGCTGAACCCACACTCAGTAGTAACCCCCAGCTCTGCTGATGCCACAATGGTGCCCGAGCATAGGATTATGTAATTAGAGCAAGGTGGTTCCACAAGTTTCACACCTCCCATCCTGTTCTTGAGAAATCAACATCTACACATTCCATGGTGGTTGGATTAAGGTGTCTGTGCTACTTGTATGGTAATACATTTTGGGGTATCTACCTGACAATCGTTAGAACTGAAGAATTGGCTTGAAGAAGCTACGAATAGTCTTCTACATTACAGAAAAAGTTCAGTTGAATGTGACTAGCCCCTACTATCTATCTCAGCAATAGCTATTATTAAAGGAGAAGTTTGGAGTTAGCAAAAAAAAAACACTACAGCTCTAAGACCAAGAACTCAGTGATCGCCTGACTATAGATCACTCAGATGCCGGTCTGCCTGCTGTACAGAGCCGTGACTATAAGTTACTACACCCTGCTTTGTTCCTCCAACACTCACTGGAGCACCAGGCTGGGGAGGGGACAGGAACACCCCTTCCCTTGAAGGAGGAGACAGCTGTCAATCATGCAGTGGATCCTGACAATGTTGTCAGGATACTGCCCATACTTGACATGGTTCTGCTCCATAAGCTGACAGTGGACAAAGAAATAAACCAAGCCAACGTAATTAACCTTTTTTCCATCACTGGCCCGAGAAGAACCCAGGAAATAAATCGACTTCAGCCTGCTACCTGCAGGGCTCTGAGGTTGGTCCCTTACTGTAAATGAATGCAGACACTGCATCTTTTTTTATTTACAAAACTGAGATTGCTCAGGTGTTAATGAGGGCATCCCTCCTGTTGAGCAGAGTTGATTACTTATCAGTACACTCCTTTATTGTCCAGTCAGCAGGTTGGTGGAGGAGAGGTGACACACAGGGCTGCTGATAAGGCAGTACAACTGGTCCTGTAGTACTAAGCCCAGGCCCCCTCAGCTAAACGGGGGGGGGGGGGGGGCTGGGGCAGCTATATTATTTATTTCTGCCTAAACAAATAAATGGATTTTTACTAGACCACACTCCCACTCCTACTTGCTTACCAGTGCCTTGATTACATTTACCTGGGCCCCATTGGTCAAAAGAGTGGACCAGGAGGTGGGAACAAAGGAGGGACTTTTTTAAATTTTTGGCTCATAGGTGGATAAAGTCAGTGCCGCTGTTTAATTCACCTTGGGGGTAGGTGGGGTTTAGCGGAAGTTGGGGGGCCCCGTCTTAAAGTCTGTATGGGGAACCATGATTTCTAACAGTGGCCCTGGTGACACAAATATAATTTTTAACCCTGACAGTGAAAGTGGTGTCACCCTCTTGGCTCTGGTGTCAGCTACAATTAAATGAATCACAAAAGTGGCAGAACAAAATTACAAATTTTTTCGCAGATAAGAGAGATCATAAATGAATACTCTGTGGTTAGTGGTTTGCCTGAAGGTTAGATATAATGATGGCTAAAGAGAAGGGCACGTGAGTTTTGCTTAGTAGTTTAAAAATGGATAAAGATCAAGAGGTAAGGTCAAACACATGGCTTATTTCCTAATTCTGCATTAATGATAATACTTATTGTAGATTCATCTAGCCTCCCTTCTCAGAGTCGTAAGCTTGCTTGAATAATGGAGGTGAAGTGCAACTTTAATCTAGCTCTTTAATATAAATCAACCAAAACTATGATTAGAAAGACAATAGACTACAAAAAGGCAGCACACACCTCAACTATTAGGATAACTTTGTAGAAACCAGTTTACAAATGGCGCTGTTAGCAGGATGTATGGCTAATATTGGTTTGTCAAATTCAACTGGACTTGTCTGTAATGTTAATGTGACCCTGTACAGAGCATTAAATTGTCTATGAAGATGACCCTTTATAAGAACATATTAAATATACTTACCTCTCCCACTGCCACCATTCAAGAGGAATATTGCGCCGAAGTCTTCTGGAGAAACACCTCCAGAAGTGTTGATTTCCAGGTCCCTTGCTGTTCACATGGGGGGGTCCATATACCATCATCCTGGTATAACCTCTTCAGCCCGAGGAGGGAAGTGGTTAAAGACATTTTATCACCATCTAAGCAGTTTCTTTGGTTCTGATGAGTATCAGGAACATACCCCAACATCATAGCCACTCAGATGACTTCTACCATAATCCAATTATGATGGAATGTATTGAGGCAGATGCTTATTGTCTAGGAACATTATGGAACTTGTGAAAGTTTTTAAATCCAATTATCATGATGCCGTAAAGTCTAGGATAGGTTGCAAACCTGTCCACTGGGACAGAAAATGGTGGGAAATCCCAAATGTTACCGTTGTCACCAAAACAAGAGTTGAGGGCAAATATTCTATAGTCATACATATTAAATAATTTAGACTATAGAAAATAATGAGCATATTTATTGAGGTATTTATTCTTATTTTTTTTTTTTGGGGGGGGGGGGGGGGGGTAAAGTGAAAGGATAGTTAACAAGGCTTAATTAGGAGGAGAAAGTCCTAAGCAGTGTTTCGTGTTGCTTGCCCAGAATAATGGAAGAAGTAGAAGAATACAATTTGTGAATTCTATGGTGTGCTTCTTTTCATTGGACTTACTGATAGTTTGGGGGCAGGATGAACCAGTGATTGGTGTAAGCCAATGGAGCGACTCACTATCTTAATTTCTAACCCTTCCTTATTCTAGTAAAAATTAGTTTTAGTCTCTGGGTTTTTTTTTTTTTAAAGATATGGTGCTCTCCCAGCACTGAAGGTGAAAAAAAAAGCCAACATTTCAAGTGGTCAACACAACAGGAATAGAGGGTACATACTAGAATGGGGACCTTTGTTCCAATGACACCAGTTTAGGAGTTATTTTGTGTTCCATAGATGCAACTTCCTGTTGTGTCTATGGGAAAGAAAGTGAAGGTAACTCTCCCCAACGGGACATAGAAGATAAAAGAAAAACCTGACAGAGGTTTGAACCATTCTGTGCTCTTTCCAAAAAAGTTTGGCTTCAGATTTACTTTTGGCTTCAGAGATACACAAGTGCAAAAACTGATAAAATATGCTTCAAACCCCTCAGCATAAATTAGGCTGCAATTCAATTCACAATAAAAAAAAGCTTAAACACGATCCAACTTTTTCTACACCCCCTTGGGCATTTAATTCTGCCTTCAAATCAAAGAGGGGCCATGTTTGATTGAGTCTAGGATTTCACATATAGTGAGGAACAAGAGAATAGACATTCCCGATGGATGGAAAACAAATAGGAATAAGCATCTGAAAAGCCTAGTAGTTGCTGATAAAGGATCAGAACAATTAATTAGGCAGGCCCAGGAAATGTCAACGGGACTTGAAGACTTGGCTGTAGTTTCTGCCGAGATTCAGCACATTCTGAACACGATCTTAACACAGCATCTGTGGGAAGGCAGGTATTCATAAATCAAGAGCGCCAGTAAAAATTAGTAAACTAACCATCATTGGGGATGCCAGGAAGTTGTTGCGGGGCTTCCAAGGAAGACAGAAGATTGATAGATCTGCATGTTTCCATGCAGTTGGGCATTGGTAAAGGTCAAGCTTAAAGCAATTAGAGAGAAACATGCAATTGACCTAAATAGTAGATGTCCTGCTAATAGCGGTTGTATAAAGTCTAAGGAGGGTTTCTTAAGAAAAGGATCAGTGGCGTGCTGACATAACATGGGTGTTTTAACCCTATCAGGTCTAAGAGTACTTTATATCCTTATGATTAGGACACAGACTTGTATTATGGTAGTTAAAAGTTAACCTGTATATTGTCTATAGCAAGCAAAGTAAGCATGACGGGGCAGAAGGGGGTGAGCTCCCATGTGAGCAGATGGCATGGGATCCCAGGGGCATGGAGCATAAGGGCTAGCAAATATACTACTAGGGATTCCTCACAAACATTTGGACAGTGTGCTTGCTCCAAGGTTCAACTTGCTTTAACATGTAGTAACCAACCTGCACAAACTGGAGGTGAACAGTGGAAGCATTCAGAGAGTAGAGGAAAAGACAGTTACTATGTTTGAGAGATGCAAAAGATCCAGAAAACAAGCCGAGGGTCGGGGCAGGCAGCAGACAAGCAAACCTATTGGGGAAGGAGTTTTGAGGAAAACAGGAACATTGCTTGGGTGTCAGACACTGGAAGGAAGATCAATTAAATAGGTGCAGTGAGAGGCACGTGTCAATGACGTCACTGGTCACAACATTAACTAGGAATCCTGAAAGTGCCAAAGGCTGAGATAGATGAGAAGCTGTCCTCAAATTTTTTGGCCTCATAGTGTAGGTTTGGGCAGGAGGTGTCCATAATCTTTTGGTTATATAGTTAGCTTTGCATAGCCCTTAGGGTGGGAATGAGGAAGTGTGTGAATGAGAAAGGTAAGTGATATTAAGTATTCTACACGTACTTTCTCCACACACCAGTCTGCCAATAAAACCCCAAAATATGGTGTCAATTTGGATTTTATGAGGCCAAAAAAAATAATGACAGTTGATATCATACCTATTATATGGCTAAAGTATGTGGTTAACCCTCTATATTATTCAGTTCAGGTGTTTACAGTAAAGGGTGCTGGTACTGCTACAACATACAAAGATATTTTAGAACATTGTGTGCTTCCAACCTTGTGATAACGGTTTGGTGAAGGCGCATTTCTTTTCCAGCATGACTGTGCCCCTGTACACAAAGCCAGCTCCATAAAGACATGGTTTGACCAGCTTGGTGTACAGGAACTCAAATGGTGTCCTGACCTCAACCCTACTGAACATCTTTTGGGATGAATTGGAATGACGATTATGCTTTTTTGGGCTAAATAGGCACACATTCCCACAGTCACTCTCCAAATATTGTGGAAATCCTTCCCAGAGGAGTGAAGGCTGTAATAATTACAACGGTGATAGGTATATTATTGCCCATGATTTTGGAATTGGGTGTCCAACAAGCTCATATAGGTGTGATGGTCAGGTGTCCAGGACTTTTTCACCAAATAGTGATTCAACTATGCATTTAGCCAAGAGTTTTGCTTTAATTAAATTCTTCTTAAACAGAGTAATAGTAGCAAGACTACCAAGGGCTGGATTTACACGATATGATGCATGTTAACATGTGTTGCGTTAAGGCAACCCCTTCACTGAATTTGCTGGCTAACACACCATAAAGGTACATGTCGATTTTTTGTAATGCAACACACTACAACACAGAGTAGTGTGTTACTGCGTTCTAAAGTGTACTATAAATGGGTGTATTGGTAATGTGTGTTGGGGTGCCATTTAGAATAAATGTTGTCCCTGTGCAACAATAGTGAACCCAGCCTTATAGTATGTTAATGACCTAATAACCACTAAAACCAATGGCCACTACTTAGTACTCATTTTGTTAGACCTTTTTGCTGCCTAATCACCTGTTCCTCCCCCCCAAAAAAATAATCTTCTTTGGCCTCCAAGACTCTGCTCTTTCTTGGTTCTCCTCCTACCTATCTCAATGCTCCTTTAGGGTCACCTACAACTCTATCTCCTCCTCTCCTCTTCTTCTTTCAGTAGAAGTTCCCCAAGGTTCCATCCTCAGCCCTCTTAGATTCTCTATCTACACCTACTTCCCTGGTCAGTTGATAACCTCACATGGCTACCAAAATCATCTCTATGCCCACAACACCCAAATCTATCTCTCTCTGGTATGGAGATAAAGGGGAACCCCACACCAAAAAATAAATGGTGTGGGATCCCCTCTAAAATCCATACTAGACCCTTATCTAAACATGCAGCCCAGAAGGCCAGAAAAGAGGGTGGGACGAGCGAGAACTTTGCCAGGACAAGGGCCTCTTCCTCACAACCCTGGTCCAGTGGTTGTGGGGGTGTGGGGTGTAGCTTTTTGGAATCAGGCAGCTCTCTTTAACAATGGGGCCCCCAGATCCCGGCCTCTCTCTGTGTGAATTGGTATGGGGTCTCCCCCCTGACAATGTGCCCCACCCCATATTGTTGAGGGCATGTAGCCTGGTATGGTGGGGGGGTGCTCGCTTGTCTCCTACCTTTCCTGGCCTACAGGCTTGGATGAGGGTTTGGTATGGAATTAAAGGGGGACCCCCACGCTGTTTTTTTATTTTTATGCCGGCTCTTTTGTTTACATTCTGCTGTCAGCAAGGAGGACTAATCTATGTTAGGACACAAGAAGTGTAGTACTCCTTAATAAGATATAATATAGTTACACCAAAGTGAATAAAAAGTCCATCCTTAGTCCTCATGCAATAACAGTATGGTGAATAAAGTTATGACCCAAAGAGAAGGAGATCCTCCACCACCTCAGGAAGCACACACAGCCTTTTACCAGATGGAGTTGACCACCTACTGTAATTACAAGTGGTCAAGACAAGCAACAGTACTCCTGGAATGGTTCACAAGGGACCTGGTCCACCGATATACATAACCAGCTTAGAACTTTCCCACACTGAAGTAGCCAGATGAGAAAAGGCAGTAATCTTCCAAGGATATATCTCAGGGGAAGAAAAATAACCCTCTCATGGTGTAGTATTTCTTATAAACCCAATTTTATTAGATAAAAAGGATGCACTCGCATGGATCCAGATAAAACACAGCACGATAACACTTATGATGACGAAGCGCGTAGAGTAGTGCTTTGGCATGTGACATCATCACATTGTTGTGAAGATGGTGGCGGGTGCTGTTTCCTATCAACCAGCACAAATAAAAACACAAAATTGCATCAAAATACATGAAGATTGAATATTGATGCATTTCCACTGAAGTCTGTTGATGACACTGCATCGCATCAAAGTAGCACAGGACCCTTCCACAAAGCCCTGCATTAATGTGAACAGGCACCACTGGAAGCAATGTCTTTTCCATTTCCATGGGATTCAGTGCAACCCAAGTGAACCGGTGTGAACCAGGCCTTAGTGCGTAGCGTTGCTGAAAGTAATTACAATGCATCTAACAAAACTCCCTGCTGTCTTAATAAGCCATCAGTGAGGGAAGCAGACTTATTTATAGAAGAGAGGGATTGGATACCCCAAGACAGAACCAAGTGGGAAGTCACATTTGTTTGAATTCTAGCAAAATGCAAAACCTTTATTTTTTGTAGAGTATATATTAATAATAATAAGAATCGTCTACCTACCTCCAGAGGGAACTCTCTGTCACGCTCCCCAGATTAAAATCATACAGCTTTGTAAGAATCAAGATGACCTGTAAAAAAAAAAAAAATACATTACTATGCATAAAAGACAGGGGAGGAATACAGAGAATAGATAGCTATTTAAGATTTTATATATATTTATATAGGGTCTGTGACCTCCAGAAGATTAACCCCCTTATTTTTTTTGTGACACGGCACTGCGTTACTTTAACTGACAATCATTTTTACTTTCTGCTATAAAACATATCCAATAAAAAAATAAAAAAAATAAAATGTCTTCATTCAATATGTATTTTGTTATATATTTTTGTTAAAAAAAAAAATCCCAATAAGCATATATTTATGGTTTCTGCAAAAATTACAGCGTCTACAAACTATAGGATATACAGTATTTTTTATTTTTTTTACTAGTAATGGCAGTGATCAGCGACTTATAGAGGGACTGCAATATTTCAGCGGACAGTCAGTCACGAAATTAACACTTTTGACACTTTTTGGGGACCAGTGACATACATACAGTGATCAGTGCTAAAAAAATATGCACTGTCACTGTACTAATGACACTGGCTGGGAAGGGGTTAACATAAGGGGCGATCAAAGGGTTAACTGTGCGCCTAGCCAGTGTTTTACTAAACTGTGAGGAAGGTGCTTTTACTAGGGGAAGGCATGGATCCTTGTCCCTGCTTTGCAGGAACACAGGATCCCTGCCTTTCCTTCTGACAGAACAGCAATCTGCCTTGTTTACATAGACAGACCGCCGTTCTGCCTGTGTACCGTGGGATCGGCGGGTGCAGACATCGAGCTCCCACTGTAAAAATCACAGTGGGAGCTGGCCGACGGCAGTGGGCCTGCGCACCCCTAACCCGGAAGTGCAGGATTACATGCTAGGTAGAGCCACCCTGCCATTGTATATCTAAGTGATACGGCCGGCAAGTGGTTAAAGAGAACCAGTCTCGAAATCTGAATCTGCCCTTTTAGGGGTCTGTTTATTAAAAAAAAAAAAATCATTAGAGGAATGTCACAAGCATTAGCCCAGAGAAATAAATGTCCCCCTATTTTGTTAATAGTTTTATTTCCTATGTCTGTCGTCTCCATATAGTGCCCGTAATAGTGTATTTCCCTAACTGAGGTATTTCAGGAAAATACAGCATTATGGCCACTAGATGGAGCTGATGTTCATAGGAAATAAATGTATTTAGACATAATACGGAAAGATAACTTGTTACGGATTGGTGAATGCAGTTATTTTTTTTAGGGGTGTACTTACGTTTGTTGCCAAAGGTTTAGACATTAATGGCTGTGGGTTGAGTTATTCTGAGAGGACAGCAAATTTACACTGTTATACAAGCTGTACACTCACTACTTTACATTGTAGCAAAGTGCCATTTCTTCAGTGTTGTCACATGAAAAGATAGAATAAAATATTTACAAAAATGTGATGGGGTGTACTAACTTTTGTGAGATACTGTATGTGCCCAGCTCAAATTTCATGAATCGGGTTTACATCCACTTTAATGTTCTATTCTTATTCTGTCCTTTTTTTTTTTTATATTCTATTTTGTTCTGTTTTACTCTGTTCTTTTCTATTCAATTCTTTAATTTTCTATTCTATCCCTTTGTTTCTATTCTTTTATTTTGCATTCTGTTCTGTTTTACTCTATTATATTCTATTCTTTTTCTTCTTATTTTTTTTTTTTATATTCTAATATTTTCTATTCTATTATAGTCTCTTCTATTCTATTCCTTTATTTTCTATTCTATTTTATTCTCTTATGAAATTCAAATTTGATTTGAAAACTATTTGAATTTGATTTGAAAACTATTTGAATTGGATTCGAAAACTTTTCGAATTTGATTCGAAAACTATTTGAATTTGATTCGAAAACTACTCAAATTTGAATTTCGGGCAGAATTTTCATCTTGTTATTTTAGATTTGTTTTTATGTTTTTTTGTGGTAGCGTTTTGATTCAGTCGCTTCAGTCAGGAGCTTTTTTACCTGTGAATCTCAAAAAAATAAAAAAAAATAAAATAGTTGTCGTTTTATTGTTCTCTCTCTCACTCTATTCTCTCTCTATTGTTGCTCTTTTTTTACTCCATTCTATTCTGCAATGTTTTATTATGTTTTATCATGTTTTATCATGCTTGCTTTTCAGGTATGTAATTTTGTTTTGTTAACTTTTTTTATGTATTTTGTTTAAATATGAAAAAATTATAAACGAAAAATGTGTCCGCAAAATTTTTTCCACAAAAAATGCGTTTGAAAAATCGCTCAAATACTGTGTGGAAAAAAAAAAATGAAATGAACCGCACATGTCTAATATCTGATTCTAGATCATCAGTTGATAGTGGAGGTCCATAGACTGCAGGGTATGCATGTTAGTGTGTGTGAATCAGGGCGCACACTGAGGCCATTACTAATATTTGTACATCTTCTAGATTAGTCTTTATCATTGGATGCAAATCCCGTTTTATTATACCGTCCTGAATACATTTCATCAGGTTTACATAGCAATGGCATTTACTAAATTCCCCGACGTCAGACCCTGGAGCAGGCATCTGTATCCTGGGCTGTGTAAATGTAAAGAGAATTAGTTGTGTTTAATTGATTCCTCCCGGCAGCTCATATTTCACAGCCGCCATGTCTGCAGGGTTAGATTGAATGCCTTCACTTCTAGGAATAAGAGCCGCTAATGACTTTAGGTGTTATCTCATCTGCTTGAACGTGTCCCTCAAAGCTTAAGTTTAATCTGCTTATATTTCCCCATTCCCTGATTCCCCCCATGAACATGCTAATGAAATCTTTAAATAAAACCTTTTCATATTCAATACACACCTTATTTTAAACCCAATGATGTCATCACTGGGTCTTTGTGCTACTCTATGCAATGCCGGTGTCTTGCCGAAAAAGGTCCCCCGGCGGATAATGCCCCCCCTGTACTGCGCAGGCGCAGTGCTTGTGCAGTACAAATGACTACGGAGCCGCCAAAAGTCTACGAAGATGAACAGCTGATCGTCAGCTCTACTGGGCGCCCGCATACTACATTCTGCCCTGAGTCCAGGTTCAAGCCCCACCATCCAAGTGGACATAGAGATAGAATAAAAATATGGCGAGCAAAGCAAGGCCGTGCTCGAAGCGTGGGAAAAAAAAGCGAGCCCGTGAGGGCCCCTATGTCTTAAAACAGTGTTGGAACATAGGCGCCATGTACAGCTGACTCACAGCTGTTCAGCTTTGGCTATTTTCGGCGGCTCCGTTGTGGTTCGTACTGCACAAGTGCTGCCCCTGCGCAGTACAGGGGGTCATTATCCGCCGGGGGGACCTTTCTCTGCAGAATACCGGCAGATCATGGCTGGTGGGAGGGGCCGGCAAGGTGCTGTAAACATCTTCCTGAAAACATCACAACACCCTCCTCTCAAAAGCCCTCAGCCCTGATGCAAGCAGTGGGAGAGGTTATGCAAATATCAAAATGTCTTGATGGGCAGCTGTTCCTAGGCAGGTTGTATTTGCATTAAGACCCCATTAGATAATCCCCACGTGTGACTGAAAGAACTGAGATCCAATGAATGAAAGGAATAAGCCAGGGACAGTCAGGCTGGGGAGGTAGCTCAGTCAGTAGCTGTGCATTTCTCACCCTAGACTTATATTCGAGTCAATACGTTTTCACATTTTTTTTTGTGGTAAAATTAGGTGCCTCGGCTTATATTCGGGTCGGCTTATACTCGAGTATATACTGTAAGTCATTTCAGTATAGGAGAGGAGTCGGTACAATTGTGCAAGACTGAAGGGAAGGTTAAGCTTTAAAAAGACACTACCCTTTCAATGAAGAATCATACTGAGTGTAACCAGGTGTTGAACTACAGCAATAGAGTGCAAGCTCTAATGAGCAGGGCCCTCTGATTCCTCTTGTATCAAATTGTAATGTAACTGTAATGTTTGCCTTCATTTTGTAAAGCGCTGCGCAAACTGTTGGCGCTATATAAAGCCTGAATAATAATATGGAGATGGAGACATTGCCCTTTATTCTTCATTCCCTCTACTGAGTTGCTGATGTTATGCTGCACCATTCTCCTCTGGCCAGCAGGGGGAGAGCTAAGGCCAAGTAAGCCCATAGACTTCCATGCAGAGCACTGAGAATGTTGGGAGTTGTACTTTGAGAAGGCAGCCATACAATGACTACACTATAATGGTTACACTACAGATCCCAAACGTCACTGTGCAATGTGAGTGAAAAGAGGATTTTTATTAAACTTCCCGGGAAAGTTCTTCCTCTTGACCCTGAAGGAGTTAGAGAAAAAGCACCTTTATTTGAATAATCGCCTGCCAGCTGGAGCCCATACCAGCGAAGATCCAAGACTGAGAGTGAGGACACATGGGGTGGCACAGCACCACCAACATCACAGCAACTGCACCGCTTCAACAGGGAGACTAGAGCGTCCCGCACCCTCTGCTTCCCACTGCTGATCACTGAAGGCTTTTAGAGAGAGACCAAGGGGGGGCCCCCCCTTCTACAGAGAGGCAGGTCACCACAGCATCCCGGGGACTGGTGAGAAGGCTGCTCACCCATTTCTGATACTACCAGCAGGGACTCAGCCAATAAGAGCAGAACACCAAGTGTACCCAATTCATACTGCACCCATGATGCACTCTTCACCGCACTTATAACAAATCTAGACTGCACCTATACCAACCCTATACGGCATGATACTAAACCTTTACCACATCTGAACCACATCTACCTTGCACCTGTGCAGAGACTATATCATACCTACTGTAAACTGCATGCAGGTTAACTGGGGCTGTTAAGTGCACCAATGCCCTTAACGGGCCCCAATGATAGCCGGCAGAAGAACATCTCAAAGGACTGCCCCATCTGTAGTAATTATTCTGCAAGCCCCCTTTGTTTCCCTGGCCCTTCCACTACCATCCTTCTTTTCTTTTGGGCAGTGCATACCCAATAGGTCTAGGACTAGCGTCATCACCATAAATGCACTGTGGTAGTATAGTTCCAGCACTCGGTAGATCAAACTTTGCTGCTGCTCACTGCTGCCCTTGAGGTAGTCTTCCTACTCTTAATTAATAACGATCGCAACAATATCTCACATGTGTGGTTTGAACGCCGTTTACATTATTCGGGCTTGACCTATGTATGCATTTGCTTCTACGTGTGAGCACGAGGGTATGGGGGGCGCTTTAAAAAAAAAAAAAACTAAATTATTATTGTTTATTTTATTTTTTATTAATTTTTTTACACTTTCCCTTTAATTTTTTTTTCCCCGCTTGATCACTTTTCTTCCTATTACAAGGAATGTAAACATCCCTTGTAATAGGAATAGGGCATGACAGGTCCTCTTTACAGAGAGATCTGGGGGTCTATAAGTCCCCACATCTCTCCTCTATGCTGGAAAATCTGAGATAAAAAAAAAATTCTCAGGCTTTCCATCACAAAAAAAGCCAGAAGTGATGTCAGTGATGTCCAAGGGTCATAGAGATGGCCAGGGGGGGGGCAACACCTGGTCCCCCCTCCCGACGCTTTTCTGGCCTCTCCAGTGTGATTGGGGAGCCGGAGCATGAATCTGCCGGCTCTACCATAGAGCTGGCCGTGGACCAGACATGACCCTGTAAAAGCAATCAAGCGGCTAAACAGCTGCTAAAATGGCTTCTACACTGTGGTGAATCGCAGTGGCGGCTGGTGGTATATTTTTTTGGGGGGGTGGCAAACAATCCACCAACCGCCACCCCCGGTCGGTTGGGGTCACAGGCACCCCACCGGTCGGTCAGCCACCAGCCCCGCACTTACCCCATCTAGGTCATGGGCAGCGCTTCCTCTGGGCGGCGGCTTCACCCTGCGTCTCCTCCTCCTGGGCTTCACGGCGGCTTGCCCTACGTCCCCTCCCTCCACCTCCTCCTAGGTGGCAAAAAAGGTTTGATTATCCTCTTGGCCAATCAGGTGACGGCTCTCAGGACCCGATTCCTGATTGGCCGGGAGGAGAATCAGGAAGACAATGGCGAATATTAATTCACTGTTGTCACACAACTGGGTGGGCTCGGGGGGCACAGTACTCTGTGCCCCAAGCCCACCCTTTTTTTTAAGCCAATTAGAGCCTCAGGCTCTAATCATGTGCTTCTAAAAAAAAAAAAAACCCATTGAAATCCATGTGTCCGGTGCCCTGCATGTAGATCAGGGGGGGCGAGCCACTAGTGAATCGCCTGCTGAAAAAAAAGATATCTGGATGATGCCTGTAGCTGCTCCTTTGTTAGCACATGAGCACTGCAGCACAACTGACTGGCTCATTTTTCTGATTCTCCCTCTTCCAGTCTGAGCTCTGCTGTACAAGGGACTGCAAAAGGCTGATACCAGGTCACATCCAGGTAATTACACTGCCTGCATTAAAAAGAATTTAATGATGTAATAAGGATTACAGAGCTGTATTATTTTGTGTCTTTTCTATCTTCAATCAGAGGATTGTGTCAGTTCTTTTTTTTTTTTTTTTCACACCTGCGAGGGAAATTCTCTCATTTGTTTCTTCACTTTCCAGTGAAAGTCATTTAACAATATTGTTATACAAACAATTCCCGAAAACATTATCATTTCGCACTGTACTGAGCATTGTGATGGGAATGAAAGAGTCTGCTGCAGGCAGTGCAGGCAAATGCCAGAGGAGAAAACCGGAACAATAGAGGAACAATGGTGATGGGATAAATACGCTTATAGAAGGGATAAAACACCGCCGGGGAATAACATGGAGGAGAGGCATTGTACAGGAGATGAACGGATTGATCTGAGAAAGATAAAATCTGCCCTGGATCCAGCTTACTGAGCAGATCCCTCAAACCCCAAGAGGGTCACTTTAATCTGATCTCCGGCCCCAAGAAGGTCACTTTTAATCTGATCTCCGGCCCGAGAGGGTCTCTTTAATCTGATCTCTGGCCCCGAGAGGGTCACTTTAATCTGATCTCCGGCCCCGAGAGGGTCACTTTAATCTGATCTCTGGCCCCGAGAGGGTCACTTTAATCTGATCTCCGGCCCGAGAGGGTCACTTTAATCTGATCTCTGGCCCCGAGAGGGTCACTTTAATCTGATCTCCGGCCCCGAGAGGGTTGCTTTAATCTGGTATCTGGCCCCCGGGGAGGGTCACTTTATTCTGATCTCCGGCCCCAAGAGGGTTGCTTTAATCTGGTCTCCGGCCCCGAAAGGGTCACTTTAATCTGATCTCTGGCCCCGGGAGGGTTGCTTTAATCTGGTCTCCGGCCCCGGAAAGGTCACTATAATCTGGTCTCCGGCCCCGAGAGGGTCACTTTAATCTGATCTCCGGCCCCGAGAGGGTCACTTTAATCTGATCTCCGGCCCCAAGAGGGTCACTTTAATCTGATCTCTGGCCCCAAAATGGTCACTTTAATCTGATCACTGGCCCCGAGATGGTCACTTTAATCTGATCTCCGGCCCCGAGAGGGTCACTTTAATCTGATCTCCGGCCCCGAGAGGGTCACTTTAATCTGATCTCCTGCCCCGACAGGGTGACTTTAATCTGATCTCCGGCCCGAGAGGGTCACTTTAATCTGATCTCCGGCCCCGAGAGGGTCACTTTAATCTGATCTCCGGCCCGAGAGGGTCACTTTAATCTGATCACTGGCCCCGAGATGGTCACTTTAATCTGATCTCCGGCCCGAGAGGGTCACTTTAATCTGATCTCCGGCCCCGAGAGGGTCACTTTAATCTGATCTCCTGCCCCGACAGGGTGACTTTAATCTGATCTCCGGCCCGAGAGGGTCACTTTTAATCTGATCTCCGGCCCGAGAGGGTCACTTTAATCTGATCTCCGGCCCGAGAGGGTCACTTTAATCTGATCTCTGTCCCCGAGAGGGTCACTTTAATCTGATCTCTGGCCCCGGGAGGGTCACTTTAATCTGGTCTCCGGCCCCGAAAGGGTCACTTTAATCTGATCTATGGCCCCCAGAGGGTCACTTTAATCGGTTCTCCGGCCTTCCCTTTAGTATTGCACAGTTGTATCGGCTCCTCTCCTCTACTGAAATGACTTACTCATGGAAGAAAGTGAATTCAGATTTAACGTATATGTGAACCCCCACTTTAAAACAACCCATTCAGTTTAAAATTGAAATGAAAGACAAAACATTTTTTTATCCAGGGCCTGTTTTCAGCAGGCACATGGGGGAACACAGTTCCAGCACTGAATGTATGTAATAATGGCAAGGGGTGCTGAAGGATCTATTGATGCTGGCTACTAGTGAATCTATTGTCACTGGGGGGGGGGGGGGGTCTGTTGTTGCTGGGGGGGCAGGGATGTGCAGTCGGGGGAGGCAGGCACCTGCCATGAACATTAAAAAAAAAAAGATCGGCTTCAAAGGGTCATAGATCGGCAACCTGGGGCCACAGAGATGCCAAATTTGGGGATGTATGTAGCTGAAGTCCTATCATCTATAGTTCCAGAGATACGGGGCTCCTTGTGCAGCCTGTCAGAAGCTACATACAGAGGAGCCAGTTTAACCACTTGCAGACTGGCTCACGGCAATATACAGCGTCAAAGTGGCACGTTACCACGAATCGCCGCATGGGTACGTCGGCTCATTTAAGAGCCATAGCAGGCGCATGAGCACCGCCCGAGGCGAGAACGCACACCCGCTGCGCGGCAGGGGACCTGATGCGTATGGCCGCGCAAATCCTCATTCTGACAGGAGAGAAGAAACAGATCTGCTGTTTGTAGTAATTACAAACAGTGATATGTCTCCTCCCCCAGTCAGTTCCACCCCCCACAGTAAGAAACACTAACTAGGGAACACATTTAACCCCTTGATCGTCCCTAGTGTAATCCCTTCCCTGCCAGTGACATTTACACAGTAATCAGTGCATTTTTATAGCACTGATCGCTGTATAAATGTCAATGATCCCAAAAAGGTGTCAAAAGTGTCCGATCTGTCCGCCGCAATGTCGCAGTACCGCTAAAAATCGCAAATCACCAAATCACCAAATCACCACCATTACTAGTAAAAAAAAAAATAATAATAAAAATGCCATAAATATATCCCCTATTTTGTAGACAATATAACCTTTGCGCAAACCAATTATTTTCATTTTCTTTTACTGATGAAGAAATGTTTTTTTTTTGGGGGGGGGGGGGGGGGGGATATTTATTATAGCAAAACTTTTTTTGTTTATAGCGCAAAAATTAAAAACCTACAAAAAGAAAGCTCTATTTGGAGAAAAAAAAGGGCGCAAATTTATTTTGGGTACAGCATTGCATGACTGCGCAATTGTCAGTTAAAGCAACACAGTGCCAAATTATAAAAAGTGCTCTGGTCAGGAAGGGTGTAAAATCTTCTGGGGCTGAAGTGGTTAATCTACCAAGTGCTGGAACTATACTGCCAGAGCGCATTAATGGCATCAATGCTACTCCTAGACTGATTGGGTATGCACTGTCCAAAAGAAAAGAAGGATGGTAGCAGAAAGGGCAGTGAAACAAAGGGGCTTTCAGAATAATTATTACAGGAGGGGCAGTTCTTTAAGATGTTCTTCTGCAGGTTATCGTCAGGGTGCTTTAACTGTGTCTTTGCACTTAACGACAGTCCCAGTTGACCTGCAGTATAGGTGCGTTCAGTGGCGGCTGGTGGTAATTCTTTTTTTTCTGGGGGGGGGGGGGGGGGGCAAACAGTGCACCTGCAGTTGGATTGGTCAGTCGGTGCACTTACCCCATCCATGGCGGGCAATCACGGGCGGCTTCCCCTGCTCTCCTCCGTGGGCAGGTGCTGTGATGTAGGCGGTGCCCCCCCCCGGTTTCCTTACTCCCAGTCTCAAGCTCGGATATCTTCTGGTATAATCTCCTCGCAAATATCCAGACAGAGGTGCTCTCTCTGTAACTCCCCTGGTGACAAGAGGAAGAACTTTACCAGGCAGTTTAATAAAAAAAAACTTCTCTCCACTCCTCCTACTGTACAGGTCATATTGTGATCTGTAGTGTAAGGAGTCTATTCATCCCATTGTCTGCCATCTTAAACTACCACTCCCAGGATTCTCATTGCTCTGCATATATGGGCTTGCATGGCTTTATCTATCCCCCTGCTGGCCAGAGGAGAATAGTGCAGCATAAGATCAGTAATTCAAGTAGAGAAGAATAAAAGGCAGTGTCTCCATATTGCTGTAGTCCAGCACCTAGCTACAAAAGGAACAGCCCACTGCCAGAAAGAAACAAGGGAAGAGGACCCCACTCATCAAGTGCTCAGAGAGACGACGAAAAGAAAATATATGCACTAAAAAATTTAAAAAATTCCAGGAAGAATACACATGGTAAATGTATTTAGACAATTGTAAATGTAGAGAAATGGGATTATAGCGGTGCTACCAACAATTGATTCATAACAAGTTAGATAAAAGTATAATTTATTTTTATTGAATACAAAAGGATAAATTTAGGAATGAACAAGAAATATAGAAATACTTAAAATCAATGATAGAGCATGTACGATTCAAATATTGGGTTGCTGGAGACCCAGGGTAGAAGGGAAAGGTAGTCACAGATGGATGTTGAATCCCAACATGTTTCGCCGGTGATGGCTTCCTCAGGGGATAGTGTGGGACCCAATATTTGAATCGTACATGCTCTATCGTTGATTTTAACTATTTCTATATTTCTTGTTCATTCCTGACTTTATCCTTTTGTATTCAACAAAAATAAGTTATACTTTTATCTAACTTGTTATGAATCATATGTTGGTAGCACCACTATAATCCCATTCCTCTACATTTACCAAACAGGATGAGATGCACGATAATATAGAGCCACTCAGATTATACTTTTTAGTATATAGACAATATTTGTCAAAGCGACAAATGCAAAATGTAAATATCAGTTTTCCAACGTCCTGGCAATGCAGCAAACACTTGCGGCAAGTGAGGCCAGCAAAGGAGACGCGGGTATGACCTGAGACGACCGGCGGTGTGTCCCATGCTGTAAAGCTGAGTTATTGGCAGATCTCACAGATGTGGAATCTTTAAATGGCCAAAAGAATTTGGCAATTCCTCTTCGGCACAGTCCCCGATCAGCCATAATGAATCAGTGACAGATGCTCAGGGCATTTATCCTTTAAACGAAGGTTGCCTCTCTGCTTAACCTCATTTCCCAGGAGAGGAATCTTGGGGGAAAAACATGAAGCGGCTGACAGCTGGAGTGATGGACCATCTCCCGGAATGGCGGTGCTTAGCATAGGTCATGTGATGTCAATACATAAGTCAATATTATAGAGCCATCAGTTCTAAGGGGGCGTGACCGGATGTGAGTGCTGAGCAGCGGCAGAGTGCAGAGGGATGTGTGAGGGAGAGGAGTGAGAAGCTGCCCGTGTGCTCCCTCCTGACCTTTTGATCCACTGTTATGCTGTGAGATCCTGAGACTTCCTCCCTTGGTAGTACAGCTCTATGTCCACAATGTCGCTATAGAGCAACAACAGACGCCGATACACGTGGGCTGTGGAGTTCCTTCGCTTTCCTTCGCTCCTTCCGAGCCAGGAGCCCTAAGTTTGAGACCGTGTGTGGACGCGAAGGGCTGGATGTGACGTCACACGCTCCTATCCGACACCTTATCCGCCCGGTGCTGAGAGAGCAGTGGCGGTGCCCGTGGCCATCAGGCTTGCTGACAGGCTGGCAAGCCGCACGGCGAGGAGCGAGGAGATAATCTGCCAGAGGCATAGCGGGCTCATTGTATTCCAGCATCCACTACTACTGACATACGAACGGAGAGACGGGCATGCCAGGGTCGGTTGCGTGAGTACCAGCACACAGTAATTAAAATAAACTGTAACGAATACAATACTGGAAATAAGGAGAAATGTGTGAACGGATGCAGATTTAATATAGACTGTCTTTCATTTGCTGATATGATTGGCTGGCCTGGTTAATTGTGCCTAAAATTGTCTCCTGCTGGTACCCTTGGGCGAGAAGGACTGGTCCCGTTATACATCTTCCTTAGCAATTGCTCTCAAGACTGTCTGAACTACTGAACTATTGTCCTTCCCCTTTTCCTTTTTTTTTTTTTTTTCCCTCTCAAAATATGAAAAATATGAACCATACTTAATATAAGTGTGTGGAGGGATTTTCCCGACCCAGGATCATATGTGAGGTGATCAAAACACTGTTGCTGTGTGCATGCTAAGCCACTCATATATGAAAAATAGTATATGGAAAATACCATAGGCCTGGCTATTTTTTGTATTGCTGCAGGAGCAAAGGAAGAGAGCCTGTTGATTTAACCGTCTATTGCCATGCGGGCGTAGAGTTGCAGCTATCATTTTCTACCAATCGATTCATTAATTGGCGGTCTGTGCTCTTTTAGGAGAACTGTCTCTCTATATAAAATACATATTATAGAAAATACCTTCCGCCTGGCTATTTTGCATTTCATGATTCTCCTAGATGATATATGGCAGTGTGCATGTGGATCCATTCATGTATGAAAAGTACTATGTAGAAAGTATCTAAGGCCAGCAAGAGAAAAGGAGGAGATTCCGTTTGTCCTGTTTATTCAATTGTCTGTGCCCTTGTAGGCAAAGTTTTGTGGCTATCATTTTTTCCAATTGATTATATACTCGGCTGTTTGCGCCTTTTTATAAGAACTGTTCATTTATATCAAACATATCTTAGAGAATATACCCCCGGCCCGGCAATTTTGTATCTCTATAGGACCATAAGACTCTCTTGGGTGAAGGCCTGCAAAACGGCATATGAGTATCAGCCGATCACTTACCCGGTAGTACATACTCCTAAACGAGAAAAAAGACTGTGTTTTTTTTTTTTTTTTTTTTCTCCTTCCTTCCTTCCTTTTTTTTTTTTTTTTTTTTTTTTTTTTTTGTAGCAGATATGCAGCAATTACGCTCAGCAAAGGATAAAGATAAAAATGCCCAGCAGATAGGCACGACAGCTGCGGCAAGGCTTGAACAATTTGCTCATTCAACAGGGCATATACTTGGGCAACCCACGTCGCAGTCCCCGCCAAAAAGGGGGACCCAGCCTAAAATCCATCAAGGAGGTACAGGAGAGAGAAAAAGTCAAGGGCAGAGCCAACCAAATGCTACAACACCTAGAGCCCACGGGGCAAAGGCTCAGACACAGGGGGGTAAAAATACATTGCCGCCAGATCAAAACCCTAAAATAAATACAGAAATAGTTGACCCTGCGGTAGGGACTACCCCGCCTATGGAAAAAGAACCTACGTTATTGGACGTTTTCAGGGCAGTAAAAACCTCTAATGATTCACTTAAAGATTTGTGTGAACAGATGAGGGGAGTTAAAGAGGACCTGGCATTGGTAAGACAAGATATGCAAAGGATGGTTGAGAGGACTACAGAATTGGAAGGAAGGATCAGCCAGGTGGAGGATGATGTTATTCCTCTGGTTAAAGAGATGAAGAATATAAGGGAACAGTTACACTGGCAAGCCGCTAAATTAGAGGAAATCGAGAACAGGAGTCGAAGAGACAATATCAGGATAGTAGGAATGCCCGAGAAAAGCGAAGGATCCAATCCAACTGAATTCTTAGAGGGCTGGTTAATTGAGATCTTTGGGAGAGAATCCTTCTCTGGATCATTCAGTATAGAAAGGGCACATAGGGTGCCGTTCCGCCCTCCTCCAGTAGGAGGCTATCCACGAACTCTGTTAATGAAGTTCCTGAACTTTAAGGATAAAGTGACACTTCTACGAAAAGCTAGGGATAAGGGGAATATATTATTTAATGGGATTAAAGTGTCTTTTTATTCAGACTTCTCTCAAGAACTCCAAAAACGCAGAGCAGAATTTATTCAGGTTAAACGCTCATTGCAAAAATTTAAAATTCAGTATGCTCTCTTATACCCGGCCAAACTGAGGGTAATTGCTATGGGGGAAACCCGGTACTTTGAGGATCCAGGGGGGGTGGAGAAATGGGTGGAGGAGAACAGGGAAAGGTTGATGGCACTGTGACATACCATGGTACTCTGAATAGATTATAGGAAGTAGGGGGAGGGGTTTAGGGAAGGGGGGTTGCACAGAGGGCGGGCACGAGAGGATGATGATATGGGTGTATGTGAAGAAGGTGAAGAAAGGGTTAGTAGTATGGGTTAAGGTCATTGGTAGCCCCTTGGGGGTTCACCTAGAGAGGTGGGGATGGGGAGAGGGGGGGAGGGAGGGGTGGGGATGGGGGGAGGGGGGGGGGCGGGAGGGGTGGGGATGGGGGGGGAGGGGGGGAGGGAGGGGAGGGGGGGGGGTATGGGTACAGGCACTATTAGAAAACGAAGGTGTGTAAAGGTGTGTAAAGGGTCAAGAGATAAGGGGTACATCCACGGATATAAGAGAAAGAATTATAAGTAGAGGCACAGAAGAGGGAAGGAAAAAGAGAGATACTAAGAGTTTTTGTAGGGGGAACCACGGGGATAATGAGTGAAAACATTGTTATAGTGATAAAACACGATTGGTTTAAAATATATATATAGATACTGGGTGAAATTTGATGCAATCTAAAATATTAAAAATAGGGTCATGGAATGTAAGGGGATTGGGCACAGCGGGTAAGAGGGCAATAGTGTTTTCAATGATGAGTAATCTTGGGATTGACATGGTTTGCCTGCAGGAAACCCACTTAATAAAAGAAACAGCCCAACAATTACAAAGGCAGAAAGGGGTATATCAACATCAGTACCACTCGGTTTACGGATCATATAGTAGGGGGGTTAGCATAATGGTCAAGAAAGGAGTGAATTTTTCCTGCACGCAAGCCATCTCAGATGAAATGGGCCGGTATATTTTTCTCTGCTGCCAAATTGAAGATAAAAGGATGGTGATAGTAAATGTGTATGTCCCCCCCCCATTTAAGATGGAGATCATGCTTAAATTAAATGAGTTCCTGCTGGACAAGCAGGGAATACCAATTATAATAGTAGGAGATTTTAACCAGGTATTGGATTACAATATGGATAGATTTCCAGCCCAGAAGATAGGGGAACCCATGAAGAAAGGGCAGTTGAGTCGGTTTATGGAGGAGGTGGGTTGGATAGACTTCTGGAGGGTTCGGAACCCTGACGCTCAGCAATTTTCTTGCTGGTCGGCCACGCATTCTACCCTCTCCAGAATCGACATGGTCATGGGAAATGACAGAGCATTGGAGTTGGTGGAAGAAGTTAAGTACTGGCCTAGAGGGATTTCAGATCATTCCCCCCTCACGTTGAATCTAAAGATAGGGAGGGAGGAAATACAGAGGGGGTGGAAAATTAACCCATGTTGGTTTGAGATACTTAGAAATATAGATACTATTCCATCAACATTGAGAGAATTTATCGAAATTAATGCAAATACAGCTGAATCAGGGATCCTATGGGACACCCTAAAGGCCTTTCTGAGGGGATTATTAATTCAGCAGGTAGCGAAGCACAATAAGGGGGTAAGGGCACAAGAAGAAAATAAAAGGAGAGAAGCGGTTGCAGCAGAAGATAACTATATACTAGCTCCAACAATGGAGGGGAAAGAAAAATGGTTGGAAAAACAACAGGAGTATAAACTATGTGTAATTCAGAGAGTTGAGACTAAACAGTTGTTACAGCGGCAGGAGGCCTTCATGGAAGGAGAGATGGTGGGGAAAATGCTGGCCCAGGTAGTGAGGACGAATAGGGCCCCCAGCAATGTATTAGCAATTCGGAGTAGAGAAGGGGGGGTAACCTCAAATTCTAAAAGTATACTGGAAAGTTTTGAGGAGTTCTATAGGGACTTATACTCCGCACGGGTAAGGGGAGCTGGGAGAACAGTGATGGAGAGCTTCTTGGGGAATTTAGCCCTCCCAAAGATAACACAGGAAGAAAGAGATGGTCTGGATTCCCCAATAACGCTCCCCGAATTACAACAGGCTGTAGCCGATATGGCAAATCAAAAGTCCCCGGGTCCGGATGGTTTGCCAACGGAAACGTACAAACACTATGGAGACATCCTACTTCCAGAACTATTGAAGGCCTTAGAGGGGGCAATGGAGGTGGGTTATCTCCCTGGTTCAATGAGAGAGGCAACCATCATTGTGTTACATAAGGAAGGGAAGGACCCCCTAGACGCTGCCTCATATAGGCCAATTTCCCTTTTATGTACGGATGCAAAAATTTTAGCAAAAGTTATTTCAGCCAGAATGGATAAAGTTATCTCAAAATTGGTCCACCCTGATCAATCTGGGTTCATAGCAAACAGATCAACTGGTACAAATATAAGGAGAGCCTTTTTAAACATCCAAACACCAACAGATAATGAAGGGTTGAAGGCGATAGTATCATTAGATGTGACCAAAGCTTTTGACTCTATTGAGTGGGAATATATTTGGCGCATCTTGGAAGAGTTTGGATTTGGACCTAGGCTGATCGGATGGATCAAAATGCTTTACGATAGACCGGTAGCTAGACTAAAAATAAACAACCGATTTTCAAATCAAATAAAATTGGAAAGGGGAACTAGGCAGGGGTGCCCTTTGTCGCCCTTGCTTTTCGCCTTAGCAATGGAGCCCCTGGCGGAGCATATCAGGAAGAGCTCTGAGATTGTAGGCTTTCGCAGGAGCATAGGAGAAGAACGCATAGCATTATACGCGGACGATATATTGCTCTTCCTGGGGGACATGGAACACTCGCTGGAAGAGGCAATGAAAGCCGTGGAGAGGTTCGGTAGCTTTACAGGCTTAGAGATCAACTGGGCAAAGTCAGAGCTCCTTCCGATGGCCAAAATAGGGGACGGGACGGTATTGAATTGCCCTAAATTAGCAATTGTAGACTCCCTCAAATATCTAGGGATTAGGATAACAAGAGACCCCAATCAATACGTGAACAACAATTTGATACCAATACTGGGGAAGTTTAGGGAAAAAATAAAAATCTGGAAATCTCTCCCATTGTCTAGAGCTGGTAGATGTTCATTAATAAAAATGATCTGGCTGCCCCAGTTGTTGTATGTGCTTCATAATGCCCCTATATGGATCCCCAGAAAATGGTTTGACAAAATAGAGAGTCTATTCAGGGAATTGATCTGGAAGGGGGGACAGGCAAGAATACGGCTTCGTACCCTGCAACTGCCACTAGGGGAAGGGGGTCTTGCATTGCCTAATCCTGAGCTGTATTACCTAGCTTCACAATTACAACAATTAGCGGGATGCTGTGCTCAAGGGGGTGGGTCCCCTAATGGAAAAATCCTCCTAACGGGCGCTCTTCATGAGACCATAATAGAATCTCTAGAGGCAGGGTCATTTGGGTTTGTGAACCCAACAATAAAAATGGCCAGTAAAATATGGAAAGCTGTCAAAAAAAAGTTAAAATATCGGGAGATTAATATATACACCCCAGTTTGGAATAATAGCAACCTACAGGAATTAAGTGCATTGGGTAAAATCAGGGAGTGGGAAAATAGGGGAATTAGGAAAGTGAGCCAACTGTATGAGGGTCAGACCATTAAAAATTTTGAAATATTAAGAAGGGAATTTAATATCCCCCAGAATACACAGTTTAAGTATCTTCAAATCAACCACGCCCTAGAAGCCCAATTCAGAAATCAACTTATGGTATGGGAGGAATTACCAGTGCTACAGGTTATTGGGGATCCAGGAACTACTAAAGGACTAATATCCATAATATATAAATTATTAAATAGAGAGACTTTAGGAGAAGAAAAGTTACCGGAGGTGAAAAAAAAATGGGAACAGGATGTTGGAGCCTTATCACAGGGACAATGGAAGAGAATATTAGAACTAAGCCCGTTGATATCGGTTTCACCCGCACAGAGATTTTCGCATCTAATGCTACTTAATAGAGCGTACTACACCCCAAAGATGCTATGCAAATTTGGAAGAAGACCTAATGATAAATGCCCGAGGTGCCAGGGGTTGGGGGATCTTATCCACATGATGTGGAGATGCCCCAAGCTCTTTCGGTACTGGGAAGGGGTGATAGAAGTACTGAAGAATATATATAACAGGGAGTTGGTAAGGGAAGCTGAACTCTGTATTTTGGGGTATAGACAGGAAAAAGGAGAAACAAAAAGTATAACAGTGGCAATACTAAGGAGCCTGTATCAAGCTAGGAAAATGATAATGATGAGATGGCAATCACAGGCCCCACCTTCAGTAAAAAACTGGATTGATATAATGAATGAAACCATCCCGAAGGAGAGAGCCGCGTATACAAGGAGATACAATATTAAGGAATTTGATAGGATGTGGAGACCTTGGACAGAGGGAATACACCAGATACAGTTAGAATAGAGGGAGGGGGGGTGGGGGGGGGCAAAATGTAGCAGGGAAAGAGGGAGATAATAGGTGAGGACCAAACCCGGGAAGTATCACTTTGAAAGCGGCTCCCTCCTTTCCAGTAGATGGAGTATAGATAGTCCTTTTTTTAAATAAGTGGTATAGACTTGCAGTAATTATAATATGTATGTAAAAAAAAAAATAACACTACTCACTAAATATTGTGATGAAATGTAAAATGTATTTATGGATGGAAAAATTAATAAAGATTATAAATCAAAAAAAAATATTATAGAGCCATGATCAACCGCAAAGAGACATAGACCTGTGGATTTAGGACCATGAAGAGGCTGGAACTTTTTGCAGAATAAAAAACAAATGTTTTACATTTTGAGATATGGAGAGTAAAACGCCTTTTAGGTGGACTGACACTTTGAAAATGTTATGGCTTTCAATTGTGGCTTGTGTCACATTTACCTCTCCAGGGATCCAGCACTGGGTCTCCTGTCCAGCACACAGCTGATGGCACTTTTGGGTTTAATCCAGCATGAACACATCTCCTAATTGGAGCCACAGCCAATCAGGAGAGAACTTTTGTAAATGACACCAACATTGGGAGTCCATCTGTGGCTCGGCGGTCGGGCAGCTTGGCATTATGCTGCAGAGGAGCCCCCCTGCTGCAGGCCTTACATCCTTGGTCCTTTGTTCCAGACTCTGACTACTTAATGTAGTCTAGTGCATCATTTCACCCCTGAGCATCCAGTGTCATGTATGTAGTGACCCCAGTGTGCCCCTATGTATCCCGTGACTTTAGTGCACCCCTGGGCATCCAGTGTCATCTAGTGACCTCAGTGCACCACTGTGCAGTCCATGACACCCATGTGTACCCCATTAATCTAGTGCACCCCTGAGGATCCAGTGTCATCGAGTGACCCCAGTGCGCCCTGCCCTGTGCACCCTATGACACCATGACACCCATGTGCACCCCATGAATCTAGTTCAAAAGAAAAGGAGGAATGTAGCAGAGAGCGCAGGGAAAGAGGGTTTGCAGAATAATTATTATGGGAGGGGCAGTTCTTTGAGATGTTCTGCTGGCTATCATTGTGGCCATTTCAGGTGGCCCCAATTTTCACCCCTTTAAAATGTTATGGTTTTCAATTGTTGCTTGTGTCCCATTTACCTTTTCAGGGATCCTGCACTGGGTTTTCTGTCTGGCATGCAGCTGCTGGCACTTTCGGGTTTCACCCAGAGCATCAGCATTGACATATCTCCTAATTGGCGCCGCAAGAGCTTTTGTGATTGGCACCACCGTTGGGAGGCCATGTGCGGCTCAGCATTTGGGCAACACAGCACCATGCTGTGGAGGAGCCCCCCCAGCTGCAGGCCTTGCCTGCCTGTGCCTTCTTGGTCCTCTATTCCAGACTCTGAGCACTCTGTGTTCTATAGTGTGCCCTTTGCACCCCTAAGCATCCAATGTCATGTAGTGACCCAGGTGCACCCCTGTGCACCCCAGTACTCCAATGCATCCCAGAGTATCCAGTGTCATCTAGTGACCTCAGTGCACCCCTGTGCAGGCAATGATACCCCTGTGCAGCCCATGACTCCAGTGCACCCCTGAGAATCCAGAGTCAAATTAGTGACTCCGAAATGACCCTGTGTACCCCGTGACTCAAGTGCACCCAAGATGTTTTCAGTGTCATTCAGTGACCTCACTGTACTCCCATGCATTCCATGACACCCCTGTGTACCCCATGAATCTAGTGCCTAGGGTGTCAAAAATCCTTGCATCAGCCCTGCCTCAAGTTGTCCAGTTCCTAACTTCTGGGGTATCCCATGCTCCCCTCATAAAACTAAAAAAGAAAAAGAAAACACCCCTAGACTGTTCCTTTGATCTAGTGGAAGAGTGAAGAAAATGCTATGTGCCTGGCTGTGAGTGCTCAATCCAGTAAATAGGACTAAGTTCACCAGTGGCTCTAGTGCACTACACTTACATAATGACTTTCATATGTACTGTATGTACATCTAAAAAACATTCAGAAAACTCTAGTTCCTCTGGAATACCCACGCCCCACGTGGATGCCACGGATTAATGTTAATTGGCTTAGAGGAAGATATTTAAGTCCAAACCTCATGCAAATATTATTTTTAGCTGAGCAGCAATTACAGCAGATTGGGTAGTGCAAAGCATAAATACTTTACGCAATCGGCACAATTAATTATACAGTCCAATCCATAGCACCCACAGGGAGCCGGAGTGATATACCATGAAACGTAAAGCGCCAACGCGGCGCGCTCCCCTCCACCACCACCGTCGGACATCCTGGATTTGAATTTACACTTGGAAAAGAGTATGTTTTGACCCCCGTTTGACATTTCCCTTTCCACATGATAAACTCGCTTCCACGGCTTATACTATATATTATGCATAAAAATAAATTGTACCTTAATGACTTGGCTCCCGTTCAGGACATATTAATAGCTATCATTAACTATGGGAACATTTTGTGTGTCTCTACTGTACTGCGCAATGTTCGGGGTAGCTTGTCTGCTCGTTTGCAAAAAAAAAATGAAAAAGTGGAACAATTACGGGCCCGTGACTTTTTATTAAGTTTGTGAAATACGATTCTATAGGTGGAGTGGGAGCTTTTTATCATTTGGTCCATTGCTGATTCCCGTGGTTGAAAGTTAGGGCATCTCAGATCTAGCAGAAACCGAAAAGCAATTTTAGAAGTCTGCAAAAATACATTACTGGTATATAACAATATATATATCAGAATATACAGCAACGGTTCGACACAGGCTCCACTCGTGGACAGGAATGACTTACTCTGATTTCACTGCACACTGTGTGCTTCCCACAAAATTCATTAGAAGCTGCAGCAAAATCGAGAGAGCTCACCTCATTTTCTGGCTGGGGGACATCCAGCATCACTGTCCCGACCCACCCCTTTCATTCATTTGATATCAGTTCTTTCAATCATGGAGACTCAGCATCACACGTGGGAGTTACCTTGGGTGCTCTGCATGCAAAGTCAATCTGCCTAGGAACGCCCACTCCTCCAGACTGACATCCACCCATCAAATCATTTTGATATTTGCATAACTCCTCCCAAGAGCCAAATCTGGGGAGTAAAGACCTAGATGATGCTGGACATTCTCCCCCTAGAACAGGGGTCTCCAAACTTTCTAAACAAAGGGGCAGTTGACTGTCCTTCAGACTTTAGGGGGGCTGGACTGTGGCTATTGGGAGTAGAACAGGTCCCGAGTTTAGTGGGAAACAATAATATCCCATCTTTTGTTTTGTGATTGTGACCCGTTGTTGGTGTCATTGGGAGGAATTCTTTCCCATCGTTGGTGTCATTGGGAGGAATTGTGCCCCATTGTTGGTGTCATTAGGAGGAATTGTGCCTCATTGTTGGTGTCATTGGGAGGAATTGTGCCCTATTGTTGGTGTAATTGGGAGGAATTGTGTCCCATAATTGGTGTCATTGGGAGGAATCGTGTCCCATAATTGGTGTTATTGGGAGGAATTGTGTCCCATTTTGTGTCATTGGGATGAATTGTGCCCAATTGTTGGTATCCTTGGGATGAATTGTGCCCCATTGTTAGTGTCATTGGGAGGAATTGTGTCCCATCACTGGTGTCACTAGGGGGAATTGTGCCCCATTGTTGGTATCAGTGGATGAAATAGTGCCCCAAGGGCCGAATAAAAGCAAGCAAAGGGCTACAGTTTGGAGACCACTGCTCCAGAAAATTAGGTGGGCTCTATCTGCCTTGCTGTAGCTTGTATTTGCACATTGTGAGAAGCTCACAGTATGCAGTTAAATTAGAGTAAGCAGTGTCAGCTTCTTTTATGACTGAGGGCTCCTGAGAGGAATACTGAAGCAGGGTGCTGTGATGCTTACAGGAAGCTATCTAAAGGCCCCTACTAGCCCCTCCCACCAGATATTATCTGATTGCATTACACAATGAGCTTGTGGTGATGTCACTGGGTCTAAAAGAAGGTATATAATAAAAACAGAAAGATATTATTTAATAATTTCATTATGTTGATGAGAGGGAAAAGGAGGACCCAGAGAGGGCAAAATACAATATAGGGAATATACTAAGGTGTATAGGTGCTACAAACTTCCCACATAAAAGCTTTGCCTGGTGCTCAGACCTCAAGGCTGCTAACACCTCCAATGTACCAGTATAAGGAGAGGGATGGTTGGCACTCAGGATGACATCCAAAAAATAGTATTCCTTTAATGAAAAGACATTTAAAATGCTGTAAAAACAGCCTACACATTTCGGACGTTAGTCCTTAGTTATGGCCATGTAAAAACAGATTCAACTTCAGCTTTAATCTCACAAAAAATGATAGCAGACTCAGATATCCAGGAACAAAGCCATTGGTCAGGACAGGTAGCAGACTTGGATAGCCAGGAACAAAGACAAGGGTCAGGACAGGTAGAAAACTTGGATAGCCAGAAACAAAGACAAGGGTAAGGGCAGGTAGCAAAATTGGATAGCCAGGAAGGAAGCCAACGGTCAGGGCAGGTAGCAGACTTGGATAGCCAGGAACAAAGACAAGGCTCAAGGCAGGTAGCATACTCACATAGCCAGATATAAAGCGATGAGTCAAGGCAGGTAGCCAGGAAAGGAAACCAAGTGCCAGGGCAGGTAGTGGACTTGTACAGCCAAGAACGAAACATGGATAGCCAGGAACAAAGACAATGGTAAGGGCAGGTAGCAAAATTGGATCGCCAGGAAGGAAACCAAGGGTCAGGGCAGGTAGCAGACTAGGATAGCCAGAAACAAAGCCAGTTGTTAAAGTGGAAGTAAACCCCCCTATCGTTTTAGCCAAGGAAGCTGCCATCTTTGCCTCTGTTTAATCTTCAACTGCCACAGTGCTGCACATGTGATCCGTTATGACACCAGCCATTGGATGGTTTGACTGTTTGGTTAGGAGCACAGCCAATGTGCAGTTAGCATTCACGGCATGCCTTTTTTTTTTTACTGTTAAATCGATGGGTTTACTTCCGCTTTAAGGAAGGTAGCAGACTTAGGCAGCCAGGAACAAAAAGTCAAGGGTCAGGGCAGGCAGCAGACTAGGATAGCCAGGAACAAAGCCATTGGTTAAGGCAAGTAGCAGACTCAGACAGTCAGGAATAAAGACAAGGGTCAGGGCATGGTACAGTGTAAACAGATTCAACTTCAGCTTTAATCTCCAAACAAGTGATTCTACCTAGGCTAAGATAATGTCATGGCTCTACTGAAAGCACCTCCTCAGTCTCCTCTCCCTCACTGATTACACTGCAACATTGCAAATGTGTAGCAAGTCACAAGGTGGGAGGCTGCAGCAGGGGGCTGATCTGTGTCAGGCAATGGTGAACACAGCCACAACTTGCACAGGTACTAGGATTGTGCCATTTTCAACACAGATTGTCCTTTCGTCTGTATGCTATATTGCATAGTAGATGCTCAATCAATGTCAACAGATTGAATGGTATATGCACAGCCAGGTACAGCAATGACAGCGGGTTTCTTTCTTTCTCCGCAGACTGCTACATGAAGATATCAATAAGCCCCGGGGAACGCCCGGCGGAGGTAATACAAATTCCATCCGCCATAAATCAACTGTCTATCTCTTGCCCGTGTTAGCATATTCTGATGCAGCAAGACCTTTCAGGCCTATAAAATTTTACTAGGAAGGAAAATGACTTTAGTTCATTAAATCCTATCTAAAGATCCTGCCAACTGGAAATTAGCAAAAAGTACTTTGCATACGGGGCCGGGAGATATACGAGGCTTTGTTTCCATACAAATGAATTGTACGTGGGCTGAGAGAAGGGAGGCAGAGGAAGGAAGGTGAAGAAAGGGAGAGGAAGGCTGCGTGTCTCAGAGATATATGGGGGGAGGCGGAGCCGCGCAATTTCTTTGTGTGGATGGACAAGAGGGCAACGCTTAAACGATGGTTGATTTATTCTTCCTCCCGAGGGTGTGGTATATTGCTGCTGCTCTCAGAATTAAAGCGTACGTCAAGGCAAAGTAAAAAAACATATGCAGTAAATGCATGGTTGACATTCTTTATCCCTTTAAGACAAAATTTACATGGCCACATAGAAGTGGACCGGTACTAAGCTCTTCATGCACACTCTCTACCAGCAGCAATCAGATATGTACAACAAACTAATAACCAGCGCTGTCACTCATCTAAGTGGTACAGGCCAATAGAGCCAGGCTCCAACCGATCCTGGACAGCGGGCATCCAGGAGTTCTGGTTGCACGCAAACTGGTCACAGCTAATCAACCAGTTTGTATGTGGCCATAGCACAAGGGTTTCTGCATGCAGGGTGGTGTTTAGCTTCCTCTCAATGCAGCAAACTATGCACCCCTGGGGTGAAGCAAGACGGTAAACTGCAGTGACAGGAGCTGGTTGTGGATACAGTAGGGAAGGTACAGGTCAGAGGTCAAGTCTGACAGTGGACCTGGGTAACCAGGAAAAAAAACAATGGTCAGGGCAGGTAACAGACTCAGATAGCTAGGAACAAAGCCAAGAGTCAGGGCAGGTAGCAGACTCAGATAGCAAGGGTCAGGCCAGGTACCAGATTTGGACAGCCAGAAACTAAGCCACGGTTTAGGGCAGGTTGCAGATTTGGATAGCCAGGAACAAAGCCAAGGGTCAGGAAAGGTAGCAGACTGGGGATGGCAAGGAACAAAGAGTAAAGGATCAGGGCAGGTAGCAGACTCCAATAGCCTGGAGCAAAACCAAAGGTTAGGGCAGATAACAGATAGACAGATAGACAGGTAGATCAGGTAGCCAGGAATAAAGCCATGGGTTAGGGCAGGTGGGTAGGCTCCTATAGCCAGAAACAAAACCAAGGGTTAGTTCAGGAGACAAACTCCCATAGCCAGGAGCAAAACCAAGTGTTAGGGCAGATAACAGATTCAGGTAGCCAGGAACAGGGACAAGGGTCAGGGCAAGCTGCAGACTCAGATAGCCAAAAACCATGCAAGGATCAGGGCAGGTAGTAGACTCAGGTAGCAGCAGACTCAGATAACCAGGAACAGAGCCATGGGTCAAGACTCAAGACAGGTAGCTTTGGATAGGCACTAACTAAGCCAGGGGACAAGCCAAGTAGAAGAGTTGGATAGCAAGTAAGGAAGCCAAGGGTAAGGGCAGATAGCAGACACAGATGGTAAGGGATGTAGCCATAGGTCAGGACAGGTAGCAGTCTAGGATAGCTAAAAAGGGTTAGGGCAGGTAACAGCTTCGGATTGCCAGGAACAAAGCCAAAGGTCAGGGCAGGGCAGGTATCAGATTTGTATAGCCATTAACGCAGCCAAAGGACAGGGCAGGTAGCAGACTAGGATAGCCAGGAACAAAAGCATGGGTCAGGGCAGGTAGCAGATTCGGATAGCCAGAAACAAATTTCACAGAGGTACACTGGTCAGGGGTGATAACACTACTTGCAATAACACTACAGCCTTGAGCTCACTGGATTTCCGGCAGAGTTAACTGGTATTTTTTGCACTTATCAGACATACCAAAACCCTTTAAATATTATATTAAACAGTTTAAAAGGGAGCAAATAAGGGAAGTTTATTGTTAAAGTTTACACTTTAACGTCCAACTTTCTACTTTCATCAACAAATAACACACCAAAGCTACAGTATATATTACTATTGCATGTTAGCAAAATTCTCAAGTGTGACGGACTATCACAAATCAGTCTAGCGTGTAGAACGTGTGAACTCATTTTCTAATTACAGCAAAAGTTTCCAAACATGATATTAATGCTGCCGGTGAGTTACAGATCATTACCGAATTGGCAATTTATTAAAATAAAGAATTCTGGCAGAGAATTGCAAATTCTTCATTGATTCCCAAGGTGGAAAGCTGCACCTATGCTTTATACTTAACATTTGTGAGAAAAAATACATCACAAAGCATACATGAATGCAGAAGAGTCCCAGGCGACCTCCTCTGCATCTTATCCTACATACCAACACATTGATGCCGCAGAAAGAAGGCTTATCAGTAAAAATAGTTCAGATGAAAAAACCCAAGAGTAACGAAATATAGAAAATACAGGGAAGAACACACAAAGCTTATTAAAGAAAATAGAAAAGAAGCAATATTTTACTGTACAGCAAGCGAGACTCAGACGGGAAAGGCGTAGACTTGGTCTGGCATAGCGAACGCACTGAAGCATGCCAATTGCAAGGCAGCTAGTGTTGTATTCATATTACTTAATTTTACTGGGTCTAAATAAGGTTCAGGAAGACAAGATTTTCGATATGAAGCCAGAACACATGACCTCAAACTAGTTTAAAACTAACCTTAGAAAGTATTATTTTACCAAAAGAGTAGTTGATGCTTGGAATAGACTTCCAGCAGAGGTAGTGATTGGTTTGAGCTAACTTTTTACCCTGGACTAATTGGGTTAAAGTTGTTGTAAATGTTTGATTTTTTTTTTTTTTTACAAACTCACCTGCTCTGTGCAATAATTTTGCACAGAGCAGCCCTAATCGTCTTCTTCTGGGGTCCCCGCCAGTGCTCCAGGCCCTTCCTCTTCATCGGGTGCCCCCACGTTGTGAACACTAGCACTTCATTCAATTTTAATTACTGATACCACATACTTTAATTTATTATTTATTAAATGTTAATGTTCATTCTTATTTCCTCATTATTTATTCATCTGCTTTTTTTTTTTTTTTTTTTTTTCAGATGGTCTGACCGCCTCAGTTTATTTACCTTTCTTTTTTTTTTTTTTTTACTATTACTTTTTTATTATTATTATTATTTTATTATATATGTTTTAATTTTTATTTATTTTATTTTGTCACTTTTAACCTCCCATCTGTGCATTTTCATTATAACACCTTTTTTCACTTAAAATTCTGAACACAACACTTATACACACCTGTCAGCCCTCTGCACACCTTAGTGACTGCCAATGATGCTTAAATACTCCCCCACACACCTTGGATCTTCATCCCCATGGCTAATGCCCTATATACACGGTCGGACTTTCCGACAGAAAATGTGCGATCGGATTGTGTTGTCGGAAATTCCAATCGTCTGTGGGCTCCAACCGACTTTTTCCGTCCGAATTTCCGACACACAAATTTTGAGACCTGGATCTAAAATTTCCCGACAACAAAATCCTATTGTTTAAATTCCGATCGTGTGTAGACAATTCCAACGCACAAAGTGCCACGCATGCTCAGAATAAATTACGAGACGATAGCTATTGGCTACTGGCCTCTTTATAGTCCCGTCATATGTGTTTTACGTCACCTCGTTCTGAACGGATTTTCCGACAAGTTTGTGTGACCGTGTGTATGCAAGACAGGTTTGGGCCAAAATCCGTTGGAAAAAATCCGACGGATTTTGTCGTCGGAATGTCGGACCATGTGTACAGGGCATAAGGCAGGCCATACATCAAATTTTGAAAATAATTTTCTTTCGAAAATCTTATCTAAGAATTTTAGTTTGAATTTCGCAACATTAGTGGGGCTGCAGCAACAGCCGATCTTCGTGCAGCCATCAAATTTGAGTAATTGGGCATGAAACCATGTATTGCCAGCCTAAGCCCGGGGGGGTGAATGCATTGGGGGCGTGGCCTGACTGCAGTTCAGGCTGAGGTTGCCACTTTCACACTGATTTCAGGAACCACACATATATGTGGCTACAGGAATCCTTTTCTTTTGTACATCAGCAAATCAGACCTATGGTTCCACTCATACGTGGATGATACTCAACTATACCCTCTGATCGCCGGACAAAAAGACCAATATCAGGAATTAGAAAAATGCCTCACATCAATAGATGACTGGATGTCCACAAGCTCCCTCAAACTTAATGGATCCAAAACAGAACTCCTTCTCCTAAATGCAAACCGAAATATTAAATCTACGACCCCATGGACTCCACCCACCATCCTTGGACATACCATCTCCCTAAGCATAAAAGCCAAAAGTCTTGGAGTCATCTTCGATTCAGAAATGTCAATGGATGCACAAATAGGATCAGTAGTCGGTGGATCCTACCACCTTCTACGCCTGCTACGTAGACTCATCCCCTTCATTCCAGAAAAGGAAAAAGCAATAGTGGTAGGAACAATCATCAACTCTCGACTCGACTTCGCAAACTCCCTCTACATACGACTACCTAAATTCCAGATTGCACGCCTACAAAGTCGTCCAAAACATGGCAGCAAGACTAGTCACGGGAAAAAAAAACATAGGAATCCATCTCCCCTCCCTGAGGATCCTACACTGGCTAACCGTAAAGGATCGGATCACATTCAAGACCCTCTGCCTGACCCACAAATACACACAAGGAGATTCTCCTCAATACTTATGCAAAAAAATAAAACACTACACTCCCAATCGCAACCTCTGATCAAGCAACCAAAACCTCCTCCTCATCCCCAAATCCCGGTACAAATCAAGGGGAGAATGAAGATTTGCAGTCCAAGGACCACGGCTATGGAACGCTCTACCTACGAACATCCACTTGGAAGGAAACCATTGGGCCTTCAGGAAAAAACTCAAGACCCACCTCTTCTAAGAAGGAATCAATGCAGGTCGGATCAAGCGCCTCGAGGCGATTCAGTTCTCAGTCGCAGAAGTCATTCATTCATGCCCCCACGGAAAGCTGCTTTTCATGCTTTGAGAATTGAGAAAAGGCAAAGCAATATCTGAATGTTGCCCATGCAGAGCGGCCAACCTCCTGTGATCAGAATGCAGTAGGGCAGCCACTTGGCATGGGATGCAGAAAAATAGTGGAGATCGCTAGAGTAGCATTGTCTACTACAGTGATTTCTAGCTTCTAGAGCAGGCTTTCTCAACCATTTAACCCTAGAGGAACCCCCCCAAAAAAATGTTACGTCTTGAAGAACCCTTCCTAAAACAAAATCATCAGGGCTCAATAGGAACAATGCTCCTTATATTGGTAGTCAATAGGAAGAATGTCCCCCTTAAAGTGGTGTTCAGAATGCCACCTTAAAGACAGCTAAAAAGATATTTGGTGTCATGCTGCTGGCTTTGCTAAGTGGTGCTGAACCTTGAACTCTGTAGACCTCATCAAATAGGATCAGCCACAGCTCAAGGACCCCTAGCAACCTCTGGAGGAACTCCAGGGTTCCACGGAACTGTGGTTGAGAATGGCTTTTCTAGAGGGATCTCGCAAATCTACAAGCTGGACCAATGTAACTACTGTATGTATAAAATGCCATACCTGGAATTCTTCTTTTAGGAGAAAATGTAAAGCACAAGTCAAAAGTGGACTTTTCCTTTACGAGCAAGAAACGTTCAATAATAAAAAGAGGGTTTTCATGAAAGAAATGTATAGAAAAAGAACCTAATATAGAAGAGGGTATAAAGGTAACCAGAAAAAATATAAGGATGAGTGATTGCGTTCGGCACCAAATTGAAAATAAATGAGTTTTTAAGCAGATTCGGGGAAATCGCTGCCAGCGTTTTACAGCTTTACAGGAGGCTTTTGACCTAGATGCAAAACACAAGCCTAATTTCCTTCAGTGGGGAACAAGAGATAAAATAGATCTTTATAAGATCCCACAAGAGGTTTAAAGACTTACATAATGTGCCAAGCAGACGTTCAGGACGGCATTGCAAAAGAATGTCAAACAAAATAGTAGAAAAGCAATATCAGGCACGAGCCAAACCAAATCGGTGGACGGCTAACGTTAGTCTGCAAGGGTAACAACCGTGCGGAAGTCAGAAGCTCCAGTCGATTAACTTTTACCACCGTGTCCAAACTGCCATTTTTATAATGGGAAGCGGCTGGATTTTATTATTTGCCACTGGCGGGAGTGACGGGTTCAGTGCTGGAACCTCCTGTTGTAAGACCAGCTCTCAGCCCTGGGGCTTGTACTGATCATCCATCCAGCTACAGAATAGACAAGTGTGATTCCTTTCATTACAAATCGAAATTTGGATGAAATTTGCATGATTCAGATGTGTCTGAATCTTTTAATCACAAAAGTAATGAATTTAAACAAATCCAAATTAAATTATAACAAAAAAAAAAACACAAATTAATTAGTTTCATTCCAATGACACGATAAAATCGTTTGGGTAACATAACGTTATTGTTAACAACATAACGAAAGATCCGAATTGATTCGGATCCATTCATCTTTATTCTAGTGAGTGTAGCAGGAATATTCTAAGATTCTCTTTGCATTGGGGTTGAACTTGAGAGACCATTTTTTTAACCCTTTCATGACTAAGCCTATTTCTGAGATTTGGTGTTTACAAGTTAAAATCCCTATTTTTTGCTAGAAAATTACTTAGAACCCCCAAACATTATATATTTTTTTTTTATCAGAGAATTTAGAGAATAAAATGGCATTGGTTGCAATATTTTGTCACATGGTATTTGTAACAGTATAGTTGTCCCAATTTTTTTATATAATGTGAAAGATGATGTTACGCCGAGTAAATTGATACCAAACATGTCACGCTTTATAATTGCACGCACTTGTAGAATGGCGACAAACTTTGGTACCTAAAAATCTCCATAGGCGACGTTTTCAATTTTTTTTACGGTTACCAGGTTAGAGTTACAGAGGAGGTCGAATGCTAGAATTATTTCTCTCGCTCTGACGATTGCGGCGATACCTTACATGTGTGATTTGAACACCGTTTACATATGTGGGCGTGACTTCCGTATGCATTTTCTTTGCTGCGCAAGCTCGCGGTGACAGGGGCGGTTTGAATTTTTTTTTAATTTTTATTATTTATTTTATTTATTTTTATATTCTAAAATTGTGTTTAAAAAAAAAAAAAAAAAATGTGATCACTTTTATTGCTGTCACAAGGAATGTAAACATCCCTTGTGACAGTAATAGGTGGTGACAGGTACTCTTTATGGAGGGATCGGGGGTCTAAAAGACCCCAAATCCCTCCTTTGCACTTCAAAGTATTCAGATCACTGAAAACGGTGTATCTGAATATTGTATATTTTTTAAAAACCGAGTCGAGCCGTGTAAACCAAAAGTGACGTTGTGACGTTGCTTCCGTGTTTACATCAAGGAGACTGGAACAAAGCCGTTTCCGGCTTCATTACAGTCTCTCACTAGCTGTCGGAAGCGGCGGGTCATCCCATGTCCCCTCCTGCTCCTCCGGGATAAAATTCCGAGCCCCGTTCTGTGTGTCTTATGGTCATACAGAGCTGGGCTCAGGAGCGACCACGCACGAGTGCCCCCATAGAAAACGGCTTGTTATAGGGGCACTCTGAGAAAAGGAGGAGCAAGGAGCCCCGTTGGGGGACCCTATAAGAAGAGGATCTGGGGGCTGCTCTGTGAAAACCAACTACACAGAGCAGGTACGTATAACATGTTTGTTATTTAAAGAAAAAATATTTTAACCTTTAATCAATTTAATTTAGATGTGCACCACGAAACAAATAAAGTCCTTTGGAAATAAGAAAATTAATTCAACTTAAAGTGGTATTAAAGCTTTGTTTTGTGTTTGTTTTTAAAAAATAACCAACATGTCTATACTTACCCGCTCTAACAGGCTGTGATTGACACCAGTGGGAGCCAATGGGTTCCCGCTGCTGTCTCAGCCAATAAGGAGGGAGAGTCCCGGGACAGCTGAGGTTATCATGAACATTGCTGGATCGGAGGGAGCTCAGGTAAGGATTGCGGGGTGAGGGGTCACACAAAAGATTTTTTACCTTCATGCATAATAACATAACAAATGAATGCAGCCAGGTCCATAAATATTGGGACATCGACACAATTCTAATCTTTTTGGCTCTATACACCACCACAATGGATTTGAAATGAAACAAATGTACTTTAACTGCAGACTTTCAGATTTAATTTGAGGCTATTTACATCCAAATCAGCTGAATGGTGTAGGAATTACAACAGTTTGTATATGTGCCTCCCACTATTTAAGGGACCAAAAGTAATGGGACAGATTAACAATCATCCATCAAACTTTCACTTTTTAATACTTGGTTGCAAATCCTTTGCAGTCAATTACAGTCTGAAAGGAACACTAAAGGTATTATTTTTTTTTTTAAATAACAAACATGCTATACTTACCTCTACTGTGCAGCTCGTTTTGCACAGAGTAGCCCCGAACCTGGTCTTCTGGGGTCCCTCGGCGGCTGTCTCGGCTCCCCCCCGCAAGTACTTCTCACCTAAATGCGAGCTCCCTTGCATGGTGTGGAGTACTTGCGTGCGTGCTCCCGTGATACAGCCGGCGGCTATAGCCGCTCACTGTATCACTCGGCCCCGCTCCCCCAGCGTGCCGCGTCATTGGATGTGATTGACAGCAGCGAGAGCCAATGGCTGCCCTGCTTTCAATCCATTCACTCTAGCCAATCAACGGCCAGGGTGAGTGGCGAAGAGGACGTCGGGGGCGAGCGCGGGACTTTCGAGGGGTCAGGTAAGTATAACGGGGGGCCTGGGGGGGCCGGCAGTGTCAGATGTTTTTTCACCTTAATGCATAGAATGCATTAAGGTGAAAAAACTTTTACCTTTACAACCCCTTGAAGTCTGGAATGCATAGACATCACCAGACGCTGGGTTTCAACCCTGGTGATGCTCTGCCAGGCCTCTACTGCAACTGTCTTCAGTTCCTGCTTGTTCTTGGGGCATTTCCCTTCAGTTTTGTCTTCAGCAAGTGAAATGCATGCTCAATCGAATTCAGGTCAGGTGATTGATTAGGCCATTACATAAAATTCCACTTCTTTCCCTTAAAAAAACTCTTTGGTTGCTTTTGCAGTATGCTTCGGGTCATTGTCCATCTGCACTGTGAAGCTCCGTCCAATGAGTTCTGAAGCATTTTGCTGAATATGAGCAGATAATATTGCCCGAAACACTTCAGAATTCATCTTGCTGCTTTTGTCAGCAGTCACATCATCAATAAATACAAGAGAACCAGTTCCATTGGCAGCCATACATGCCCACGCCATGACACTACCACCACCATGCTTCACTGATGAGGTGGTATGCTTTGGATCATGAGCAGTTCCTTTCCTTCTCCATACTCTTCTCTTCCCATCACTCTGGTACAAGTTGATCTTGGTCTCGTCTGGCCATAGGATGTTGTTCCAGAACTGTAAAGGCTTTTTTAGACGTTGTTGGGCAAACTCTAATCTGGCCTTCCTGTTTTTGATGCTCACCAATGGTTTACATCTTGTGGTGAACCCTCTGTATTCACTCTGGTAAAGTCTTCTCTTGATTGTTGACTTTGACACACATACACCTACCTCCTGGAGAGTGTTCTTGATCTGCCCAACTGTTGTGAAGGGTGTTTTCATCACCAGGGAAATAATTCTTCGGTCTTCCACCACAGCTGTTTTTCATGGTCTTCTGGGTCTTTTGGTGTTGCTGAGCTCACCGATGCGTTCTTTCTTTTTAAGAATGTTCCAAACAGTTGATTTGGCCACACCTAATGTTTTTGCTATCTCTCTGATGGGTTTGTTTTGTTTTTTCAGCCTAATGATGGTTTGCTTTACTGATAGTGACAGCTCTTTGGATCTATTATTGAGAGTTGACAGCAACAGATTCCAAATGCAAATAGCACACTTGAAATGAACTCTGGACCTTTTACATGCTCCTTGTAAATGGGATAATGAGGGAATAACACACACCTGGTCATGGAGCAGTCAATTGTCCCATTACTTTTGGTCCCTTAAAAAGTGGATGGCACATATACAAACTGTTGTAATTCCTACACTGTTCACCTGATTTGGATGTAAATACCCACAAATTAAAGCTGAAAGTCTGCAGTTAAAGCACATCTTGTGGTTTGTTCCATTGTGGTGGTGTATAGAGTCAAAAAGATTAGAATTGTGTCGATGTCCCAATATTTATGGACCTGACTTATGTATTCATTCAGATTCATTTACTACAGAGTGCTCTAAAGAAGGACCACGATATACAATGTAACTGCATAGCTTCTACATGGATCCAGATGTGTAACTACAAGTTATAGGGCCCCACAGTAACATTTTAATGAGGCCCGACCTTTTTGTAAAATTATGCTGCAACGGACTGCATGGTGCTGGGGCACCAGTTTGGTGTCCATGAAAATGTGTGTGTTTGTGAAGTGTGGGGGTGCCATTAAAAATTGATTGCGACCCTGCATTTCTGTAATACAGCAGTATAGTTCTGTGCATGCCAGGAACATGCGCAATTTTGCATGCATTCCCGGCACGCATAGATGTGAACCAAGCCTTGGGCCTCTTGCACACTGGGCATCTAGCCACGGGTAAAGTGCACAGCGGTGCTGGCAGCCTGTCAAACTCTATAAGAGGCTGACAGCTGCTGCGACTGGACAGGGTTGGGCGGCGCACTCAGCGCTACATAATTAGGGCCCCATTTACACCTGAGCGTCTTGTGAATTTGCACAAAATAATACTCTCACAAAACATATGATAAAGTTGTTGTGCCATATTGTTAATGGCACCCCCAAGCGCAGCAAGCAGACTCACATTTTTAAGTGACACGCATCGTAATGCATGGTAAATAAAAACATGTGAAGCTCAAAACACTACATACATAATATCAATGGCTGACCCAGATGTGTAGTGTGAAAACAAAATGCACATAACTGAGATGCCCACCATTGCACATCAAGTGTGAAGGGGGCCTTAGGGTAGTATGTGCCCATAGACAAATGGCCAAAATGCTGATCCAGGAACTCAGCTCTGGGCACAGCAGGTGTACAGACCTGGGAGCTCAGTACAGGGATGGTGGGAACCCCTCACAATGGGCACAGCAGGTCTACAGACCTGGGAACTCAGCACAGGGATGGTGGGAACTCCTCATAATAGGCACAGCAGGTGTACAGACCTGGTTGAACCCTTCAGCATACACCAGACACTGCAATATTAATTTTGGAGAAACCCATTCGTGTCTCTTTAATTTGTTTCCGGATAGCCAATAGGACGGAGCTCATTAGTGGAGATCGGCATTTTCCACGACAGGGATAAATCATTTGAAAAACGGCGCAGGGCGTGAGTGATATCCCATCGTACAGCTCGGGCATAACGGATGGCATCCCTGATTGCCACTAGATCATCCTCCAATACAATAAAGAGAAAATGAATTGCCCATCTTCCTCAGAAAAATAAGAAATATGGCTTTGAATGGATGAAACATTAAAGATGAACCGACAAACTCTATAAGCGAAAAACAATCTCAGAGTATGCTGAGATTCTGTTCATTGTTATATCGGAAATATGTATAGATCTATCCTACAGTTATAATGAGGGAAAGTTCTAGAAGTGATCATGGTTACTATTCATGGTCATAAAAGATCAAATCAAGGATTGGTAATTCACCCCTCCTGCGTATCCTGCCCCATTCTCTTGTAATCACTAAGGAGTCATTCACATGTGTGACAAGGACTGCTGCTCCTCTGAAAAGCGATCCACGCTGGGATCACTCTTTGACATTTGACATGTTGGGAGGAGGTGATATTATGCTTCCTCACCATCTGATTTAACCCTATAATCTCTGTACTGCTGTGCTGCAAAATAACACTAGAAAAACCCCCAAATACTCACCTGAATCTGCAGTCCATTGACATGCCGGGTCCTGCGTCTTTTCTTCTTTCAGGGTGCAAGGGTCCTTTTTTCAGGTGCCCACCCCACTGCCTGTGTGACAGTGCTGTATGGCAGGGCTGTACAAATCTCAGGATTAGATGGACAGAAATACAGTATAAATCCTTTGGCAGGTAAGGCAGTGTTCCTATATGTCATTTATCTGTGTATGCATATAAAGCTGCTTGTCTGGAGTTTAGCGTAAAATGGTTACTAAGCTTTCTACACCAACATTATTCTTTTTGTTCTTTACTCTGCTAGCATTAGTAAGTAGATTGGAAGGTATATTATATTTACTTTTTTTTTTTTTCAGTAGCTTCCTGGTTTCTGGCCTAAGCCAAAATGATGTCATGCACCCCAGGAGTCTTATTTCTGGTTTCTGGCCTAGATTAAAATGATGTAATACATCCCAAGAGTCTTCTTCCTGGTTTCTGGCCTAGATTAAAATTATGTCATACATCCCAGGAGTCTTCTTCCTGGTTTCTGGCCTAGATCAAAATTATGTTACACATCCTAGAAGTCTTCTTCCCGGTTTCTGGCCTAGATTAAAATGATGTCATACATCCCAGGCCTAAGCCAAAATGATGTCATCAGGGCTCTTTTCTTGGAGAACAAGTGCAGGTACTCCCTTCCTTCTGCATCACTGCTTTTCTCCACCCCTACCCACCTCCGAGCACTGTCCCTTGGTTCCACTCCTACCCACCTCAGAGCACTGTGCCTTGTTCCACCCCCTAACCACCTCTCATTATTACCCCTCTTGGAAAATACAGAACCAGGTATCTTTTTGTGGTGCTACGTAATTTGTATGGAATTTGTTAATGATAACAATAAAAGCAGTAAAATAGATGCCCTGCAGCCATCAGCAATAGACCCCCCCCCCCCACAAACAATAGACCCCCCAGCAACAATAGACCTCCTACCAAAAACAATACCTCCTCCCAGCAAGGTAGATCCATACCAGCATCAATAGATCTCCCAGCAGCCAGCATCAATGGCCTCCTCCCTCAATAGTAGATCCCTCCCAAGAACAATAGTCCCCTGCAACAATAGATCCCCTCCAAAGATAACAGATCCCCCAGCAGCCAGAAATAGACGCTCCAGCAACTCTCAGCCATTACAAACATTCACTGCCAGAGGTGGCGGAACTGCGTTCCCCTGCATTCACGCTGAAAAAAAGCCCTGGGTGTCATACATCTCAGGAGTCTTCTTCTTGGTTTCTGGCCTAGGCAAAAAGGTGTCATACATCCCAGGAGTCTTCAAGGGTTCTTTTTTCTTTCCTCTGGAGGGGCTTCTCAGTTAAGCACAACCTCCTGCCTACATGTCTGAGGGCAGATGGAATTCAGGAAGTAAATCCTACATGAATCATCTGCCCTTACTCAAGATGGCGGTGGCTAGAAATGCTAGGGGGGTGTTTTTCAAAGTGGAGATAGATAAAGCATGGAGACATGGATGGATGGAGGTGTTTGCTTCGAATATTACAAATACATTTAATTAAATAGTGTTTTCAGATTGTGATTCTGCTTTAGGCTTTGTCCAAGTCAATTGAGTGGAAGTTTAAGCCGGGCCATCTTATTACTGGGGTCACAGAAAGACATAACAAACCAGCATATTGTTCAACATGGTTGCCACACTAAAAACTGTTTATAGTGGGTGGTGTTGGCCTTTAAGCTCCAAGGTTCTACTACAAACCGCTAACATATCTAAATATAAAACTACTCAGATACTTGCCGGTGGCTTAATTTACCCTATATTACCAAAACACATTACAGAGAGCAAGAAAGAACATTTCCAGATTAAATTCATCGTGACATATATTAGCATATTTGTCTTAGGGACTCTCGAGAAAAACTAGCAGGAGGCCGGTGAAGGCAGATCTTAGAACATTTCCCCAACAGGTATGAAGCAGTGGTATGAAAACACAACCAGCTGCTTAGAAAACTTACAGGAGAACTCTAATGTAACTACAAGGCTAGCTATAGCCAACATATTGACAGGCAGCACAGCTAAACAGGGTGTATAGGACTGAACTAGAAAAAAAAAGGCTGGTTTTGCCAATATCACAATCCTACATTCTAGAAACACAGAAGAGTGATGGCAGAAAACGATAAAGTGGCCCATCAAGTCTGCTCCATTTAAAAAAATGTTTATTTAAATTTTAAAATATTTTTTTATATTTTTGCATGTTTCCTCTTCATCAGGAGAAAGTGGTATGAATATCTATGATATCATGTAGAAGCAGGTGTCTTGGCATGTCACATCAATAATTTTTTAAAAAGCAAGGAAGTATGGCTGTACTGGCCCTACCAACGCCCAAGAAGACAGGTGATGGGCAAGACCACCCCGAATGATGGCCAAAAGGGGGGGCGCAAAGGAAGGGGAAACTCGACCCAGACCAAGCAGTCCACACCAAAAATCAAAGTGCTGGCTCTCTGGTAAAAAGAAACCCTCTCAAATTTGGGATGTTCATATGAAAGATCATCCACTTGGTATACTTCACTATTAAAGATATAGATATATACAATAAAGGTTATCCCCTAGACCCGTTTTCAGTGGACATCGTTCTGTTGTAACATCAATCTCTAAATTAGATATACCAATAGTACGTTTCTTACTTTTTGGTTCCTGGATCCTTCAATTTGGAACTATCCCAGCTTTTATGCTGTGCACCTATTGACGGAGATTCTTACCATCTTAGTTTTTGGTTAAAAAAGTTAAAGAACAGTAACTACTCTTCAGCACTGGGGTCGTCTACTCACATAACCACAGGATCATCTATTGCCTACTGCCGATGTCCACCAGGCTCTTCCTAGCGAGGGACATGTAGACTTACACCACCATAGGACAGCTGGACTCTTTCCCACCAACTTCCTCCTGGCTCTCTCCAGTGAGCTTCTCCAGACCCAACTTGATTCCGGGGCGTGTATTTTCCAAAAAGGCCACCCAGCTAAGCCTAGCCTAGCTGGGACATCTGTGTCTGCAAGGCGTCCTCTAGGATTCTGCACCAGGGGGAAAGAGCCCTCTCATAACGTCTCCTCCTGCAGGACTAGACACAGGAACACTGCACTGGCTGCTCAGGCTTCAGACTATTTATGGACTCTCTCACCACCTTCTGAGCAGGGATTTACTGGAGTTCCATAAATATTCAGGCTGCCTGTTCTATTCTTTCTCCAACTATATTTTTAGAATCGTCTAGAAGACAGGGGTAAAACACTAAGCAGCCCTGAATAATCAACCCCTGCTCCACTGATTACAGGGGAGCCAAACAAAATGTACCTAGCAGCCTTCTCTACACCAGAAGGGTGCTACATTAAAAACAAAAACTTTTTTGTCAGAGTATAGATGTATGTTTGTCCCAATCATGTTTGAATCCACTTATTGTTGGCTGACCCATTGCCTCTGCTGAAAGTCTATATCAAGCATCACTCTGTTCTACGCAAGAACAGAATGTGAGAAGGTGCTATTGCATCATGGAAATGTTGCAGTTTTTTTTTTTATTGGAATTGAATGACCAACAAAAAATGGTTTTCTGGCCTTCTAAAACCACATTTATTAGGGCCATGATATACAAAAAGTTCAGATGCAAATGTTGCCCATCTTCATAGAAAACTCCAGAAGAAGAGAAGAGAGAAAAGATCCTTGGTGCCGCACATCCACGGAGTCCTATGATGGTATGAGAGAGATAACCTCAACCTGGGCTCCCGCCAGGCCACGCCCCAAAGTGTTTCACTCCACCCCCCGGAGCTTAGTCATAGGAAACTTCCACTTTTAATACAAATTAAATATACATTTTTGCTACACAAGGCATCTAGTAATGCATATTATATCTAAAGCCAAAGAGGCAAGAGTACCGAATGGAAATGTTTCCCCTGTCCCACTAAAAAGCTTTACCTTAAAGTATATTTAAACCCTCACATTGTAAAACAACCCATTCAGTTTAAAATAGAAATGAAGGGCAAAACATTGTGTGTGTGTGTGTATATATATATATATAAACATTAGAAATACCTTTTTATTTTACTGTTTATAAATACCTTTTTACATTTTTGTTGTAACAAGTTCACATGAAAAGGAAAAGGAAGAAAAGAATAAACATAAGGCTGAGACATACTGTATTCCCGTAGTCAGTACAATACACAATATCGGTGAAAGTAGGACATACATGCTGGTGTATAAAGCACAACAAAAGATAACCGGGTGACTCCCCACTAGGTAAATAACAAAAGAGTATAACTACCCTTGTAGGTAAGTAGCGAGGCAGTCAAGAGTCAAACAAATGTCCAGAATAGAGCCTCTCAAATATTCTATATACCAAGAATATAGAAAAAAATAAAAAGTCATTCACACAGAGAGGTCTATCTACAATGAGAGCAACTGAGACACCTCCCTCTGGGGTGTACATGTAACAATAATATGGCTATGACCAGACAAACGTAGAATTCCCGGTAGGTGTTTAGCATCCAGAAAGCATGGATAAGAAAGAAAAGGAACATTCTAGTACCAAAGAAGAGAGAGAGAAAAAAAAAGGGGGGGGGGGGTATAAAGGAAAATGCAAGATCCAAGCACTACATGGAAGAACAAAGTTGGATATCCAGTAAAGAATGGAGAATAATATGGCAGGGAAATCAAAGGTAGGAGACACATTTAGCGGAATGTTGGAAGTTATTCCTTATCAACCATGTGAGACTGTAATCGTCAGTTTGTAGGCAGGTTGGGCTGGGCCTACAGGGATAGATGGGGGGTTTGTAACATCCTCCATGTTTTCCCATTAACTCAATGGGTGCCAAGTGCTGGGTCACATGGAAGGCCTACCCCGTGTGGGTTCTTCTGGGCTACGTTGGGCACTTTGTACAGGGTCGCTTTACTACACACATAGGGTACCTTTGTCTGTGTGCCGTTTTCATCAATGCCCAGTTAACATTTGGTTCCCTGTGACAATGCACACCTTCACAGTAACTTGCATTTAGGAGGGACATGCTGAGCCAATGTCCACATCCACCTGTCCAGCGTTTTCTACTACAATCCCCAGTAGTAGAGTGGGTCCTGCCATAGGTGCACTTAACTCTTGACCTTCGTACAGGATGAGGAACCTCTGTGGTGCAATCGGCTCCTGTTGCTATAGGAGACCATACACTGGCATAGGGAGTGCCGACAACATCTCTCTTGCTGCTAGAGGCCTTGCCACCTATAACAGGTACACGCTATCAACTGACTGCTTGTTACACTTCCATTACTCTTGGCAACTACTTATGGCTTCATACTACTCTACGCTGATGTCTTGATACCCCAATGTGTATGTGTGTGCCAGTTTCTTACGATACACCTCTTTAGTAACTTCGGACCAGGCAAGGACAATGTTTCAATACTTTACTTGGCAAAAAGGCAAAAATCAGACATTTCACAGTCCAAAAGGGGCAACATCATTCATTCCCAATTCCCTAGCTAACTACAGGTTGGGGGCTGCCGATAGGGAGGGGACCACTGATCCTCCTGTAGAGGGCCCGAGCACACAAGGGGCCTGGACAGGGAGGGTGATCGGTGCAGTGAGGCAATAACAGGAACAAATGCACTGTGCTGCCCTCCCTGCAGAAGCTGAAAGCCAGTTTCTGCATCCCCCTCCCCCACAATGCTGCCGGCTTTCTTCTCCTGCTGGGTGCTGTGGGTGAAAGGGTATGTGTCTGCTGTCAGGACTTAGAGCGGGGGAAGGATCCAGTAAATATATCATTTACCGGCTCCTTCCTTTTTTGAATGGACACACTGAGTGATCGGTAATGATCGCTCCTGTGTCCATTAATAACTGAGCACAGTAAACTTTGTTTACTATGCTTCAGCTTATGAATAAACAGGAGCCTCTGTCTCCTGTTTATTCTTCTTCAATGCTGAGGGCTGCAGAGAAAGGAATTGGAGAATCTGTGTCCTCAGTTCCTTTCTTTGTCTCAAAGGTGAGATGTCAGGGGTCAGCGTTAAAAATTCATTTTAAAAATGTTTTAAAAAATAAGAAAAATTTTAAAAAATATTTTTTTTTTTTTTACAAAATACTTTTTAAACATAGATTTTTTTTACATTTTTTACAACTATTTTTTTACAATGTTTAAAAATAATGTTTTACATTTAAAAAATGAAGGGCCGATTCACATGGGTTCTCTGGCCCACACAGTGTGAATGAGCGATTTTTTGCTGTCTGTTACACTATGGGGATGAAACGGCTGCATGAACTGCGCCGCAGGTCCTAATATGATAGGTGTGCAGGTGTGGGAGAGTGGCCACGAATACATACTGTCTGTGTTTGAGGCTATACTCCTGCATTCGCACGCCTGTCAAATTAGTGTTCATACGGCTGCTGCATCCCCATAGCCTAACATAGGCTGCCTGCACACAGCAATAACCACATTTATTAAAAAAAAAACACTGATTCACACTGTACAGGCCACAGCACCCATGTGAATGAGCCCCAAGACCTCATTTACACACTGAACTTTATTAACTCAATAGAGTTTTATCTTTTAGATTTAGCAGGAATTTTGTAAGTTATGTTATGTTTGTGTTCACTAATAATGATTTTAGTGTATTTTTTGGTGAAAATATGGTTTTGATCATTTTGGAAGGGGGGCCTTGTCAGGTACGGGCCCGTGATTTCTAACAGCAGCCCTTCCTGAAACACCTGAGAGAATGCAGCCCAGCAATCATAAGTCCTTCAGAGGCATTTTCCAGCTCCAGACCAGGAAAGGTGAAATTTTCCCATTCCTACAAGTTGCTTTGTCTGTCATTACGGGTCTTGAAATCTAAGGTTGCACTGGAACTCCTTGGATTCTCTCTCTTGGAGGCTCTTTCCTATGGACCCGACCGTGAACCAGGTCACTGTTCCCTTTTTATATGACACAGAGCAAGTGGGCCGAACCCAGAAAGGGAAAAAAAAAGACTAATGCCGTGTACACACGATCGGAAATTCCGCCAGCAAAAGACCGATGAAAGCTTTTGGTCGGAAAATGCGACCGTGTGTAGGCTCCATCGGACTTTTGCTGGCAGAATTTTGGCCAACAAATGATTCTAAATTTTTCAGACGGAAAAAGTTTCTATCGTAAATTCTCATCGTCTGTGGCAATTCCGACGTGCAAAATGCTGACGCATGCTCGGAAGCATTGAACTTCATTTTCGCGGCTCGTCATAGTGTTGTAGGTCACCGCGTTCTTGACGGTCGGAATTTGGTGTGACCGTGTGTAGGCAACATAAGCTTGAGCGGAATTCCGTCAGAAGAACCATCCAAGGCTTTTCCGACGAGAATTCCAATCGTGTGTACGCGGCATAATGGGTTTAACTCCAACCCTACCACCCAGGATAGCACCTGCTAACTGCTTCAACCTGCTTACTTACAAGTTGTATCGGTTTCCCAGGACATAACATTTTCCAAATGGCAAGTGGAGTCCACGCGCACACTCCGCGAAGGACAGGGGTCTGTGGTTTACGACATGCCCTGACTATCACAGGCTATCACGTGGAAGCCAGGAAGTGTCAGAGAAGACTTTTTTTTGCAGTCTGCTTTTTTTTAAATGCACTAATGAAGCCTACAGTAGGGTAAAATGTTTGCAATTTATATATAATTCTATTTCAGTAAAAAAAAAAAAAAAAACCTTGATCTATTCGATGTCTAATCTCGTCCCCCAGCTGAATTAAATTGGATTATTTTTTCAGTGAAGATACCGCCACTCTTTGTACAACAGAAGGTTGCCTGTGCCACGGAACAGCTGTGATAATTTTCCTATGGGAGCTTTGCTTTCATGTTGCCTTTTTAAGACTGACAAGATGTTTGTGCTTGTTGAGTCAGGCCGTTGAAGTTTGCTTTCCAAAGCCAATTGCAAAGCAAACTGCCTCTAATCATTGCGTTCAACTGTGCAGGTTGTGTGCTTCTTGATGTGCCTGCAGGTTTACTAAACATTAAAAAGCCCCAACACATGAAAGATATCTGCCCTCTAAAATGTCTCTAATGCCGCACACACACGACGGAATTCCGCTCAAGCGGTCTTTCCTACACACGATCACACCAAGTCCGAACGTCTAGAACGTGGTGAGGTACAACTTATACGACGGGACTAGAAAAAGGAAGTTCAATAAACAGTAACCAATAGCTGCCGTCTCGTACTTGCTTCAGAGCATGCGCCGCTTTTGGTCCGTCGGAACAGCATACAGATGAGGGGTTTTCCCGATAGGTATTGATTCCGTCGGAAATATTTAAAACATGTTCTATTTCTAGGTCCGTCAGAATTTTAGAAAAAAAAAAGTCCGATGAGGCCCACACACGATCGGAATATCCGATGAAAAGATTCCGTCTGACTTTTTCTGCCGGAAAGTCCAACTGTGTGTACGAGGCATTAAGCCCCATACACACGGTCGATGGATTCTGTCCTATCGGACAATGTTGTCGGAAATTCCGACCGTGTGTAGGAACCATCGGACATTTTCCATCGGATTGTCCGACGGACAAAGTTGTATCTCCCGCTCTAAAAATTTTCCGACAACAAAGTCCGATCACACCAATTCCGATCGTGTGTAGCGAATTCCGACGGACAAAGTGCCACGCATGCTCAGATCACATTAAAAGACCAAATCTATTGGCTACTAGCCTCTACGTAGTCCCGTCGTAGGCAACAAACGTCACCACGTTCAGAATGATCGGATTTTCCGACAACCTTGTCCGACCGTGTGTATGCAACACCAGTGTCGGACTAAATCCGTCGGACCAAATCCGATGGATTTGGTGGTCGGATTTTCCGACCGTGTGTATGGGGCTTAAGACCTTTTCTGCTAAACTGTTCTTATGCTGGCCACACAAGCATCATTTTTTTTTTATTGGAACGTTGGATCTTTCTGTTTTATATTCACTATATGTGTAGCACTTTGCCCTAGTCAGGCTAAAATTATTTTTGATTCTGCTGTATGCAGTGGAGTAGCAACCTATTTTATAAGTCTGGCCAGGTTTTCCTAAGCTTGGTAGTTGATTGCTCCTGTCTGCCTCTGGAAGATGCTTCCAGAGATAGAATAAGAGGTTCCGCCACTGAAGTATTGAATATTTATCTGCCCTCAATCAATCAATGGGAGGATACCAGAAAAAAAACATCCATACGTGGAAGGAGCATCAGACCAAAAGATAAAAGAGACCAAAGAATTTATTGATATTGTGCTAAAAGACAGCCAATGTCTTTTGAGGGTCAAAGGAACTCCCCTTTCATCAGGACTCCAGTTAAAAATGAGAATCTTGAATCAACATCTTAATTGCTCATGCAGATACTGCTGGCCAGTAATTCTTCTGAACTAGTAATTGGCTTCCCTGCACAGATTCGAACATGAAAGCTTTATTTTAAGTCCTTTCAAGGTACTCTTTTTTAACAGAAGCCCTGATGAAGGGGGGAGTTCCTTTGACCCCTAAAACGCGTTGGATGTCTTTTAGCACAATACCAATAAATTAACTTGGACTCTTATCTTTTGGTCTGGCGCTCCTTCCATGTATGCATGTTTTTTTTTTTGTTCCTGGTAACCTGCTAGGGTACCCACTGGCAGGTAGCCTTGTCTGACGTGAGCAGCTGAACCTGAGCCAGTGGTCTGTTTTTTGACCTCTAATTACTTTGTATAAACTCATATCAAAGTCCCAGGGCCTCTTGGATAGATTTTTATGGAATATGGTTAGGAGATCTTCCAGAAAAATTGTGTTTAGAAGGGTATGCACGTAAGCAAACTATTGGCTAGAATATTCATTTATTAAGGCACATACACGGGTTTATGCACATTTAAACGTTTATACATGTACAGTATCTCACAAAATTGAGTACACCCCTCACATTTTTGTAAATATTTTATTATATCTTTTCATGTGACAACACTGAAGAAATTACACTTTGCTACAAGTAGTGAGTGTACAGTTTGTTTAACCACTATAGACCCGCGCTATAGCCAAATGACGACTACAGCGTGGATCTATTGTGCCGGGACGACGTCTATTGACGTCGTCCAGGGCACGAGCTGCCTGTGCGCCCCCTGAAGGGCGCGCACGGCGCGCTCTGTGATCAGCGAGTCTGTGACAGCTGATCATGTGATACTAACAGAGCCGGTAATCGGCTTTTTTTCCTCCTCGCGCTGACAGCGCGAGGAGAAAAAAAAAAAAAGCCGATCACCGGCGGCAGTGAGAGGGACATCAGTCCCTCTCAATGCAATGTGCCAGCGATGTGCCCAATACAATGCCCACCTTTGCCCCATTAAAGTGCCCCCACCTTTGCCCCATTAAAGTGCCCACACTGCCATCTCTCAGTGCCCATAGTGCCATCTCTCAGTGCCCACAGTGCCATCTCTCAGTGCCCACAGTGCCAGTGCTGCACATCAGTGTCACCTGCCAGTGCTCATCTGTGTCACCTACCAGTGCTCATCTGTGTCACCTATCAGTGCCCATCAGTGCCACCCATCAGTGTCATCCATCAGTGCCCATCGGTGCCACCCATCCGTGCTACCCATCCGTGCCACCCATCCGTGCCACCCATTCATGCCACCCATCCGCGCCACCCATCCGGGCCCATCCGTGCCCATCAGTGCCATCTTTGCTGTCCCCATCAGTACCGACTTATCTGTCCCCTCCAGTGCAGCCTATCAGTGCCCACCAGTGCAGCCTATCAGTGCCCACCTGTGCCGCCTCATCAGCGCATATCAATGAAGCAGAAAAATTACCTGTTTGCAAAATTTTATAACAAACTATTAAACATGATTTATTTATTTTTTTTAATTTTCCATCTTTTTTTGTTTGTTTAGCAAAAAATAAAAACCCCAGCTGTGATTAAATACCACCAAAAGAAAGCTCTATTTGTGGGAAAAAATGATAAAAATTTCATTTGGGTACAGTGTTGTATGACCGCGCAAAGTGCGTCAGCGCCAAAAGCTGAAAATTGGTCTGGTCACGAGGGGGGTTTAAGTGCAAAGTAATCAGGTGGATAACAATGTACCTTTGCTATCCCCTCAAAATAACTCAACACACAGCCATTAATGTCTAAACCGCTGGCAACAAAAGTGAGTACACCCCTAAGTGAAAATGTCCAAATTGGCCCCAATTAGCCATTTCCCTCCCTGGTGTCATGTGACTTGTTAGTGTTACAAGGTCTCAGGTGTGAATGGTGAGCAGGTGTGTTAAGTTTGGTGTTATCGCTCTCACTCTCTCATACTAGTCACTGGAAGTTCAACATGGCACCTCATGGCAAAGATCTCTCTGAGGATCTGAAAAAAAGAATTGTTGCTCTATATAGAGATGGCCTAGGCTATAAGAAGATTACCAAGACTCTGAAACTGAGCTGCAGCATGGTGGCCAAGACCATACAGTGGTTTAACAGGACATGTTCCACTCAGAACAGGCCTCGTCATGATCGACCAAAGAGGTTGAGTGCATGTGCTCAGCGTCATATCCAGATGTTGTTTTTGGGATATAGACGTATGAGTGCTGCCAGCATTGCTGCAGAGGTTGAAGGGGTGGGGGGTCAGCCTGTCAGTGCTCAGACCATACGCCACACACTGCATCAAACTGATCTGCATGGCTGTTGTCCCAGAAAGAAGCCTCTTCTAAAGATGATGCACAAGAAAGCCTGCAAACAGTTTGCTGAAGGCAAGCAGACTAAGGACATGGATTAATAGAACCATGTCCTGTGGTCTGATGAGACCAAGATAAACTTACTTGGTTCAGATGGTGTCAAGCGTGTGTGGCGGCAACCAGGTGAGGAGTACAAAGACAAGTGTGTCTTGCCTACAGTCATGCATGGTGGTGGGAGTGTCATGGTCTGGGGTTGCATGAGTGCTGCCGGCACTGGGGAGCAACAGTTCATTGAGGGAACCATAAATGCCAACATGTACTGCGACATACTGAAGCAGAGCATGATCCCCTCCCTTCGAAGACTGGGCCGCAGGGCAGTATTCCAACATAATAACGACCCCAAACACACCTCCAAGACGACCACTGCCTTGCTAAAGAAGCTGAGGTTAAAGGTGCTGGACTGGCCAAGCATGTCTCCAGGCCTAAACCCTATTGAGCATCTTTGGGGCATCCTCAAATGGAAGGTGGAAGAGCACAAATTTTCTAACATCCACCAGCTCTGTGATGTCATCATGGAGGAGTGGAAAAGGACTCCAGTGGCAACCTGTGAAGCTCTGGTGAACTCCATGCACAAGAGGGTTAAGGCAGTGCTGGAAAATGATGGCGGCCACAAACAATATTGACACTTTGGGCCCAATTTGGACATTTTCACTTACGGGTGTACTCACTTTTGTTGCTAGCGGTTTAGACATTAATGGCTGTGTGTTGAGTTATTTTGAGGGGACAGCAAATTTACACTGTTATACAAGCTGTACACTCACTACTTTACATTGTAGCAAAGTGTAATTTCTTCAGTGTTGTCACATGAAAAGATATAATAAAATATTTGCAAAAATAGGAGGGGTTTGTGAGATACTGTATGTGAGTAAATTATGCTGGTAAGCTTCTTTCTGAGCGCAGGTTTGGGACCTTTTTTTTAATGCCCCTGAATGCTGTTCTAAAATATGAACCTAAATACCACAGTGTGCATGGACACTTTGCCTGAAATAGAGTTGTGTTCAGAAGCATAAAAAATGAAAAATGCCACTAAGGCTTCTTTCAAATGGGCCGTGGCCGCCCTTCTAAAATATAGCCGGATGAAACTTCTCACATTCCACAACAAGTTTAAACACCTGACAGTCCGACAGTGTCAACATCTGTCAAACTCGGCCATTCCAGTGATTGGGGCCACATGATCCTGACAGTTTTTTTTCCTTGCTGAATGGCAATATACTGTATAATAGGGCTAATGGGCCCTAACCATGAGTCACAGTTGTGGTGTGGCCCCAGGCCGCTTAGCCGCACTGCAGATCGCTGTCCATAAAATGGGCTAGTGTGAACCTAGCCTATAAGTGGTGTTTTTCCTACCTGTGTGCATGAGGCTTTATGGAGAACAGACATTACTTTTTTATTTAGCTACATTAGGTTGGAATGAAAAGAATATTTATTTTAGCTGAATCATCACCTTATAGAAATAGGAACCATTCTTCTGTATAAAACACCTGTCATAGAGTATTCATGTGACTAGGGGTGAAGGCTTCTCTCCAGAAAGAATATTGAAATGGTCAATAAAATGTAATTTCTTTGTTCATACATTTCAGTTCCGTAGGAGGCACTCCATCTGACTTTGAATAAGTCAAGTTCCCAAAATAGTTCCTCAAAAGGTTACGCCGATAAATCTTTTTTTAGAATTTTCACAGTCAAGACCACAAAAAAGTTATTAATGAACAAATTTATATTTGCTTGGCCAAAGTCTTGGCTTTCTCCCCTTGCTAAAAGACTTTGCAACCGAAGCTTGTACAAAAAATGTATCCCAATCCATCACAGTCCCGAACAACAACTAAAGTCACCTACAAAGACCCAATATATAAAAACATTTAGATTATGGAAACGAAATGGAAAAATCAGGTGTGCCTAGTAAAGTACGGCAATGAGGAAACATTTCTCTAATAAAAACACAAGCTGTATGACAGCCACATTCTATAATATTTTTTTTTAACTAAATCAACCAAATGCAGCACTCATTGGTGGCCACATACAATATGGAGCTCTGCCACCCCCATAGAAAACAGACTCACCAATTGAGAGGCAGGATGGAGAACAATGTTCACTATAGGAGGGAGGAGGAAGGATAGTTATTATAATGAAGGGAGGAGGGACAGTGTTCTGTGTAAGAAGGAGGAGAAGGAACAGTGTTCAGTGTGTGAAGAAGGAAGAGGGATATGGATTGGTGTGAAGGGAGGAGGACAGAGAGTTCAGTGTGGGATGGAAGAGAAGTAACCAGGTTCAATGTGGAAGAGAGACAGGGTTCAGTGTGGGAGGGAGGAGGGGAGACTGGGTTCAGTGTAGGAGGGAGGATGGGAGACTGGGTTTAGTGTGGGAGGGAGGAGGGGAGATTAGGTTCAGTGTGGGAGGGAGGAGGAGAGATTGGGTTCAGTGTGGGAGAGGGGAGGGGAGACTGGGTTTAGTGTGGGAGGGAAGAGGAGAGACTGGGTTCAGTGTGGGAGAGGGGAGGGGAGATTGGGTTTAGTGTGGGAGGGAGGAGGAGAGACTGGGTTCAGTGTGGGAGAGGGGAGGGGAGATTGGGTTTAGTGTGGGAGGGAGGAGGAGAGACTGGGTTCAGTGTGGGAGGGAGGAGGAGAGACTGGGTTCAGTGTGGGAGGGAGAAGAGATTGGGTTCAGTGTGGGAGGGAGAAGAGATTGGGTTCAGTGTTGGAGGGAGAAGAGACTAGGTTCAGTGTGGGAGGGAGAAGGAGAGACTAGATTTAGTGTGGGAGGGAGAAGAGACTGGGTTCAGTGTGGGAGGGAAGAAGAGAGACTGGGTTCAGTGTGGGAGGGCGGAGGAAAGACTAGGTTCAGTGTAGGACAGAGAAGAGACTGGGTTCAGTGTGGGATGGAGGAGAAGAGATTGTGTTCAGTGTGGGAGGGAGAAGTAGGTACAGGGTTTGGTGTGGGAGGGAGGAGGAGGGACAGGGTTTCAATAGAGGAGGGAGAAGGAGAGATGGAGTTCAGTTTGGGAGGGGGAAGGAGGCATAGGATTCAGTGTGGGAGGGAGGAGGAGGGACCAGGTACAAGATGTGTGATATTCACATTGTACAATAATTATCTAAAATGAATCTAAAATCATCCAAATATGGTGCTGCACGCTCCTTATAGAAAATGGAGGGAGGAGGAGAAACTTGATTCAATGTGGGAGAGAGAAGCAGATACAGGGTTCAATGTGGGAGGGAGGATGAGGGACACCATTCAGTGTGAGAGGAAGGACAGACCAGCTTCAGCCTAGGGGGTAGGAGGAGGATTAGGGTTCGGTATGGAGGGGGGGAAGGAGGGATAAGAAGTCAGGAGAAGGGACAAGATACAGAGTGAAAGGGAGGAGGAGGAACCAGGTTAAGCGTAGGATGGAGGAGGAATGACCAGGTTCAATGGCATGCAATCAGCAAAGCTATGTGCTTTGAAACATGTTATCCCCTGTCATAGGTGTGCACAGTCTATTGCATCACGGTGTGCCCTTAAAAGCTCAAACACACATGCATGTGTGTGTGTGTATATATATATATATATATATATATATATATATATATATATATATATACTGTATATAAAACATGGACGGTGTCAGTAGAGCAAAGGTTGGTGTCTGTAGGACAGTGGATAGTGTCAGTCAGAAGGGTAGAGGACATTGTCAGTAGGGCAGAAATAGGTGTCAGTAGGGAGGTGGGTGATGTCAGTAGTTTTTTTTATTTTTATTAATTTATTTTTTTAAGATTATGTTTAGAATATAATTTTTTATTATTTTTTTTTACAGTTTTGTTTAGGAGCCCTCTTGAGGGGCTTTGGTGAAAAATCAGGGGTCTAAAAAGTCTCCTGATGTCTCACTTTTAAAAAAGAGAAAGTGACTGAGGACAAAGATTCTCAAGCCCCATCCTAAAACACCCCCCTGGGTGCCCGCATTAGCAGCTGCCAGGAGAGGAGGGAAGCCAGAGATGCTGCAGGCACACAGGGGGAGAGCAGAGAAGAAGATATAGGAGGGAGGGTGGGCAGCAAGGGGAGGCTGCACGGCACGGTGTGATTAGGCACCCAGGCACATCCGACACACCCCATGCACACGCCTGTTTCCCCTCTTCACACTCATCCTTATAGTACAGCAGGATGAATGCATAACAAGGTGTCTATGCACTACTTAAAGTACCTGTCAGGAGAAAAATACTGAAACTATCATCACTTACATTTTTATGTCAACCTAACCCTCTTGCTTCAATACTACCTAAGTCACCTACCTCAAACTTGTTCTAGATCAGCGACTCAATGCATTGGAGCAGGAGTTTCAGCATGGCAGCCAGGCAAATTGCATTTTAGTTATGAGATTAGTAATGACAAATCTTTTAGCAGTTACAGTTCCTACGCATACATTTTTACTGTGTGAGTTATCTGTTGGGATGGAGCTCCTGTTTATGGTTTTATTTTAGCTAATTATCATTATACCATATTATGAGATCATTATAGGAATAAATCGGACACAGAGATGTCACTCACCTTGTCTCCTTCATACATGGAATTTCTTTCCAGACTAATTTTAGCATTGCAATCAACAAGCACGCTGATTTGGATAGCAGATGTAGTGCCATCACAGTCTATTAAAGCATATCATATTTAATTATAATTTATAGATTACAAGACTTGGAATAACCCATTTAGCAACGAGCATCCTTATAATCATTTCAGGGGTACTTATCTGAACTTGTGATTTATCTTCCATTAGTAAAATTATCTTTCCTACTCCATCACAATCGCTGCGTTCTCCCAGACTTAAACAGCTTAGATATCTCCTGCAGGAATTTATAGTTTTTTGCATTTATAGTTCTCTATCTGCCCTTGTTTTTTTTCCCTTTAAAGTAGTATTAAGCCTTCAGCGTTTTTAATCTTAACAGGTTTTCTTAACCACAACAAAACAATATTTTCTACTTTCTGTTATAAAACATATGCAATCAAATCAAATTTTTTCATAAATTTAGGCCAAAATGTATTCTGCTACATGTTGCAAGTGCTGGCTGTGATCAGGGGCTGATCCTGCTAACGCTACGTTTTGGGGACACTATACTATTGGGGACACTAGTATAGTTCTGATCGTGATCAAGATACTGATCCATATAGACACTATACTAGTAATGGTGGTGATCAGTGACTTATAGTGTGACATCCAAAGTTTAACATCAATACTTCTTGGCTGGACCTCAGGTGGACTTTCTGACATAATTTCTTGAGATTTTCCCTTCTCAGAATGATGGCTCTGTTTCGCCACATATAGTATGGAATGCCCCCAAAGCATATCTTTGGGGTCTCTTAAACCTGGTACACACTACAGTTTTTTTTTCGTACAACCTGACGGGTTTGAAGGAACAATAACTGTCAGCTCCGGTCGGATCCGCTGTACAAATGATCCGACATTAGTGCAGCGATCTCCCCTGTTGAGGTGTTGTGTTTTGACAGGGACGGCCCCCCCCACCAGAACACTCCGATCAGCGCTCTCTGCCATTGGCTGAGAGCGTTGATCGGGAGTCGGTCAGCTGCTGGTTTTCCAGCATGCACGTCCGACAGAAGCCAGCCGAAAGGTCGGCTTCTGTCGGACAGACCGACATACACACGGGCCGAATGTCAGCCAGTTTTTTTTTTTAAATCAGACGATGTCTCCCGACATTCAGCCCGTGTGTATCGGACTTTAATACAACAGTTCACTGCCATCTACTCGTAGAGAGTTAGAACATGCCAAGGCAGATACTTCTGCGGCCGAAGCCAAATACCTTCTGGACCCTAATCCAATTAATAAATCAGCATGGATGTTTTCTTAAACTTGACTGAGTTCACTGCTGCCAGAGAAGACCTGAAATAAACAATTCTTCCATAAAAGACTGACTTGGGCCGAGGAGGAGGTAACTGTCAGGCTGTTGATCCAAATAGTTATTTCCCAATCTAATCCTACATTTGTATTGGCTTTGAAGGACCGAGAGGAGCAGGTGTCTATTTTACAGTCTTTTTACCGGGAACTGTACGCAACCAGAGTATACTCACGCTGGACTGACCGCCTATCTTTATGCTATCACCCTTCCTATCTTATCCCAGGCAGATCAACAATTCCTTAATGCTCCTTTCACTCTGTATGAATTGGAAATGGTGGTAGCCAGTTTTCCCGAATGGTATAGCACTAGGGGTAGACAGTATCCCGATGGAAATCTATTAAAGATATGGTGTAGTGCTGTTGCTAGCTCTTCTCTTAATGTGGCTCTATTAGAAGGACAACTTCCAGATTCAACATGTGAGGCTGCAATTATAGTTATACCGGAAAACATTAAGGATCCTTTATATGTCGTATCGCCCTATTTATTGCCAACCAAAGTTAAAATATTGGCTAAAGTCTTGGTTAATAGGCTGAAAAAGGTTAAAAAACATGTTATTCCTCCCAACCAAGCCGACTTTATGCCAAATATGTCTACAGCTGTTAATATTACTGTTGATATTAGACAAGCTTATCTTAATATGTAGGTGCCAGTTCCTAATTCAGCGGACCATGCCTTTTTGACTTTGGATGCCATCAAGACATTCAACAGTGTATTTATGGTCGTTCTAGAGAAGTTTGTTTTAGGTTCTATTTTTTGTCAATGGGTTGGACTACTACAGTATATACAGCCCCTAAAACATCTATTAGGGTCAACAGCCTACAGTCTGCTCCTTTACAGCTCTTTTGTGGCACTAGGAAGGGGTGCCCAATGCTGCCCCTGCTTTTTGTCATTGCGCCTTTGGACTGTCTTCTTTGAGCTGCTCCGGATGTTACTGGCTTGGTCAGAGGAACTCTGGAAAAAAAAGGTTGCGTTATACGTGAATGATGTTCTTTTTTTTCTATGAAATCTTCGTTTGTCTCTGCCAGCAGTTATGAATTATATAGATGAGTTTATCAGCTTTTCTAGGCTATTAACCCGGGAGAAGTCAATGCTCTTTCCATTAAATCCTGTACCCAAATCTTTATCATCTACACTTGAGGAAAGTAGAAAGATAGCGCTGGACCTTTAGGTTTATTTTACTGGTATTGTTGTTTTAGGGTATTACTGTTGGGGTAAATAATATGGTTCCTGGGCAGGAAGCTTCTACACCCCAGAAGATCACCACAGTCTCCTTGACTTTTAGTGTGATGTAAAAAGTTAAAATTGAAGCGCCACATCACTGCTAAGAGGTCCAGATACAATTTTATTCTATTATAGGTCTGGGGGACAATTCAAATTCACTTCGGGGGTCTAAGTGCCCCCTTCATCAGGGTTTGACTGGCAACAAATTAAACAAACTAGACGTGAATTGGACCTACAATGGCATTTTTGTCCAGTGTGTATTCAAAGCACAGGCCTAGTCATATTTGATGAAGGAGGCATTTAGATCCCCCAAAACGCATTGCAACTTTTTGAATTGTACCCCTGACCTTTAATGGAATATTTTTTTATCTGGACCCCTTAGAAGTGGTGTGGTGCTTCAATTTCAATATTATCTACCCTGGCGCATTTAAAAATAGTTTCCTCTCTTTAATATGTGGCCGTTATTATGACTGCCTCTCCTTTGATATACTGTATATATTGGATAATGTTGCCTCATTGTTTCCATTGTTGACAAGATTTCAAACCCAAACTAAGGTCTGGTGCTACTTCCCCTTTCTGTAGTAGGTTGTATAAACCTTATAAAAGTTATGTGGATGCCTCAGTTCTTATACTTTTTACATAACCCCCTAGTTTGGATTCCTCTTGAGAACTTGATTATGGATAATGGTATATTTTCAAACTTAATTTGGCAGAACAAGGTCCCTCACACCAAACTGAAATTATTACAATATCCAAAAGATGCTGGCTCCCAATCCGGAATTTTATTTTCTTGCAGTTCAATTGCAACATCTGGTGCGGTGGAACACTGAGGTGCCTCCCAGCACCTCTTACCGCCTAACTACCTGGGTGTTTTGGGGACGTTCACCTCTGCATGCCTTGAAAGGGTTGTCAGGGTGCTCTTTTTTCATTAATATGCCAACCTGTGTGCTGATGTAGAAGGTATGGGATGCTGTTAAGAGGTCACTGGGGGTTTCTTCCCTTACTAAATATGCCCCTATATGGGGCAATGATAGGCTCCCTGAGCTTTCCACTCTGCAGGGCTTTCAGAGGTGGGAGAAGGAAGGAGTTCACAATTACACAATTATTTGAGAATGCCTCTTTTTTGAGCAGCTGAAGATGGAATTTTCTTTGCACCATAGGTGGTTTTACCAATATTTACAGTTGCATCATGCTTTGCAGGCTCAATTCTCATTTTCATCGGCCTGGTTTTCCCCTGTGCCAGTTCTGGATAGAGTGGTACAAGCTAACTCCACCAATGGTCTTATTTTAGTTACTTATCAAGCCCTTTTAGAAAGCTTTCTTCAGAAATTCCCCTTGATTTTTAAGGTAAAGTGGAAGCAGAATACTGGGCCTATTCCTAATAACGTTTTGGATGAGATTCTTCAGGCTCTTCCCTTGTTTCACTCTCCCTGTCGTTGACACAGATTTTTATTCCTCATTGGGTTTATAGGACCCCTACATTTTTATGTGCTATTGGCCTAAGAGATGATTCAGCCTGTCCTAGATATGGTGATTCAGGTTCCCTGACTAATTTATTATGGCGCTTCCCCAAACTACAGAGGAACTAGGCGGAGGTTGTGGGCACACTTAATGGACTTTTAGATGTGAATTTATTAGTCAATACAGTTATGTGCCTATTGGGCTACCTTAAGGTATAGTTGCATTGTTTATCTTGCTGAAACTGGGGCCTTAATGTGAAGTCCGGCTCTTGTAGGACCATACATTTATTTACGGATATGGTGGTATTTATGTATGGTCCATGGGTATGTTTGCATGGGGTTTGTTTTTTTTCCCCTGCCCTGTGTGGTATGCTTTGTTTGTATTGTTTGTTTGTGTATGATTTAAAATTTTGATGAATAAAATCTGATTCAAAAAATTAGTTTGCATACTCTTAATGGTAACACAAGTATAAAAAAAAAAACACACCTAAAATGCACCACGTGAAAATTACCTGGGTGCGACTGCTGCCTACAAGTTGAGTTCAATCGCTGTATCCACTTTGCAGTACTTTTAATACATCAGCCCCGACGGCCCACTCCCAGAACGCTTTATGGTATCACAGGACACTATAGCGGAATGTTCGGAGTAATCTTCTTCCTGTTAGCAATTTTCTCCAGCTATCCCATTCATTTCATCTCCCTTTATGCAGACAGCTGCCTGCAGAGCCACATGTCAGGCAGAGGGTAACAATTACGGCAGCAGTGAAAGGCATGGAGACGGTGAGAGGGAGATAGAGTGTTGAGCTGTTGAAGGGCAAAGGGAAGGTTGAGTGCACGGCTCACCTAATTCACACAGACAAGGTGCTTAAGTATTCTATATAAATGAAATAGTGAACCCGCTGAGCGATGAATCACACAGGGAATGACACGGCTTTCCCTCACAGGAGTTCTATTTTACAAGCTCGGCTCCAGAGGCGGGAATTCGGCTATCCCCAAAGTAGTCCTACCAAGTCAGTCACAGCCCATTACCGGCTTGATCAGTGAGATGTCTGTGTCCTATCTGTGGCCCAGAGGACATCCGCTAGAAGAAAGCCCAGAGATAGCCAACTTATGCGGTCATGAAAACTTCTAAGCAGTGTGACTTAAAGTAAAATTCTAGATTTGCAGGAAAAAAAAGGAAATCCCTGGAGGCCAACTAGATACACCACAAACAGCCTCTTAATTGGATGGTAAAATAGAGCAAAGCCCTTAAAGGAATTCTTAATGGTGGGAGGCGGAGTTCATGATCATGTGCCTCCTGTTATTGGCTGTCACATTGGTGACATCTTGGTCAGTGTGCTGGCAGCAGGGCCTGGGCAAAGAAGGGGCAGGAGGGGCACGTGCCCTGCCTTAATTGCTGGAGGGAGTACACTCGGAGCTCCAGCGGTTCTGTTTTTCAGCACCTCATTGACAGGAGTGACTGCATTGTCACTCCTGTCAGAAAGAGCAGGTGCCTTGAAATCTGCAAGAGCGGAGACTCATCACACAAATAGCAGCCTACTGTGGGCAGAAGGGCACAGGCACCCACTAAGAACACACCTCAGTCTTTGTGTGGCGACACTGAAGAGTGAGGGCAGACTGCCCTTCTTCCTGTCTCCTCTTGTCAGGTGAAGGAGAAGCTGCCCTTATTCCCGATGGGAACGGCACTGAAAGTGAGGTGTGAACTGTGATTAAACAGAGGGAGGGGGAGCCCTGACCTTTCCTCTCTTCCTGGGAACCCCCCAAGAGCCCCTTAGCCTCCTCCCTTAGGGTTCGTTCACTTGTGTGGATGAGAGGGGGCAGTAAATGCAGGTCGATGAGCCTCAGTTTTCCATCTTCATTCTGGGCACATGATGACCTTCACCCAGCACCGAGTGGGAGCACGCATTGGGCAGACAGTGGTGCACCATGGACACGTATGTGCAGCATTGCCACCCTTTGCATCTGTTGGGTTTCTCGAACTACAGCTCATCATAATGACGTTACAGTGAACTTTTGGTTATACAAGCCTAGCTACACCCATCCCACCCTCTAGACCAATGGTTCTCATCCTTTTTGCGACCAGGGCCGGAAAATTCTTCATGCCCAGACAGTAAAGAATAAAGTTTATACTCATGCAAAAAAAAAAAAAAAAGAGATAGGAATTAAAAATATGTATTGAAATGATGAAAGGTTCTGGAGAGGGGAGGCAGGGGCCTGGCAGTGGGCTGTGGCCCAGTGGTTGAGAACCACTGCTCCAGACCATGCTTATCTCTGGCCACAATGCAAGGTGTTATAGGAAACATGATTTTCTTGATAAACAGGTCAGCCAGATATCACGTTTAAAGTCTTCCCACCATTTCCCACAGACTTGGGCTTTAGGCACACACATTGACAGATATAGACTAGACTTTGTTAGATTTAGGCAAGTAAGAAAGATATTTGGCCACATATTAATATTATTACAATAGTGCTGGGACTCATTAGTGAATAACACTGGGCATAAACAATGCTTTACATGTAAAGTGGACCTGTTGCATTCAAAGAAGCTGAATGTGTGCACTGGGATGGATAAATTCCTCTATAATGTTTTACAAGGCCACCTACAGTACATAAGTGAAGCCTGTCCAACCAAGTTCGATAAATTGTGGTATTGCTAGTTGGCTGCGATTAACACATGTAATTGAATGCATGCTATGGTGATTTTGTCCATTGTCTGGCCCAATGAGTCCTGGTCTTGTTCCCCATTCAAATATGTATCCAGGAAATAAGGTAGGGGGGGGCTGTGGAAGATGGGGGCATGACCAGTTACCCCTTGTGGGTGAACTCATGTAGTGAACTGACTGTGCAACATACTTTTGCCTTTGACATGTAACGTTTAAAGTGACATTAAAGATTCATTAAAAAAAAACAAAAAAAAAACATGTTATACTTACCTGCTCTGTGCAGTGGTTTTGCACAGAGCAGCCCTGATCATCCATTGTTCAGGTACCCAGCCGACACTCCTGGCTCCTCCTCTTCAGCCAGTGCCTCCAATAGCAAGTTATTTGCTCGGGGGGGGCACTGGTGTTTTCTGGCTCCCGAGCGCCGATCTATGCATCCATAAAACACACAGAGCGGCCCTGCTCCACCCCGCCCTCTCTCCCCATTAGCTCAATGGCTGTGATTGGCAGTAGCCGGAACCAATGGCTCCCGCTGCTGTCTCAGCCAATGAGGAGGGAGAGACCTGGGAGAAGCTCAGCTCTCGTGCACATCACTGGATCAAGAAGGAGCTAAGGTGAGTATTAGGGGGGCTGGGGGGGCTGCTGCACACAGAAGGTTTTTTACCTTCATGCAAAAATGTAAAAAAAAAATTGAGCCTTTAAAACCACATTAAGTACATCTGAATGTGCTTTGATATACATTAATATACATTGTATTCCACTGTGACCAAGTAAGTCTTGATCTCATAATTTTTTGTTTTTTGGAGGTATCTAGGACACGTATTTTTTTAGTTTTCTATATGAACGTATTTGCGAAGGGAGGGGATGGGACAGGTGTGGCTATACTGTAGTTTTAGAGTTATGTTTTTTTCCAGCCTGTGTGGCTGTTAATTATTGTACCTCTGAACTAATAAAATATAATAAAAAATAATACTAATAGAATGGACCTATACTCATAAAGTGAAGATTTGTTATCTTATAAGCAACATCTAGGACTGTTAATTGTGCATAAGCATGAATAATTAACTAATTAACTTTTTGTCTTGAGCCATATAGCTACTGTATATATATGCAGTGAGAGATCCAAAGCACTGCTGCCTCTGACTGCTAGTCTCGCCAGATTTGGAGTTAGATTTTATGATACTAGTGGGCTGCTCTCTGTTCTCCTTGCTGGAGAGGACGATGTACCTGATGACTAGCAGAACAAGAATCTCCCTGCTTCTGATATGTCCATTCTGTGGATCAGTGCTTCCTCCACCCTTCCTTCTGCTTCTTGTTCATTACCCCTTCCGTTATCAAATCACCAGATATCACTCAAAGTATAACTCAAAGTATAACTAAAGGCATTTATTTTAGTTTTGGGTAGAGTGGTGATGGAGATTAGAACCTCTGCTTAAACTAGCAAAACTAACTGCTTTATATAACCTAAAAAAAGATATATACAGTCTCAATATATAATAGTAAATAAAGTTAATACACAAATGAAAAATTGTGAGAAATTAAATAAAGTGAACATATGACTAACCAAACTAGTAAAATATCAATTGATAAAAATAAAAGTCCCAATAAGAAATAATATATGATCAAAATTGAGTGTCATTCCAACAGTGCAAATCGTGGTAAAAAATGTGCAGTCCAAAGACAAAAAAGTTCTTTCAATAATGGTGACTCCATCCCACACCACAAAAGAAGTGACACCTCCACCGCAAGAAATACCTGCTTACCAACTGATGTGGACCTTCTATCATGGGAGGTCTAATACCCAGCCAGGGCCTAGTGAGATGTGTATATGGCCGTCTCACCATATATCTACTTCTGGGATCACAGGTACCACAACTGATATGGCTCAATCTTTAGCGGGAAGCCTTTACAGATGTCCTCCGAATAGTCATACTCATGGAAGTTTCCCAAAAAAGATAAAGGCTCGCCATAGTGTAAAATCATAAACTTTTTTTACATGTAAAAAGTAATGCACTTACGTCAAGTTTGCATTAACACGCATGGGGAAATCTCAAGCTGGCCGGCTTTAGTAAAAATGCCCGTCCTTCTGGGCACTATGAAGCGCAGTGACGTCAGCTCGTCATGCCACCCTGTTTTTATTGCTGTCTGTGCTACCATTAAGGAGATTCACCCTCTCTATTTGTCCTATTTACCATTATCATTGAAAATGAAAGTAAAAGAAAATCCCAAATTTTGGGAAGTCCCCACAAAAGTTAAAGAGGGGAAATCTTCCAATGAGGACACTAGTTCTAAAGACCTGAGGGTCCCCAAGGAATTCCCTTAATTTGAAGGGATTTCCCCTCACTTCCTGTTTGGCTATGGAACAGGAAGTGAAAGGAAATCTCTGCAATGGGACACAGAAAAAAAATCTAACAGGTATTATAACCCTCCCTTGCTCTATCCAAAATTAAAAAATAAAAGTTTTGCCTATAGTTCTAATTTAACCTCTTGCTGACCGCCCGGCAGAATAGCTCCCCTGCGCGAATCGCCGTAGCTGTACGGCAACCTCTTTAAGGGGTATAGGGGGCTCGTCCGCCCCGTCACTGAGAACTCAATGCACGTGCCCGGTGGGCACCCGCCACAGCTACTGGCAGAGCCAGAACGGGGATGTGGGTGTGTGTAAACACACCCACATCCCCGTTCTGGCAGGAGAGAGGAGACAGATCGTGTCTCCTCCCCCAGGCAGTACCATCCCCCTACAGTTAGAACACACTGAGGGAACACATTTAACCCCTTGATCGCCCCCTAGTGTTAATCTCTTCCCTGCCAGTGACACTTTAACAGTAATCAGTGGCTATTTTTAGCTCTGATCGCTGTATAAATGTCAATGATCCCTTCAAAGTGTCAAAGTGTCCGATCTGTCTGCCGCAATGATGCAGTCCCAATAAAAATGGCAGATCGGTGCTAGTTACTAGTAAAAAAAAAAAAAAAAAAAAATGCCATAAATCTATCCCCTATTTTGTAGATGCTATTACTTTTGTGCAAACCAATCAATATATGCGTATTGCTTTTTTTTTTTACCAAAAATATGTAGAAGAATATATATCGCCCTAAACTGAGGAAGACATTTTAATTTTTTGGGGGGATTTATTTATTATAGCAAAAAGTAAAAATTATTATGTTTTTTTCAAAATCGTCTGTCTTTTTTTGTTTATAGCGCAAAAAATAAAAAACGCAGAGGTGATCAAATACCACCAAAAGAAAGTTCTATTCGTGGGGAAAAAATGACATACATTTTGTTTGGGTACAGCGTCAGTGCCATATCGCAAAAAATGGCCCGGTCAGGAAGGGGGTAAATTCTTCCGGGGCTGAAGTGGTTAAGAAAAAAAGCCATGCTACTCAACCAAGATGGCCGCCTTCACACAGAGGCACAACAAGGTTAATAATGAGAAAGATCAGTAGCAGGGAGCCTAACGACAATGTTGGTGACTAGTCCCTTATAGACCCGGTACAGGTGTGATGTCTGTACCCCCTATGATCAGCCCTGCATCTGATGCAAGGTCTACTTTCATCACAAGGCAGACACATGGTTCAGGTTATCCTATGGACAAAAAAAAAAGACGAAAAAAGCAACGTGGAACCTCAAGTCTAGAATGTAAGAGTGGTAAAGGAAACTTAAGACTTTACAGCTCCCAAGGATCCTGTAACACAAGGTCAGCCTCACCTGATAAAATATATGCAGCTAGACAAAAACGACGGTAATGAAAATGTAGGTTGAATTAATGTTTGATATACCTAAAAAGTTTTACACTGACATTAAAGAGCCTCCGGTATAACTTCCAGCCGACAGCTAAATGGGCCACTCACAAACAATATGGTAAGTCGGTACCATAAAGCCGTAGCCTTGACATAAGACTGCCAGAAGGCAAGATTCTGTAGCAACCTATATTTCTGTATTCAACAAGGGATCTATTTAAACCATTCATTTCCGTCCAGAAAATGCCTCGGAAAGCTGGAACACGTCTCCAGAGTAAAAACGATGTAAACTATCCGTGGGATTAAAGGACAAATTCACCAAATGCAACTTGTAGATAAAGTGCAAAGCTTACTGCAAAGTTCTGCCGGCGGTGATGATGTTCCTGTGTGCCCCTGTTTGGGCAGGACTAAAGACTGAGAACGACGTGGTCTGAGCGGACACACCCAGAAACTATAAGCCCAGAGAAACGGCCTGTCTATTCTCCTTCGTCCTTTACAGCAGTGGTTCTCAACCTCGGTGCTCAAGTACCCCCACAGGCCGTGTTTTGGGAATTTCTCTTAGATAAAGTAGCTGTCCAAAATACCAAGCCATTGATTCTGATTTTAAGCACCTGTGCAAGATACAGGAAAACCTGAAAACATGGCCTGTTGAGGGTATTTGAGGACTGAGGTTGAGAACCACTGCTTTAAGCCCCATACACACTATTAGATTTTCTGTCTGCAGATTTTTGTCTTCATATTTACCAAAACCATGTAGTGCAGGGCCTGCCTGATTGCATACAAATTGAAAACTCTTAAAGTGGAGGTCCGCCCACCGCTGCAAGGTTTGACCTCATATTATATGGTTTTGGTAAATCTGAAGACAAAAATCTGCAGAAAATCTAATAGTGTGTATGGGGTCTTACAGTTTTGTTATGTTTGACCTGTTGCTGCCCACGTAATGCATATGAGTGGTGGTAAAGAGGGTGGAGTATAATGTCCATATGCCGCACATACGTGTCTGTGGGCGGCCAAGATGTCTGACATGTACTTACTGTTGTGGCTATTGAACATGAAGCAAAAGGGAAATCCAATACACAGAGAGGAAAAAAAACTGATGGGTCTGTAACCCTTCCTTACTTTATAATACTTTACTACTTTAACCACTTGATGTCTAGAAGGTTTTACCCCCTTCACGACCATGTTATTTTTTGCTATTCATCACTGCACAATTTTAAATATTTTAACAGGACTCTGTGCAGGCCAGTCAAGTTCCTCCACCCCAAACTCGCTCATCCATTTCTTTATGGACCTTGTTTGTGCACTGGTTCAAATCATTTGGTGGAGGGGGGATTATGGTGTGAGGTTGTTTTTCAGGGGTTGGGCTTGGCCCCTTAGTTCCAGTGAAGGGAACACTTAAGGCATCAGCATACCAAGACATTTTGGAAAATGTCATACACCCAACTTTGGGGATGGCCCCTTCCTGTTCCAACATGACTGCGCACCAGTGCACAAACCAGGTCCATAAAGACATGTATGAGCGAGTTTAGGGTGAAGGAACTTGACTGGCCTGCACAGATTCTTGACCTCAATCCGATAGAACACCTTTGGGATGAATTAGTGCAGAGACTGCGAGCCAAGTCTTCTCGTCCACATCAGTGCCTGACCTCACAAATGCGCTTCTGGAAGAATGGTCAAATATTCCCATAGACACACTCCTAAACCTTGTGCAAAGCCTTTCTAGAAGACAGTTGAAGCTGTTATAGCTGCAAAGGGTGGGCCAACTCAACATTGAACCCTACGGACTACAAATGGGATGCCCAGGGCGAAGGTGCCAAACAGCCCCCCCCCCCCAGGTGGAGCAGCAGGAGAGGTGGGGTCAATAACGATGCACGCAGCGTGCCTCACCAAAACATATAAGTTTAACAGCGGTACACATTCTATCTCACATGAGATATATGGGGAAATGTCCCTGTATCAGTGTAAGAAAAGGATGCTCCCATTGGTGGTGTCACTGGAAGGAAAAATGTGTCTGACATTAGTAGGAAAAATGTTCCAGCATCAGTGGTGTGAGTCTAGAGTCCCTTCTTTCTTTGATGAAGTGCCCCCCCCCCCTTGCATCAGGGATCTTAGAGTTTCTCCCCCTTGCATTAGTGTACCCCCTTTCATTAGGGTCTCCAGATCCGCCCCCCCTTACATCAGGGTCACCAGAGTTCCTCCCTTCTTACATAAGGATCCCAAGTGTCACCATCCCTTACATTAGGGCTCCCAGATTCCCCAACTCACATCAGGGTCCCAAAAGTCCCCCTCCCTTTATATCATGGTCCCCAGAGATCCCACTTCCATCACTGTAGCAAACAGCTACAGGACAAACAGATGAAAGCCGGGGGAATGGGCCCCGGCAGGTCTGCAGCCATAAGCTCCTTTCTCCTTCTTTAAACGTCAGAGCCTGGGGGCGGGGGAAGCACGTGATTGGTTGCTTGGATGACTGTGGTCCAACCAACCAACCACTAGTACTGACAGGCAATGAGTGGCGGTGGTGGGCAGAGAGTGGATTCTGTCTGTCACCTCTGTTTACTGCGCTCAACATGGTCATGGCAGGAAGCTCAGAGCGAGGGAACACCCACCTGAAACCATTACGGTCTCCAATAGCAGAAGCAAGGCACTGAATGCTGTGACAGCGAGCTGATGCGGTGGAGAGTTTCATGCATGTAAGTGCCACTGGAAATCTGGCACCCCAACCACAAAAGACTCCACCCAGGGCAAGTGCCCCTCCCACCCCCACCCTGTACCGGCCCTGGATGCCATCAAAGTTCATGTATGTGTAAAGGCAGGCGTCCCAATACTTTTTGTAATATAGTGCAAGTCCATACAACAACCGGGGGCCATAATTGGTACATACAGCCTCGTAACAATAAAAGACTAGATGCGGCTGTAAGAGGGAAAATGCCCATCCTAGTATAAACATGTGGAAGCCTAAGAACCTATGCCTCTGCATACAGACAGCCTTGGTCCTTGGGCATACTATTGGACTCTTATGTATGTTTACGCTATTACTGGCTGCACACCAATGGAAGCATAAATATGCCTGTATTTTACGTTGTATGGCCATACATGCCCATGTGTACGAACCCTTAGGCTGCTTTCACACTGGAGCGGTGGGGGCGCTGGCGGTAAAGCCTATATTTAGCGCCGCTTTACCGGCGGTTTAGCGGCGCATTTCGGCCGCTAGCGGGGTGGTTTTCCCCCCCGCGAGCGGCCGAAAAAGGGTCAATACCGCCCTCAAACCGCCGCTGCAGTGGCGTCTTGCGGGCGGGTTCGGCGCGCTCCCCCATTGTTTTCAATGGGACCGGGCGCTATAGGAGCGGTAAATATACCGCTCCTATAGCGAGCCAAAGATGCGGCTTGCAGGACATTTTTGAGCGTCCTGCAAGCGCACCGCTTCAGTGTGAAAGCCCTTGGGCTTTCACACTGAAGGAACAGCAACAGCTGTTTCGGGTCGGTTTGCAGGCGCTATTCTTAGCGCAATAGCGCCTGCAAACCACCCCAGTGTGAAAGCAGCCTTAAGTTTAATTTTGTTTTCTTTCACAAAAGGCATACCTCCCAACTTTTTGAGATGGGAATGAGGGACACCTATCAGCAAATGTATGCTGGCATAGGACACACCCCTTGCCACCCCCCTTAAAGGAGAATTCTACAAAAAAACAAGATTGGTTAAACCCACAAGTGCTTTTTTTACCACTACTATTTCTTTATATTGGCTTTTGGAATTTACAAATGCAGCAATTTAGAAATCAGATGAAAGGTTTAGCACTGGAAAACACTTTTTGATAGATAAAACGTGCATTTTATATACAGCTATATAGATCAGACCAAAACAAGGGATAAATGAGGAGGAATGAGGGACAGAGGGACATTGTTCCAAATCAGGAACAGTCCCTCGAAATCAGGGACAGTTGGGAGCTATGCAAAAGGCACACTTATGTTTGCAACCAACAGTATGTCCAAAGCTAGATATTTTCTGTAGAAGAAAGCCACCGAAATCACCGAAAAGTTGATAAATTAGCCGTGGTCCCCAAAACAGAATAGAAGGTGACTATGAAGAACATATTAATAGTCTCCTGAAAGGTCAAAGACAGAACCACAAGCTAAGCTGTTGGTGACACCAGTGCATGCTTCAACTAGTCCAATCCCCCCTTGTCCAGGCGCTTCTAAGCTCCTTATATGTCGGATAAATCTTTATGAATATTTCATGTGCCGTCTTCGCTTACACTGGGTTCTGGCAATAATCAAAAGACTTATCTCTCATTGTTCCACCTCAAATTTCGAGATAGTTTTATAAGAGAAAAGGACAATTATAGATAAAGAACAATGCATTGCGGAGGTAGTCATATGGCTGAATGAATCGTGTTTAAGCCGGGATTATTTTGGTGGTACTGTGCAGCGGTGATGGCACAAAGACCACTATTGGTAAGGACCAATATTCAAGATAATCTTTGTTCCCAATACTCCTATTACGGAGCCAAATCCCCTAGAGGTTGTTCTTTATGTCCTTAATCACAAGAAATAACCAGCATGCCACCCATGAACCTCAAAAATATATTGAGGTTGAAAAGCAAAAGTAAAAAATTATTATAAGGCACAAAGGGGGTTGATTTACAGAAGGCAAATAGTCTGTGCAGTCTGCAAGAGCAGTTGCACCAGACTTTAGTAAATCAACCCCATAGCATCCACTGATGTTTCTGGGGAACATGGGACACCTTTCTGCAGGTGGTATACTGGACTGTCAAGGTGATTGATTTACACCCAATGCTGGGGTGCTCTGCTTATGGTGACATCATGTTATAGTTTAATTACAAAAAACAGCCATGTACCCAAAAATATTATTGAGATCAAAACGCAAAAGTGGACCCATGTAAAAGAGCCACTGACATTTCAGGGCCAAAAGGGTCCCTTTTCTCAATGTGACGGACAGGACTTAGCACCAGTATGATACATGGTTCTCTATTCTCGGGACAAAGAGGTGGGTAGGTGCGAAGACAAGGGATGGTGATCCAAGGTGGGTAGGGGGGGAGCAGGGCCGGGACAAGGGGTGGGCAGGAGGGGCGGCTGCCCTGGGCACTGTGATATCATGTGAGGTGGGGGAGGCACCACGAGAAGATTGGGGGGATGGGACTTGTGTCGGAAAGGGGGATTTGGGGGGCGGCAGGGGGTAAATAATGTTGTAGTTGGGGAAATTTGGGTAGGGGAGTGCTAAGAATAGTGATTAAGGTTCTCTATTCTCTACAAGGGATTAAGAGGTGGGTAGGTGCGAAGACAAGGGATGGTGCTCCAAGGTGGGTGAGAGGGAGCAGGGCCGGGACAAGGGGTGGGCAGGAGGGGAGGCTGCCCTGGGCACTGTGATATCATGTGAGGTGGGGGGGCACCACAAGAAGATTGGGGAGACGGGACTTGTGTCGGAAGGGGGAATTTGGGGAGCGTCAGGGGGTAATTATTGTTCTAGTTGGGGAAATTTGGGGGATTTGACGGGACTTGTGTCAGAAGGGGGAATTTGGGGAGCGTCAGGGGGTAATTATTGTTCTAGTTGGGGAAATTTGGGGGATTTGTGTTGGGAGGGGGGATGCGGGGGGAGATGATTTGTGCTAGGAGCGGGGATTTGAAGTGGTGGGGGAGAAGATGCGTACTAGGAGGGAAAAAGTTAGGGGTAGAGGATTTGTGCTAGGAGGAGTGATTTTCTTTGGGGGGGGGGCATTTGGGGAATGGAGGGCAAATATTTGCACCAAGAGGGGGCATTTCAGCAGAGGGGCAGATTGGTTCTCGGAGGAGGGGGGGATTTATGCTTAGGTGGTAAGCTAGCAGATTAGAGCTGAGTGTTTACGTGGGGGAATGTTTGCTAACACATAATGCACATACATCTTGGGGGCGGGAGGGGGGCATTACGGCATGTTCACCCTGGGCTCTAGATGACCTAGTCCTGGCATTGGGGGGGAGAGATGGGGTGATGCGGGGGGAGTGCATACACCTATTCTTTGAGAAAAGAAAACCCTAGCTGTAAAATATTAATATATAATTCTTAAATATATGAATTAAAAATATGCACTTATAAATATTTCCACAAAAAGAGCTGAAAAAATAAAACTTCTTCATAAAAAACATTGGAATTAAACATCTTGTACCGTAAAACAGTCCTCCAACTCCAACAAATCTTTCTATCCTATCTAATGCCCCGTACACACGGTCGGAAATTCCGACCACAAAATCCGTCTGATTTTTTCCGACGGATTTTGTCCGACACTGGTGTTGCATACACACGGTCGGACAAAGTTGTCGGAAAATACGATCATCCTGAAATGGGTGACGTCCGTTGCGTACGACGGGACTACGTAGAGGCTAGTAGCCAATAGCTTTGGTCTTGTAATGTGATCTGAGCATGCGTGGCACTTTGTCCGTCGGAATTCGCTACACACGATCGGAAAAAGTCCGATAGGACTTTGTTGTCGGAAAATTTGAGAGCAGGAGATAAAACTTTGTCCGTCGGAAAATCCGACGGAAAAAGTCCGATGGAGCCTACACACGGTCGGAATTTCCGACAACATTGTCCGATAGGACATTTTCCGTCGGAAAATCCGACCGTGTGTATGGGGCATTAGACCTTCTTTGCTAATATTGAATAATCCAGTTTTGGCTCCAATAATTGCGCTTGGTCTTCGTTTCGTCCCTCCTGGGATTGGCTACATAATAAAGGGGTTAATAAATTAATAGATGAATTATACATAGGACAAGGTATGACAATCAAGATGGGAATTTCCGCAAGACGAAAAATTAAAAAATCGTCAACTTCTGCAGAAAATTCACTTACCGACAAGCTAAACCGAGACGCATCTGGGAGGCTCAAATTCCTTTTTTTAATTTTCAAACACAAAAAGAAGTTCACGAATAAATCATTATAATACAACAAATAACAAGTGACAACATGCATATTTTATCACGTAATATCCCGGCTCCCACCAAAATGTAATTATATCCCCGCTCTCTGTGCGCTCATTCATTTGCGAGCGCGGAGAAATGAATTGCCAAATGTCACGGCTGAACATAAAGCGCAGGAGAGCAGACGTACCCGGAGCAGCCTCCGACGGAGGATCATTTTCATGACAATAAGCTTTTGTCTTCCTTGGACTTTATAACAATGCAGCGGGGGGGGGGGGTGACTTATGGAAACCCCCGGCTGCAAATCCTGCCCACGGCCGCTGGGAAGATCACGTGGGAAGATTATGAAGAATGAAAAAACAGGAAATCGTTCCCTGCCACCCTTGTATGCATTATGTATTATGTGGAGTGATAAGGGGAATGTGTAGGGAGAACTTGCTGGGCTCTTTCGATGTCTAGTTTTCACACTGATCCTATGACATCAATACTGGCAAGTGTCCCTGACAACATCAGCGGGTTGGCTTTCACTGGCTTCACACTTGTTCTGGGATAGTGACTTACTAGATAGCAAACATGACATTTGCATGATGGGAAGGAAGGTAGAAAAGGAGGGAAAGAGCAAAGAAGGAGGGAAGGATTGAATTGGGAAAAATTCTAATGCCCCGTACACACGATTGGATTTTGGATGTGAGCTTCTTGGCTGAAAGTCCCACCATGTGTATGCTCCATCGAACATTTGTTGTCGGACTTTCCGCCAACAAATGTTGGCTAGCAGGTTCTCAAATTTTCTGAATTTCTGATCCTGTGTCCGACGCACAAAAATTCACGAATGCTCGGAATCAAGCAGAAGGAGCCGCACTGACTATTGAACTTCCTTTTTCTTGGCTCGTCATACGTCTTGTACGTCACTGCGTTCCCGCGTTCGTAATTGTTGGCCAACATTTGTGTGACCGTGTGTATGCAAGACAAGTTGGAGCCAACAACCTTCAAACAAAATTCCACGGTTTTGTTGTTGGATAGTCCGATCATGGGTACCACATTAAAATGCAGTTGCCACAAAAGAAGGATGGGGAAGGGGAGGTGGAGAAAAGAAAAGAAAGGAACACAAAAAGCACACAAAAGAAGCGGAGCAGAAGGAAGGAAAAGATGGAGAAAGAACAAAAGAGAAAGGGAAGGGAAGGGAAGGAACGGAACGGAACACAAAAAGCACACAAAAGAAGCCGTGCAGAAGGAAAGATAAGATGGAGAAAGAACAAAAGAGGAAGGGAAGGAAAGGAAAGTTAAGGAAAGGGAAAGGAAAGTTAAGGAAAGGAAAGGGAAAAAAGTTGAGGAAAGGAAAGGATGGGATGGAAATAAGATCAGTGGAAAAGTAAGGGAAGGGAGGTAAAAGAAAAGAAGAAGGGAGGGGTAAGGAAGAAGGGGAAAAAAAAAAAAAAAAAAAGGAAGTAAGGAGGACTAAAATAATAGAGGCAAGGGAGAAAGAGAGGGGGAGAGAAAGGAAGAAAGGGAAGGGATAGGGGGAGGATGGAAGGAAGCTAAGAAGAAAAGAAGTGAAAAAGGGAGAAAGGAAGGGGAAAAAAACAGAAAGGAGGGAAGGAATGGAAGGGGGAGGAGAGAGGACAGAAAGCATGTTAGAGTAATAGAACAAAGGAACACAGGAAGGAAGGAGAAAGGAAGTAAGAAAGGTAAGAAGAAGGAAAGCAAAAGGAAAAAGCTGTAAATAAGGTCAGAAGAAAAGAAGTCAGAAAGGGGAAAAAATAGAAAAGGGTAACTGTAAGCGCAAAAACAGTGTACATAAAAGTGGAAAATAAACAAATAATCATGTTAGTCCAAAAGTCCATGAAGGGTCAATTCTAAAGATGGATGGAGGCAGCTGTCCTCAGAGAAAACCAGCTCTGTAAACAGGATAAGAGGAAAGGAAAACACAAGAAGTGCCACCTGAGTGTCGTATTAAAGCACAGTTTTAATGGCAAGGTATCTAATACACTCACAGGATAAAGATCATTCAGATGCCACATAGACACACAGATGAGCCTGTTTTAATCGTTATCCTTTGAGTGTATTACATACCTTGCTATTAAAACTTTGCTTTAATAGTACACTCAGATGGCGCTCCCTGTGTTTTCCCTTCCTCTTAGAAAAAGGGAAAAGAAGGGAAGGAAAAGGGAGGCGCAAGAAAGAAGGAAGAAAAGGGGGGGAAGACTGAAAAAAACTGAGGCAGGGAAGAAAGAGAGGGAAAGACGAAAAAGGTAGGAAGAAGGGAAGGAGGAAAGAATTGAAGAAAGGAAGGAAAGAGGAAGTAAAAAGGGAAGAAAGAGGGAGGGGAAAGTAAGGAGGAAGGGAAGGAAAAGATTAAATAAGGCAGAAAGCAGGTCAGAAGAAACGAAGTATAGGACCGTAGGAAGTAAAGAGAAATGAAATAAGAAGAGAAGGAAAAGGGGGAAAATAAAGAGGAAGGAAGTAAGATACGGATAGCGGAAGCAAGAAAAGAGCAGGAGGAAAGGACGGGAGGGGAGAGATTGCGTTGAAGGCAAGATAAGAACAGAAAGGGGAATGAAGGATTGATTGAAGTAAAAAATATCCAATAACTCAATTATTAAAGGAAGGAAGATAGGAAGAAAGGGAGGGAGGGGGGGAGAAAGGAAAAGATGGGGAAATGAAGGAAGAAAATTGCAGGGAGGTAGGATGGGGTGCACAGAAGATGAGATGAGAAGAAGTGAAGGAAGAAAAAAAAAAAAAGTCTAATAATTAAATGACCACAAATGTAGTAGAGCTGAAGTAATGAAGGAAGGAAGGAAGGAAGGAAGGAAAAGAGAGAGGGGGGGGGCAGGGTGATGGAAGGAAGGTGGGATGAAAAGAAGTGAAGGAAGTAAGGGAAGGAAAGGGAGGAGTGGAAGGAAGGAAGGATTGATTGATTGGAAAAAATATATGTCCAATAATTAAATTACCACAAAAGAAGCAGAGCGGAAGGAAGGAAGGAAAAGATGGAGAAAAAAGGAGGAGGAAAAGGCAGGGAGGAACGAAAGGAAGAGGGAGGATATAAATAAAGTCAGAGGAAAAGAAGTAAAGAAGGGAAAGATGAGGAGAGATAATAAGAAGAGAAGGAAAATGAGAGGCCAAAAGAAGGAGGATATAAGGGGTGGAGGGAGGAAAGGGAAAAGAAAGGAAAGGAAAGGAAAAGGGGGAGGAAGGAAGAGGTGGAGAGAGGAAGAAGGGAAACGGGAAGGAAGGGAAGGGAGTGGGGAGGATGGCTTCCTATTCTTGGAGACCAGGCACTCCAGGTTAAATTTCTTATCACACCGCTGTGCTCCACACCACACGAAAGTGCCGCCACCAGTATAAAATCTCCTTACCAGATGGTAGGCTAAATAAAACCACTCAAACTGAGCCCAAATAGGAATCCTGACTTCCAAGAGGGGACGAACGCCAAACAAACGATCTCCCAGAGCAGCGACGTCATCGCGTTTAGCGTCTCTGGAAGGAGGAAGGGTTCGTTTGTAGATGCCGGCCGGCGTCCGTGTTTTCTTTATTGGAGTCTCTTTATGCTCTTTTAATTTCATTTAAATGTGAGTATTTTTTCATTAAATAAACTACTCATCATGTTTTAAAACAATATTATACTATGGTCTGCCCTCTTTCTTCTCTGGCAACATTTGGATGCACCGCCGAGTGCTATTATCCGGATTTGATTTCCACACTGGTTCTGGTCTGAGGTCTTGTGTCCGCTGTGAGTGGCAGGCTCTGGGAGATCGTTTGTTTGGCGTTCGTCCCCTCTTGGAAGTCAGGATTCCTATTTGGGCTCAGTTTGAGTGGCTTTATTTAGCCTACCATCTGGTAAGGAGATTTTATACTGGTGGCGGCACCTTCGTGTGGTGTGGAGCACAGCGGTGTGATAAGAAATTTAACCTGGAGTGCCTGGTCTCCAAGAATAGGAAGCCATATCCTATGATGACATTCAACTCTTGAACTGTTTTTATTTACAGGTTTTTTCACATGCGGTCCAGTGTGTGATTATAATATAGGACTTTTCTGTCACATGGTGCCATTGCTAACCACTTAGTTATTCAATTTATTATTACTTCCAGATTTTATTGTTTTTATTAAGAATTTGTGTGCATATACATCTTCATATTATTTCACCTACTGGTCATGTATCAGTAGTTCTTATTTTTGATTGTCTTTATTACTTTATAGACATTTAGCTAATTTACCTGGCGCAGTTTTTCTTTTCCAATATTGTACCGTGTTTATCCCACTATTCTGCAGCCGGGTTAGAAATTTTTCATTTGTTACTTTTTATTGTGTTATCCATATTTCCCATTTGTGTTCCCCACCCCCACTCCTCCCCCTCCTATCCTATTGGGTTAGCGCAGTTTTTCCTGTTTACATTTTACAGTGGGGAGGATGGAAGGAAGGTAAGATGAAAAGAAGTGGGGGAATGAAGGAAGGAAGGTAAGAAGAAGCAAAGGAAGAGAGAGAGAGAGAGAGAGAGAGAGAGAGAGAGAGAGAGAGAGAGAGAGAGAGAGAGAGAGAGAAGGGAGTTTCAGAAGGAAGGTTGTTTATAATAGCTTGCTAATGGCTGTTTAGCATCTCTTTGGATTTGGTCAGCGAGGGAACTACAGACACTGGAACGTTGGTTTGATGCCAGCTCATTTATGGACATAAACATTTATTAGTTTATTGGTCCTTAAAGTTTTACTAAACACACACTGTTTCATTTACATTGTGCCTTCTATTTCTGAATGTGGATGATGGCACTGTGTTTTATTATTATTTTAATAGAAAAAAAGACATCTAAGTAGCTTTTTCCTAATCGATATACGGCTGTCACATGACCCAGCTCTTCCCCAGCCTGTCTGCAGGTAAACATAAGCAAGGGTCACAGGTTCAAAATTAAAAAAAAAACAGCCTTTGGAATACAAAGTAAAAATAAATAAGTATTATCAATAATCTGTTATAAATTGTCATACAGATAATTATTTGAAATAAAATCTTTATTATTTATTTAGCAATAACATGATGTGGGACGATATCTGCCAGTCACAGGCTGTGTCCGGCCCCTCCAGCCTGTGTCTTAGAATAACAGGGAGGTGAGGCCTCCATCAATCTACATGTAATATCCCGTCCCCATTATGTTTAGCTGGTTAGTGGGCATGTGAATCTATAGTCACATGGGCTGCTCAGATGTGATTTGGGAGGAAATGCTCAGCATAGAATCTCCTTGAAAACTGAGCATGTGTAGGGCTGCCAACACTGCTCTGCAAAATCCGTAGCTGAATTGGGGACGTGAACAGAAGGAGGAGAAAGAGAGCAGTTTTTTTTTTCCGAGTACAAAAAAATCTAACTACCGTATATATACTCAAATATAAGCCGAGTTTTTCAGGAAATTTTTTTTGTGCTGAAAATGCCCCCCTTGGCTTATACACTTTTCTGCAGCAGAGAATGACATTTTCCGAACTGACTTTGGGGCCCGTATCTCAGGTGCTAGGAGCCCCAAATTTGGTGTGCAATCCCAGCGGAACTAGCACTACAACATATCCAGGGGGTTCCTAGCACCAAGTGGCCCCGAGATACGGGGCCCCAAAATCGGTTCGGAAAATGTAATTCTCTGCTGCAGAAAAGTGCTTGACATTTTCCAAACCGAATTTGGGGCTCCGTATCTCGGGGCCACTTGGTGCTAGGAACCCCATCTGTTGTAGTGCTAGTTCCACACTAAATTTGGGGTTCCTAGCACCAAGTGACCCCGAGATACGAGGCCCCAAAATCGGTCAACTGTGTCCATCTGCAGCGATGTCATTTTGGGACACTTTGGGGTGCAGCTAGGGGGCATCTAGGAACCCTTAACTACCGAGTTTGAAGTTCGGGGGAACCTATGGCTGCAAATGGGCACAGTGAGGCTGCAAATGGGCACAGTGAGGCTACAAATGGGCATTGTTGACCCTCTTTTCCACTTACAGTGGCTGTGCATTTCTCACCCTAGGCTTATACTTGAGTCAATACGTTTTCCCATTTTTTTGTGGTAAAATTAGGTGCCTCGGCCTTATATTTGAGTCGGCTTATACTCGAGTATATATGGTAATAGTGACTGAGTATGAACAGCATGTAATACAGTACACTATTTATTACCAATTTTTTATGATGTTGGTTTAGTGACACTTTAAAGCAGGGGTTTCAAACTGATGGCCCTCCAGCTGTTGCGAAACTACAAGTCCCATGAGGCATTGCAAGGTTGACAGTTACAAGCATGACTCTCACAGGCAGAGGCATGATGGGACTTGTAGTTTCACAACAGCTGGAGGGCCTCCAGTTTGAGACCCCTGCTTTAAAGGGAACATTGCTTTTGCCCATCATAAACATAACTTGAAAAATACTATTGTATTTTTTTTGTTTTGTTTATATCAGCCTGGCTATAGATATTTCATATTTATCAATCACAGCCAGGAGGATTCATGCTCTTTATAAGCACTGGAGCTCTCTGAAGGTTTTTTCTACAGACCTGAATGACGATTATGTAACATGTTGGCTTATAAAGGTTGAAACTGACCCAAAACCTTTATAATTTCAGGTTTTAAAGGGCATCACCATCTGCAGTTATATTAATAGAGACAAATGGATGTCGTAGTTAAAGCCTGTGTAATTCTGTTCATTAGTAATTCTTCCCTCACTGCTGGAATATACCTGGAATCATTTCACTGGGAAGAGTAAATTGTTCCTGTTTATTAGAAATGAAATCTTCATTATAAGAGAAGCGGAGTGCCGGTGACACATACTACAGCACAGAAGAATATCATTAATGTAATCACATTTCCTCTCGCTGAAGTTCCTCTGTGGTGTCTTAATATTTAATGGTTACATTAGTGCCGCATGCAGAAAAGAGAGGTAATGGTGTAGTCTGAGCGCAGATATATACCAGACAATACTAGGCACTGAAGGATTTGAGAACTTCCATGCCATCAAGCTTTAAAGCAAAGTTGAAAATAAATAAATTAAACATTGTTTTATTATATTCATTTTATGATATATTATTTATATTGTATTATTATATTTAATATTACATTTTATATATTTTTGCTTTAATTTATATCAGCTGTACACACTCTATAAATACTCAATATACACATAGAATATGACTTGCATTTCTACAAACATTATTTAAATGATATGTATCACCCTTCTAGTTACGTTGCTAGGATGTTGGCAAATTTCGTTTTTTCTGGCTCCTCAGTAGTCAATGGAGCAATTGTTGATTGTTTTTTCCTTTCTGGATCTCACAGGCTGAACGTTTTATTACTCTCCCCTATTTTCCAGAGGCATCTGGAACACAGAGCTTGAATAAAGCAAGTGGGCAACCTGAATATTTAGTGTGCTTCAGCCAATCCCTAGGGAGGTGTGCCCAGTAGGTGGCTGGAGAGGCATATAAATAGCCTGAGATTTAGAACAGGAGGGCTCATCTTCCCGTTGGAGGGAATCCACCCGTCTGAGAAGGAAATGGCTACCTCTATTTGCAGCAGCTTTCCTGATTCAAGTCAATATTCTTTGAGGTCTCAACTGTTGAAAAAGCTGGGGGGGGGGCTACTCCTAAAGATCCATTTTTATAGATAATCAAGGGAATCCCTCAGCTAAGGACCTGGTCTGGTGAGCTCAACAAAGAGTGCCTTGTGGAAGTTAGAAGGGTTCTGACGGTCATGTGGCATTGTGGGTATTAGCTTTTTCCTCATTGAAGAGTGTTCAGTGGTTATTGGAAGGAGGCATCCTGTGAAATTGTGAGTACTGACCTGAGTTTAGGGTCCTGGTGACTGTGTGCTGTATCCTTTGGGTGGAAGAGCCAGCAGTATTCCTGATATGTGCCTGCTGTACCATGTACTTATGAGATGAGAACGTATCCTGTTCTATTTGTATTAATTTCTTTATGTGAAAACCCTGGTGTCCCTCTGCTTTCCTATTAAAAACTGACCACACTAAGCAGGAGAACACACTGTAGTCAGTTCTCTAGGGAACTCAGTCTACTGTCCTCCAATGATCAGACTTGTGTTGACATATCCCCCTGCACAGCCTTACACTAGGAAGACCAGTGTGCTGCTGTTTCTCCTATTTCTGCTATTATGCAGCTGAGAACCGGGGGAATGTGATTACTTATAAAAAAAAGGGGGAAAAAAGGTATGTATAATGTTTTCATATCTGTACAAAAATGTTTTGCCTTTCATTTCTATTTTAATCTGAATGGGTTGCTTTACAAGGTGATCGTTAACATACACTTTAAGAATTATAGAAAATTATTACAAAATATGTTTTCTCGAGATAATAGAAATAGTTGAAATACTGGAAATGGATCTCATTATTTGGCCCACTGACTTCCAAAACAACTCTTTTTCCCGGACCTAATTCCCGTTGCCCTAAAGAATCCCATTGTCAAGAATCTATAAATCTAATATACTGTATATTATTTCTTGTTCGGGGGAATTTTTTCTCCATCCACTTTCTAGGTGGTTATTTTAACCCTTTCACTGCCAAAGAAAAATTTTCCACACATTTAAAAAATAATTTCAAGCCTGAAGATTAGTTAAACCCCCAAATATTATATATTTGCTGGAAGTATAGACCCTGGAAAATAAAATGTTGGTTGTTTACATTTTTTATCTTACGTGATATTAGTAATTTATCAAGCACAAATTTTCAGAAAAAAATACACTAAAGTAAATTTTTGGTCAAACAAACGCAATATATTATCCAATTTGTTGCTAAAATATAAGAGGTGAAGTTGTGCCGAGTAAAGGGATACCCAACATGTCAAGCCTTAAAGTGGTTGTAAAGGTGAAGGTGCATTCTATGCATGAAGGTAAAAAAACATTCTGTGTGCTGCTCCCCCCACATCCTCCCTAATATTTGCCTGAGCCCTTTCGCGATCTAGCAATGTGCACAAGAGTCTCGGCTGTCCCAGGAGTCCCTCTCTTCATTGGCTGACACAGCTATTGTCTGTCAATCACAGTTAGTGAGCCAATGAGGAGAAAGCAGGGACGGGGCCAAGCTGCAGCTCTATGTGTCTTATGAACGCTAAGGGCTAGGAGAGTGAGCACAGACCAATGCCCCCATAGCAAGTGGCTTGCTATTGGGGGCACTGGTCAAGAGGGAGGAGCCATGAGCACAGGTCTGGGACCCGAGAAAAAGAGGATTGAGATTGCTCTGCGCAAAACTATTGCACAGAGCATGTAAGTATAACATATTTGTTTTTGTTTTTTTGTTAAGGCACTTAAAGCGGTTCTGCACACATTTCTATTAGTAAATATCTTTGCCTTCCAAATCAGGCAAAGAGTACTAAATGAAATGTGTTTTTTTTTTTTTTTTTTTTTACTTACCTTGTAATTGATGACTTCCTGTCTTCTGTCTCTTCGGGGGTGGGCGGGGTCTCTGCGTCGATCGTCGTCACGCCGAATGGTGTCATTGATCCCAGGAGTCAGTGCGGGCATCTTCCGAAATCTTCCGAAATCTCGCGAGATTTCGGCCACATCTTCCGAAATCTCGTGAGATGTCGGCAGATGTGCCGTTACTGCGAACGCGCGAGTAACGGCGGTGCATGCTGGGCCATCTAAAGTGCCTGTGGGGTTTCACATGCCCACAGGCAAGATGGACCCCAGCAGACAAGAAGAAGACAAGAAGAAGATGAAGATGAAAACCGGCAGCAATCGAGATGGAAGATGGAACAGGTAAGTCCCCCAATTGAGCTATATGCCCTTGGCATATAGCCCAAAAAAAAAAAAACGAGTGCAGAACCGCTTTAAAATTGCATGCACCCATGAAACAGCAACAAATTTAGGTACCCTATATTTTCCATAGGTGACTCTTTTGCAGGTGCAGGTTTGTATTCTTCACTGATAAGAATAGCATTAATAAGGTAAATACCATAATATGGCCACTAGATGGAGCTAGTATTTTTTTGATGATGTTTAGTTCCATCTAGTGGCCATAATGCAGTATTTCCCTGACTCACGTTATTCTTGTTATGAATAAAGAACATCCTATCTGGAGAGAAAACAGCCTAGTAACGTTTGATTTTGCAGTCATTTGCACAGAAGATATGTGCATGCAGTTTTGCAAGATGAATAGCCCTGGAAATTTTTCATAAATACACCCCATAGTAAATACCAACCTGGTACATTCGGCTCCACTAACCCGTCGACAGAGCAGATTTTCCAAGATGAGCGCACCTGTTATTATAAGAGACAGTCCCGTCTTTACTACACGGGCAGAAAAATTGTCCCCTTGAGGCCGGCCTTACAAAAAGCCCATCAGCGACTGTAATTGCATTTTGAATATGGACGTTGTTCTTGAATAAATATATTTAAAATTACGGCAATTAATGGGCTATGAAAAATTCCTTATCACACCGCTCTGACAATTTGTATGTTTTATTTTCCAGCCTCCTAGACGGCTCTGAATATTTAATGCCCCATTCAGCAACTTCCATATAAAACCACATGCAGAAAAGCTTGCCTTACCTTACAATAGAGATTTAATTAAAAAGGTAATTGTGTCCGTAAATTAAAAGAATCCCAATTAATGTTTAGAAGCAAATGGAACGTTTTGACTTGGATAAATTAGGATTTTGATCAAGGTACAACTTTGCCGGAGAGATGCAAAATATATAGATATGAACAAAGTAATAAAGATCCTTCATGAAATATAACAGAGGAGGGTATTTAAAGGGGTACACCAGTCAAACACAAGTGATTTTTTAAACTGATTCAAGACCTAGACCTTCATTTAATCCCATTTATTTCGGAGGGGGGGCGCTCGCTCGTCCCCACCCCCTTTCCTGGCCGGCCGGGCTGCGTGCTCGTATAAGGGTCTGAGATGGATTTGGGGGGGACTCCCACACCGTTTTTTTGGCGTAGGGATTCCCTTTAAATCCATGCCAGGTGACGGGGCTAGCACGGCAGCAGTCACTGCCTTCGCTAGTCCCGTCTACCTGCTGTTACGTTCTAAATGAACGGACTTTGCTCCGTGTGTGGGCAAGTCCGTTCATTTTCAAAAGTCCCGCAGACTTTTTTCCCGCGGATTGTCCAGGCCTGTGTGGGCAAATCACACGCTCGGAAAGTCCGGCGAAGCCCCGCTGGAAGGTCCGGCGGTTTGTCCGCCGGACCGAGCGTGTGTACGAGGCAAAAGAGTCTAAATGGTTTATTTGTTATATGATCATTCATTTGATTATTTTATTAACGATTAAAGCATTTTGCCCTTTTTCACCCTTGATTTGGCACTTGTGGTTGGGTATCCTTCATTGGATACCACGAATAGTGACTCAAAGTATGTACATACACCACAAGGGCCAAACCAATGGAGTCCAAATGGTTTAATTGTTACAGAATTATATATACAGTATATATTATAAGTTTATGAACAATTAAAGCACCTTTTCATCATTGGTTTGCCACTTGTGGCTGTGTATTCTTTGTTGGTTACCCTGAACAGTGACTTAAGGTATGTACATACCCCAAGTGCCAAACCAGTGGAGAAAAAGACTAAATGGTTTAGTGTTACAGAGGAGGTCTTGGGATAGAATTGTTGCTGTAACTCTAACGTTCGTGGCGACACCTCACATGTGGATTGAACGCTGTTTACATATGTGGGCGCGATGTACGTATGTGCTCGCTTCTGCGTGCGAGACAAGGGGACTTTTTATTTTTTTATTATTGTTTATTTTCATTTTGTTTTGTTTTTTACACTTTCCATTTAATTTTGATCACTTTTATTCCTATTAATGTAAACATCCCTTGAAATAGGAATAGGGCATGACAGGTCCTATTTATGGAGAGATGTGGGGTCAATAAGACCCCGCATCTCTTCTTCAGGCAGGGAAGGTTGAGATAAAAAAAAAAAGCTGAACGATCTAGGCTTTTCAGCTGAGTACACGGCAGTATCTGTAACTGCCGGGCCGGATGTGACATCATAACTTTGCGCCTGGGCCCTTGAGAGTCATAGAGATGACTGGGACCATCTGTTCCTCGGAAACCTCTATGGTCAACTTCAAGCGTTGGCGGATTCCTTCTCCGGCTCGCTGATCACATGGGCGAGCAGGTAGAAGCACCTCTCCCACTGCCTGTAAGAACAATCAAGAGGCTGAACTGCTGCTATGATTGTTCTTGAGGTGCAGGGAATCGCTGGCTGAAAAGATCAATACTGGGATGAAGCCTGTGGGTGCAGGCATCGACCCGGTATAACCACTGCAATGGGAGGACATCCATGTACGCCCTCCCGGCGGGAAGTGGTTAAAGTGATTGCAAATGATCACCTTGTAAAACAACCCATACAGCTTAAAATAGAAATGAAAGGGAAAAACATTTTTGTATAGATATAAAAAAAACATTAAAAATAACCCCCCCCCCCCCCCCCCCTTTTTTATAAATGATCACATTCCCTTTGTTCTCAGCTGCATAAGAGCTGGGGGTAGGTGAAGCAGACGCACAGTGAGCTTCCCAGTGAATGTTTGTGCAGTGGGGGCGTGTCAGGACAAGTCTGATCATTGAAGGAGAGTACAGCATAGCTAGAGAACTGACCACCCTGTGCTCTCCTGCTTAGTGTGGTCAGGTTTTAATAGGAAAGTAGAGGGACTGGAAGGAACACCAGAGATTTCACATACAATATGCAATACAAAGAGAACAGGAGACTTTCTCATACAAGTACATGGTAAAGCAGGTACATATCAGGAATATGAAGTGTTGGGGTAACAAAAGGCTTTAATTGCCCTTTTTTTCCTTATGTTATCCTGTGTATTCTTGTGTTTTCCCTGTAAAGCACTTTGAGAAGCCACCTTTAAAAGCGCTATATAAAATAACATGTATTATTATTTTTATTATATATATTGCACTATTGGTTTGGCGCTTGTGGCTGGGTAACCCAAAAAAAGTGATTTAAAGTATGCACATACATCACTAGTACCAAAACAGTGGAGAAAAAGTCCAAATGGTTTAATTCATATATAAAATCATATATATGATCATTATATCAACAATTGCAGCATTTTGGCCCTTTTCACCATTGGTTTGGCACTTGTGGTTGGGTACTCTAAGTTGAGTACCCTGAACACTGACCCAAGGTATGTACATATATCACAAGTGCCAAACCAATGGAGGAAAAGTTCAAATGTATGGAAACGCTACTTGTTATGAAAAAATTAATGTACCTTCGTCCTATTACTAGATAGAAATGTGGACAGTTGTGGAGGCAACATGGACTTTCGTGGTACGATATGAACTTACAACAGTCAATTTACAAATTGACTGTTGTAAGTTTATATCGTACCACGAAAGTCCATGTTGTCTTCACAACTGTCCAAATTTCTGAAAAGTTCAAATGGTCTAAACGTTCTATATTCATACAGTATACACAATCATTTTATGAACAGCTAAAGTATTTTGGCTTTTTTTTACCATGGTTTGGTGTTTGTGGTTGGGTATGCCAAATAGTAATTCCAAGTATGGACATGCATCACTGCAACTGCCAAAACAATGGAGAAAGAGTCCAAATGGTTTACTTGTTATATAATCATATATTTGATGATTTATGAACATTATAACTATTTTGGCTTTTATTACCACTTGGATTGGCACTTTTCGTTTATGTACATGCTTTGATTTATTGTTGGGAGGGAACAACCCCCTTCTCGAAATTCCTTTCCTTGCTGGTTGCGGCTGAATAGTCAAAGTATTAACTTAAAATGGAATTCCTGTCTAACATTTCCTCTTCCTAAAAATGTCCCATTCCCACTCCTGCTACCTATCCTGCCTACCCTATATGAAAAGATATGTACACTTACCTTTTTTTAGTCCATTATGGTCCGGTCACATGATCCCGCAGCTCTGTTTCCCCATGTCAAGGCTGCAGGGGAGAGGAGGGAGCATGGGGGGGGGGGCTTGCTTAAATAAACAAGGCATCTTCCTCACAACACTAGCCCAGTTGTAACTGCCAAACAGATACCACCCCCCATGTGAATGAGTAAAGGGTACATAGGGGTACTCCCATTCATTCACAAAAAATGTAGAGTGTGAATAAAAACACGGAGAGAGTTTTTGACAAGTCGTGTATTAAAAATGTAACAAGATGTAGATTTACGTCCATCATGATGCTTAACGCGCGCCAAAAGAAAAAAAAAAAAAAACAATCATGCCACTTGCCGAATGACAGCTCTCCAAGTTGTCATCGGTAATAAAAGGAAAGAGGCAGGGATATTTGTGACATCATGGCCATATTTGGGCAATATTGTGGCCATAGTTAGACCATTGTTAGGCAATGATGTCACCTCCCTATTCCTGCCCCTTTGCTTAGGTGGTTGGGGATTCCTAGCCATTTAAGTGAATAGGCCAGGAGATGTCACTGGTTGGTAAGGATGCAGTGGGTGCAAGCGCCCTCTACTTCCTTAGCAACAATTGAGAGCGAGAACCTGTCACGTTCTTCCCCGGTGAACCCCCCAAAAGTTTAGACTGAACACTCAGCTCATCCCTAATCCTAACATATTTGAAGAAACAGGGTCCAGAGGGAGAGGAGTATAAGCAGGCTTACACAAGAGAGGAATGCAGGGAAGGAATCAACAGTGCAGAGCTGGGACAAGGGGTGGGCAGGAAGGGCAGCTGCCCTGGGTACAACAGAGCAAGAGGAAAGAGAATGTACACAGGACAGTAAACCCATTCAAAGGCATGCATTAACAATGGGGGAGAGGGTGCAGTTCCCCATCCTTGCCCCGAGGACTAGATGACCCTGTTCTGGGACTGCAACAGTGTGTAGATGAATCAAAAAACATTGTGGGTGGGGGTCATTGAGGGTTAAGCTGCAGAGTTGGGCTGGGAGTAATCGTGGTGTAGTGGGGTGCAGTTCCAATCTTAGTATTTCAGCCATGTACTTCGCATACTACTCTGGAGTGCCCCTTTAACATCGGTAGGAGCAGTAAATGCCAGCCAATAGTCTTCTTCTCATTAGATCTGGCCAAGGTAAGAAGGTCACAGATCTGAAGGCAATTTCACAAAAAGTAAAGGATGCTTTTTATTCCACCACTGACTTTCTCTGAAGTTCAAAGTAATACTAATAACAACTTATTTTTCTCTGCAAGCTCCTGCGGAGAGTACAGCACCGGGAGACATCGCCTGTCAAAACATGATGCTTCCTGCGTTTTCTGTATCTGAGGCGCCATATGATGTACAAGGTAGAACAGAAATAAAAAAGTTTACACCAAATCTGAAGCCTCTTTTTTTCCAAGCAGTCTCTAAATAACCACCAAGGTCGAGTGTGCCGTATCAGAGGTTTGATGAGAAAAAGTAGCTGTCCTTTATCATCTTCCCTAACATGTTCACAGAAGAAAAAAGTCCACAGTAAAGAAACCCCCAGTAAGTGAGTTAATGGGTTTCTCTTCTCCCGGGTACATGCAGGATTGTTGATTGAACGCAGGTATCCTGATGGTACGCACATACAAGATCATAACCTTCATTCCATCCTAACTGTGAGCATAACAAACACAATTTGTTCTCTTTCGGCCTGCTGTGACTCAGTCACATGCACAGATGACAGAAGACAAAAGGCGAGTGAGAAGATCAAGGCACAGAAAAGAGAAAGAAGAGCGCCAAACTACTAATGAGTCCAAGGAAACTTTAATGGTTCATCTAATAATTGAAAAAAGCATTCAACACTTTCCAGAGGTCTAAACACCACCCTTCAAAAAAAGGCTTGGATGTCGTATATATTCTTGTGAGGACGCAGCTGGCACAATTAGCAAACTGAATTTATACGAAGTTTACATTGAGTATCTGAAATAGATCCCAAAAAGTTGACATGGAGATTCAGAGTTTTTTTTTTCTGTCCTCTTAATGTGACATTGTTTTTAATGAAAACTTTATAGAAGTCAGTGCATTAAAGGTTAAAAGACCGGAAATGCCACTGGTTGGGTTGGGTTGGGTTTGTTCCAAATCCATGTTTAGCCGAACCCTAATGCCGCGTACACACGATCGGACTTTGTCCGCCGAACCTAGTCTGGCGGACAAACCGCCGGACTTTCCAGCTGGGCTTCGCCGGACTTGAAAGCGAACAGACTTGACCACACACGATCACGCTAAAAGTCTGGCGGTTCACGCGATGACGTACAGCACGTACGACGGGACTAGAAAAAGAAAAATACTTGCTACTGAGCATGCGTCCTTTTTGGTCCGCCGGACCATACTACAGACGGCCGTATTGTCCGCCGGACTGCCAAGTTCAGCGGACAATTTTAAAGCAAAACTTAAAACCTAGTCCGCTGGACTTTTGGGAAAAAAAGTCCGTCGAAGGCCCACATACGATCGGACTGTCCGGCGGACTCTAGTCCAGCGGACAATCCCGCGGGAAAGTCCGATCGTGTGTACGCGGCATAAAGGAAGCTGTCAGTGCTGGTCAATTGACCTAACATTGCCATGTGTTCATATTAGGTCAATAATATCACAGTAATCCTCACCCATCTGTATGTATAGCTGTGGGAACAGGGATTCCCCCTTGCTATACCTGATTGGGTCGACACTGACAGATTCCTTCCTAGTTCAATCGAACATGGGTTCAGACCTAACCCCAGCTTATCCCTTCTGCTTATTTGGTAGGATCTACTTTTAGTGCAGGTCTGCAATGGCTAGTGCGGAAACATTAACGACTCATCAAATAGATGAAAAAAGCACTCAACGCATTCTGGGGATCCAACCCCCCCGCTTCATCAAAGATCGGATGTCATCTATATTCTGGCGAGGGCTGGACTGGAAGTGAACTTATACAAAGTTTATGTTAAGTTATACAGTATCAGCAATGGATCCAAAAATGTTGCAGGGAGACTTGGAGGTCTTTTTTCTGTCCTCTGGATCTCACATTACTTTTATTTATGAGCTTTTCCGAAGTCAGTGCATTAAAGGTTACGGCTCTGGCAATGCCACTTGTTTGAGTTCAGTTTGGTCCAAATCTATGTTTAGCCAAACACAGATGTAAGCTGTCAGTGCCGGTCAATGACACTGACATAATATGGTCACGTGGCCAAATTAGGTCAATAATGTCCCAAGGATCCTCCCAATTTTAATATGTAGCTGTGGGGCAGGGAATGCCTTGGCAATACCTGATTGGGGCGACACTGACAGCTTCCTTCCTGATTCAGCTGAAAATGGGTTCGGACCTAATCCAAGGTCATCCCTTATGATTACCATTGCTGAAGTCTTTATGATCTACTTTTGGTGCAGATCACTTTCTGCAATGGCTAGTGTGGAAACGTTAATGGTTCATCAACTAGATGAAAAAAAGCATGCAACATATTCTGGGGATCTAAACACACCCCTCCCCACCCCTTTCTTTAAGGATTAGATGCCATATATATTCTGGTGAGGCTCAACTGGCCTAGTTAGCAAATCTAACTTATATGAAGTTTACGTTAAGTGATACAGTATCTGAAATGGATCCAAATAAATCATCAGGGAGACTGGAGGTCTTGGTTCTGTCCTCTTGATGTCACATTACTTTTATTATGAGCTTTTTAGAAGAGAGTGCATTGAAGGTTACTGGTCCGGCAATGCCACATCGTTGGGTTGAGTTTGGGCCAAATCCATGTTCATCTGAACCCAGAAGGAAGCGGTTAGTGCCAATCGTTGGCATTGACCTAATACGGTCATTTGGCCATATTGGGTTAATGATGTCAAGAGAATCCCCACCTCTTTCTCTGTGTGCAACGACGGGGTGAGAATTGCCCTGGCCACAGTTGATTGGGCAGCCACTGAAGGCTTCCTTCCCAGTTCGGCTGAACATAGGTTCAGACTAAACCCAGGCTCATTAGTTTCGTACGAATCGAAAATTAGTATGAATTTCCGTAAATTCGTACATTCGGGAGGATCCGAAATACGAATTGCTATGCTTCCGATTTCTGTAGGAAATACGAAAAGTTTCGCTTACGAATTTCGGATCCAAATTCCTAACGAACATTCGTAATTGTTACGAAAAGTCAACAACCCTAAAAGTTAAAAACCTAGGTAGTCAGCACAGCACAGGGATGGTGGGAGCCCCTCATAATGATACATTCATCTTAACGAACATTCGTAATTGTTACGAAAAGTTAACGTACCTAGCGAAAATTCGTATTTCGTACAAAATTTCGGACACGAATTACGAAATATGAATTAATTCTAACACGAAACAAAACAAATTTATTGACGGCGCACATATCTAAAGCTCATCCCTTCAGGTAACCATAGCTAAATTTGATAGGATTTACTTTTGGCACAAATCACAGATTATGAAATTGATGGATGATGTTGCCTTCAACATTTTATGGTGGGTGTGAACGGTGATATAGGATTCTGGTTCTAGAGAATGAAGTGGTTTCACTCCTGGCACCTCTTAGCTGCAACAATCATCCATAGAAGCCACAGATGGCATGGACTGAGGCGCATTGCAATGCATATATGCTGTCTTTAGTGTGTTTGGGTGCCATTTAAAATTAATGACATTACACACAGGTTAGAACAACAAATCAAACTGGGCCCTATAACATCTAAATATAAATATACCGTATTTATCGACATATAACACGCACCTTTTTCCCCCTTAAAATCGGGGAAAGTCGTGGGTGCGTGTTATACGCCGATACCCCCCAAAAAAAGTGACAAAAATAGCAAGCGGCGCCGAAAAATAACGAAGCGCCGCCGAAAAAAAAACGAAGCGCCGACAGGAAAGACCGAGCCGACTGTTCGGCTCCGCTCGTAGTCCCGCCTCCCTGCGCTTGCTCCGGAAACAGCAGGGAGGCGGGACCGCGAGCGGAGCCTAACAGTCGGCTCGGTCTTTTCCGGCGGCGCTTCGGACTTTTCCGGCGGCGCTTCGGTCTTTTTCGGCAGCGGGAAATTTAAACGCGGGCAAGGCTGGAAATGACGCTGGCAAGCTGCAATGACACTGGCAAGCTGCAATGACACTGGGCAAGCTGCAATAACACTGGGCAAGCTGCAATGACACTGGGCAAGCTGCAATGACACTGGGCAAGCTGCAATGACACTGGGCAAGCTGCAAATGACGCTGGGCAAGCTGCAAATGATGCTGGGCAAGGCTGCAAATGATGCTGGGCAAGGCTGCAAATGATGCTGGGCAAGGCTGCAAATGACGCTGGGCAGGCTGCAAATGACGCTGGGCAAGCTGCAAATGACGCTGGGCAAGCTGCAAATGCGCTGGGCAAGCTGCAAATGACGCTTAAATGTAAGTTTTTTTTTCCTAAACTTCCCTCCTAAAACTTTTTTTCCTTAAAATGCCCTCCTAAACTTGGGGTGCGTGTTATACGCTGATAAATACGGTATATATATATATATATATATATATATATATATATTTTTTTTTTTTTTTTTTTTTTTAATGCACACAGGGTGAGTACTTGAATGTGACTTGATATCAACTTTTTGCAGTTTCTGTACAGCCCGCGGTGATGCCCGTTTAGGGGGTGGGGCCATAACACGCATTCCTTCACAGTATGTCTTCAACCTGAAGACATCTTGTGGTGGGAAGGTGGTACTGCAGGGGGTAACTAAAAATGATGGGTCAATTTTCCTTCTGAGCTGCTTTTTTAAGTTTGATCCTGTCTGAGGCCCCTTATTAAGGAAAAAATGGTCAGAGTTGGGCTTTAAAATATGTCGAAAATTCACCTAAATTTTTCCTTCCCCACCGATATTATTAAATTTCTTTCTGAAAATAGACATTCAATAATATATTTATTAAATGTACTTTTTAAATGCAAGCCGTTTTTTAGTACTGGATCTTATTTGATTTCAGTTTCTTGCAGTCCTTGTGCAGCAAAGCTCAGACGGGAGGAGGAAGAAACAGCAACCAGTTATTCTGCAGTGGTCATGTGCCATCACTAGACATGTGCACAACAAAAAAAAAAATTTGTTTTTTTTCATTTCGTTTTTTTAGTTTCCGTTGATTCGTAACGATTCTGAAATTCGTAAGTCGTCGGTGTTCGTATTCGTAACGATTCGTACATTCGTAAGAGTTATTTTTTTCATTGATTCGTTTTTCTGTTAGTTTAATTTTTGTTCATTCGTTTATTCGAAATTCGGACGCATTCGTAGTTAATCATACATTCGTAACATTCGTAGATTCATAATCGGAGCATAATTCATAATTTTATGTAATGTGTATGCTATTATTACATTTTAAGAGACACGGAAAATTACGAATCGAAAAAAAAGTTACGAATGTATAAAAAAACACACACACGTCACAGCCCATAAACCATTTTTTGTTCAATCCATTCGAAGCACGTTAAGCAGCGCCATTGTAAGAGACAGGGAAAATTACGAATCGAAAAAAATCAAAAAAAAAAAGTTACGAATGTACGATTTTTTTTGTTCAATCTATTCGAAGCACGTTAAGCAGCACCATTGTAAGGAAAACAAAAAATGACCAATTCAACAAAAAAAAAAAAGTTACGAATGTACGAATTTTTTCGTTCATTTTCGTTGTTTCTGTTTGTTTTTCGGATTTTTCATTTGTACATTCGTTGTTTCTAGTTTGTTTTTTTCGGATTTTCGTTATTTTCGGATTCGTTTGATTCGAACGATTCGTTATTCATTAAAAATTTTTGCAAATCGTTCGTTCATTCGTACGAAAACGAACGAACGAAAATAACGAAAAAAAAGAAAAAAAAAAAACCAAACGAATTGCACATGTCTAGCCATCACTTCTTTCACTGTTTACTGGGGAAGGGGACCTGTAAGTGAAAGTGCCACTGCAGAAGAGAACTCTCAGGTCCCCGAGACAGTGTCAAATTTTTGCCAAAATTGCGGACAGTTTCGATCGTCCCTATTTAATGTGTTGCTACAGCTACATTTCAATTCTAAGAAAGGTCACAGATGAACTCACACAACCCCCAGGTTCATGGTGGAAGCACAATTACGCCTTGGCTACTTTTTTTTTTTTTTTTTTAGGACATTTATTTGAAAGACTAAAAAATAAAATAGATAAATATTTCAGCTCACAAAACCAATTTCGACCAATCAAAGCCGCTCAAAACATTTTGAAGAAGCAATTCGGCAAAATGTCAACTTGAGATGCGCCTTTTTTTGACATAAAACGGCAGCTTTTTATTTTCCGAAAGAAGGAGAGATGTTCCTGCTTGTCAAAGCCTCTCCCAGCGTGTGAGCCGCTGGTTTATCTCGCTGTCCGGCGTCTTTGTTTCCGCCGCTTCCAGATACCAACAAAAGAAGGGAATCGTCTTTGAAAGTTCAGCGATACATTTTACATGGCAGACAAGACAGACAGCGGAGAGGAAGGCGATCCCAGAATGCCGTGCACCACAAGAGACAACCGTGGAACGGATGATACAGATAGGATTAGGAAAATTAAAAAAATGTAAAAGGCCAAAAAATAAAAAATCTGTGCTAGGCAAACTGCAAGTCCCAGCATGCCCTGCCGACAGGGTCGTAACTATTTGTGATAGGGCCTCATAGCAACTTAAATTAAAGTATTATTAGGCCCTCAGTGCTTTTTAGTTGAACACATTGAGCACAATAAAGTCAACTTCCCCTCCGTAAACTATTTGTTACATTACAATTCTTGCCCCAACACTTGCAGTTTACAAATCACAATGCTGCTGGGTCCCGCTCTTTCAGTGCTGCTTCCCTGAACTTCCATTCTTCACAGGAAAGCGTTAACAATGGACAGTGCAGTGTGGGGCCAGCCTATTAGCTTGGAGAAGGGAGGAGGAGGTGCGGGGAGGAGCAAGGGAATGCCTTGCCATCCTAGACTACAGGGCTGTGTGTTTCTATTAATGCACACAGTGTAGGAAGACACATCTCTAGTCCCTGTATGCAAGGATGGCTTCATAGGACGCTGCAAGAAAAAGGAGCCGCCCTGAAACAGGAAACCTGGGGCAGAGATCATGGCACCAGCTTAACCACATGCCGACCGCCGCACGCCGATATACGTCAGCACAATGGCTGCGGTGGGCAAATGGGCGTACCCAGGGCTCAAGTCCTGCGGGAACGCATGGGAACGGAGTTCCTGTACTTTTTCCACAACAGGAACTCAGTTCCTGTTAGCAGCCGTGTCCTGCAAGACTTTGAAATATGTGAGCTGTGTGGCAGGTGCTACACCAGCAGCTGCCAACACAGCTCGCAATAGTAAGTGCGGCACACCTGACCATTCAGACATTGCCAGTAGGGGGCCCCAGGACAGCTTCCGCTTCGATCTACCTGTCAATCACAGCTAGCTGACAGGTAGATCAGGTCCCTGCTGCTAAGAGATTGTATTTAGTCAGACCTCTCGTGATGTGCTCCTCCCCGCCGGCTCCTCCTGATTTTCTGTCTCCTCATCTCCCCCCCCCCCCCAGTCTCCTGCATACTTGCTCTGTGTGTCCCTCTGAATCCCCTCCTCCTCTATCTTCAGTGCCATATGATGAGAGAACCCAGAGGAGGAGCACAGCTATTCTGCTCACAGGACATGCAGGGAGAGAGGTGAGCTGAGGGAGGAACATCAGTTTGGGGTGGTAAGCTGAGCTCAATACCTGGCAAAGTTTAATGCCAGGAGGGAAGTTTATGTGGAAATATGTGAAGGGTTGGAATAGCAGCGAGTGTGTGTTGGAGCCCTGCAGAGTTTGCAGCCCCCCCAAGCTAACATACATCTCCTAAGCAGGAACACATCACTATCTCCACAAGCATTCTGTCCAGATAATGTGCAGTTCATTTATGACCTTTCCATTCTGTTCAATTAAAAGTGTAAACTCACCACATAAACACTCTATATACAAAATAAAATTCCCCAATAAAGATCAGAACATGATGTTCACATTTGCATGGAAGCACAATTGAATGAATGCTGATTATTCAGAGAATTACCGTATTTATGTTTATTGAGGATTGTTTTCTTATTGTACTAATAGTTAAGCTTTCTACACACAATACGAAAATTGGATGAAAAATACCACTTTTGAAGCGTTCATGCATATGAGCCTATCATTTTTTTTTTTTTGTGGACGAGTGGATCTTGGGTGGGAGTTCCCACACTTTTTTCCCCAGGACTTGACCCCTGGGCATACCTGTACATCCCCTTAAATTGGCGGGGCTAGCGGGCGCACGCGACCGCCGCGTACAGTGTGACAGTGTCCGGCGGTCTTCCGGCAATCGTGTCACGGAGCCGCAGAATGGGGAAGTGCCTATGTAAACAAGGCATTTCCCGTTCTGCCTTGTGTCATGACAGAGATCACTGCTCCCTGTCATCGAGAGCAGTGACCGCTGTCATGTGAGTTGAAGCCCACCCCCCCCACAGTTAGAATCACTCCCTAGGACACACTTTACCCCTTCATCGCCCCCTAGTGGTTAACCCCTTCACTGCCAGTGTCATTTACACAGTAATCAGTGCATTTTTATAGCATTAATCGCTGTATAAATGACAATGGTCCTAAAATAGTGTCAAAAATGTCCGCCATAATGGCGCAGTCCCGATAAAAATCGCAGATCGCTGCGAAAGAATGCACATCTGAAATCCGAAATTCGAAAATAAGGACGAAAATCCAAATATTCAAAAGAACGAAAATCCGAAATTAAGAACGAAAATCTGAAAATTCGAAAACCTGAAAATTCGAAAATCCTAAATAATAACTAACTAACCAACTAATAACTATAACTTTTCCCGAAGTTACGAATTCTCCGAAATAACAAATGCAGCATCTAAACAAATGGAACGTAATAAATAAATAATAATAATAATAATAATTTTTTTTAAATTATTATTATTTGTTATTATTAATTCATTACATTCCATTCGTTTAGATGTGGCATTCGTTATTTCGGATAATTCATATTCATTACGTTCACTCTAACAGACAAATTTGAAAGGAAATTCCAATACCTATAATTTAATAGTTATTATTTAGAATTTTCCGACTTTCGTTTTTAATTTTGGATTTTTGTTCTTTCGAATTTTCTGATTTTGAAATTTTGGATTTTTACAAATACAGCATCTGAACGAATGGAACGTAATGAATTAAAATTTTTCCGAAGCTGCGAATTTATTCAAAATAACGAATTTTGATCATAACGAATGTCCTGAAAAAAGAACGAAAACTTACAAATTTTTCAGCAGTGCACATGTCTATCAAATACCAACAAAAGTATACTCTATTTGTGGGGGGGGGACAATTTTATTTGGGTACAGTGCCGCACAACCGCGCAATTTTCAGATGACGTAACGCAGTGCTGCATCGCAAAAAATGGGCTGGTCATGAAGGGGGGTAAATCTTCCAGGGGTCAAGTGGTTAAGTAATCTTCAGGGCTAAAAAATATTTTTTTCTGTCGGCGAAAGGGTTAAACAGACTATATTTACTTCCTGTCTCTGTTAAACTTCCAGCTGAACTCTGAAATCCCATTAACGCCGGAATACAAATGCCGCCGCGCCTCACTCAGAAAGCACAATTTCAAGGTGAAACGATTCTTGTGTACAAATACATTTCAGACGGTTTTCTCTCCGCTGTAACAGATCTTCCCACCACCTATGAACTGGATGGAACACTTTGGGCTTTCACTGTGCGCATGCTTTTGTTGTCTGGTCTCTCTGAGCCGAACAAAAGGCTTTATGTGACTTTGTAAAGGTGGCGATATTGTGTCCTGATCTGATCCGAAGCTTGAGAGGATCACGCTGAGAACATTGTGTAGTTCGCTTCCCTTAATAATCTAGTTTTGGTCCCCGGGCCTCCTCGGTAGCCAAGGGCTCCGCCGTTTAGTACATAAAAAAAATATATATATTGAGCAAATGAACACATATTAAAGCGATATTAAAAAAAAAAAAAAAAAAATGTATATATTGCAGCTTACCAATCATTAGGTGGTGGCTGCATTCGTTTTCTTTTCTTAGGCTTTTTTCTGTCTGTTTTCACCTTTTGATCTGGCCAGTAAAACACCTCCTGAAATCACTCTGGATGAAAGAGCACAGGGGGCAACTTTGGACTGCAACATTGTCAGCAGACATGTGCAGTTTGAATTTGTGGTTATTTGGGTGTATCCAGATCTCCAAATCAAATAGTAATGAATTCTGTTGAAATTCGTTTAATTACCTTTCATTTATTTGTTTTCTAACAAATTCCAAATTTTTGGAAACATTCGATTTCAGATCGGCGGAAAAATGGTCGACTGATTCGAACTCTGTGCGAAAAATAGCTGCTTGTTAAGTAGCGGGCCAGAAAGCCGGCAGCTGCGTCCTTAACAACTGATAGCTCATCAGCTGTCAGCGGGCTTCCCCACTGACAGCAGAAATGTAAACAAACGAATTCCAGGACAATAGAAAATTCTGAAAAAAAAGTGTGCCCCCCCCCCCCAATTCCATACCAGGCCCTTGTATTTTAAGGGGAACCCCACGCCAAAATTAAAAAAAAAAATGGTGTGGGCCCCCCAAAATCCATACTGGTCCCTTATCCGAGCATGCAGCCCAGCAGGCAAGTAAAGGGGGGAGCGAGCACCCCCCCCCCCTCCTGGACCATACCAGGCCACAAGCAAGGCCCCCCCACTTCACAGCACTCTGTCCTCATGTTGATGGGAACAAGGGCCTCTTCCCCACAACCCTGGCCGGTGAATGTGGGGGTCTTTAGCAAGGGGGCCCCACAGTGAATGAGTATAGCATACACTGTGTGCGAATAACGACACAACACAAGTTTTTGACAATTCCTTTATTAAAAAAAATTCTAAAATCAAAAACAATGTCCGCCGTAGATCCATCGTCAATAATGCCGCACCGCCGAACCCAAAAAAAATGTAAGAAAATTTTCAGCCTCGTCGAAGGATCCCCACTGACTGCTCGCTCCTCCGTCTGACATTTCTTAAATAGCTAAGGGGCAGTGTCACCCGATGACGTCAGTGAGTGACCCCGCCCCCTTGTGCGTTATCGACACTTTTTGTTTCTCGATTTTCTATTTTCAGCATTATTTTGTTTACATTTTATCTGTAAGTGGAAAAGCCTGCTGACAGCTGATAAGTCATCGGTTGTTAAGGACACAACGGCCGGCTTCCTGGCCCGCTTCTTAAAGAGGAACTCCAGTCTGCTCACATAGTGTCAGGGCTGGGCTCAGCCCTTCCTTCTCTGAGCTGGCTGCTCAGCTGTCGGCTAATTGCCAGCTCCTATCTCTCCACAGTTACTCAGCTGTTGATGATATCCTGCTCGTCAGTCCTGCCTACTTAAGTCCAGAAGATCTCTGCCTTCGCCTTGGTCAACATCACAGAGACAATCTCCTGCGATCCTGTTCAGGACTTGCTTTACTGACATCCCTTCTGGCTCCAGATCCTGCTTGCTGTTCTACTACATTGATCCCTGACTTCTGGCTTGGCTGACTATCCCTTCCAGTTACTGACCTTTGGCTATGTTTTGGCTATGTTTGTTCTTTTTACTTTTATTATAAAACAAGTGTGATTTAACTGTACTTCTGTCTCGGCCTGATTTCATGGTTTCTGACACAGTTTGTAATAAAAACATCTTTGCCATTCTGAAGCTTCCCTCCAACCACTGTGCATATTATATTTCTATATACTGTACTTGCCAAATATGCTGCAGAAATCTCCCTCCACTAAGTCTGGCTGCAACCATTTTAACAGTGGGCAGCTGAAGCTGCTGGCTGTTCACTTCCTGGATTTACTCAGACACACAGAGGCCCACCTCCAGCTCTGCAGCTCTCATTGGCCCTCTTCATCCAGACTTTAACCCCTTCCCGACCGCCGCACGACATACGTTGGCACAATGGCACAGGTGGGCAAAAGGGCACACATGTATGTCTCCTCTAAGATGCGGCATTGTGGGTGCGCGCACCTGCCGCATGCTCCGTGACCGTGACCACGGGAGCGGAAGAATGGGGAGATGCCTATGTAAACAAGGCATTTCCCCATTCTGCCTTGTGACATGACAGAGATCACTGCTACCTGCCATCGGGAGCAGTGATCGCTGTCATGTCCTAGGTAGCCCATCCCCCCCACAGTAAGAACCATTCCCTGCCAGTGTCATTTACACAGTAATCAGTGCATTTCTATAGCACTGATCGCTGTATAAATGACAATGGTCCCAACATAGTGTCAAAAGTGTCCGATGTGTCATAATGTAGCAGTCCCGATAAAAATCACAGATCGGCGCAATTACTAATAAAAAAAAATGAGTAATAAAAAATGCCATAAAACTATCCCCTATTTTGTAGACGCTATAACTTTTGCATAAACCAATCAATATATGCTTATTGCAATTTTTTACCAAAAATATGTAGAAGAATACATATCGGTCTAAAATGAGGAAAAAATATGTTTTTTATATATTTATTATAGCAAAAGGGTAAAAAAATGTTTTTTTTTTCAAAATTGTCGCTCTTTTTTTGTTTATAGCACAAAAAAATAAAAACCACAGAGATGATCAAATACCACCAAAAGAAAGCTCTATTTGTGGGGGAACAAATATGTCAATTTTGTTTGGGTGCAAAGTCGCACGACCGCATAATTGTCAGTTAAAGTGAAGCAGTGCCAAATCAAAGGTATGTTTAACAAAACCTTTTCCCGTCTAAATTTGATATAGCAAGTCTGAAAACATAACCTTTTACCCATTTCCTTTCCCCTGCCCTTTAAGAGCTGTCATCCACGGATCAGGCAATTTAAAGGGAAAATTATTTGTTGTTGTTTGTTTCTTCCTGTCCCGGTGACACCGCTTAGTCTTGTTTTTAGTCCTGGTGTCACGGGGATAACAAGTGAAGGTTAATTTCCCCAGTGAAGGCACCAAGTGACACCCTTTGGCTGGAGTTGGGCTTTCAAATTTGCCTTCTCAGAGTGATTTAGGACTGGAGAGGAGTTCTGAAAGCCTCACTCTTCTTTGCTTGACACTCAGTATTTAAAGGTCACGTCTTTAATCTTCAACTATATAGAAAACAATTGCAGATTGAACGTTTCCAAATGCCCTTTCAGCTGCAGGAGATACCGGCTTTGAAAGGTTTCCTTTCGTTTTTTCTCTGTGAAGTTATCTGTCATAGGTGTCATTCTAGCTACTTCACACGGACTATACCATTTTATAGTGCGTTACTCCTCAATATTTGTACAAATTAGACATGTGCAGAACGAAGAAATTATTTGTTTTGTTTAGTTTCATTATTTACATAAATTTGTTTAGGTAAATTAGTTTAATACGTACAATTTATTTTCGGAATTTGTTTTGTTTATTCATATTGATTAGAATTCAGATCGATTCAAAACGTTTTTGAATCAATTTCGAATAGTTTTAGAATGCGAATAGTTTTCCAATTTCCAAAGAGAATAAAATAGAAGAGAAAATAAAGGAGTAGCATAGAAAAAAATAGAATAGAATAGAAAAGAATATATCAGAAAATAAAATAGAATATAATAGAGGAAAACAGAAGAAAATAGGATAGAAAATAAAAGAACAGAATAGAATGGAATAAAAAAAGAATAGAATTAAATAAAAATATTATAACCATCTTCTGAAATTTGAATAGAATAGAAAGGAATATAATAAAAAAACAATAGAATAGAATGAATATAACCATCTTCCTAATCTAATCTATTGTTTTCTTTTATATTCAAATTCAAATTGATTCTATTTGAATTTTGGGAAATGGTTATATTATTTCTATTCTATTAAATTTTTTTTTAAATTGTATTCTTTTTCTATTTTCTTTCTATTCTATTCTTTTCTATTATTTTATTTTTATTCTATTCTCTTCTATTTAAATGTATTCTATTCGAAATGCAAATTTTGGAAGATGGTTATATTCTTTCTATTCTATTCTGTTTTTTTTCTATACTATTCTATTATTTTCTATGCTATTCTAATCTATTATTTTCTATTCTATTTAAATTCAAATTGATTCTATTTGAATTCTGGGAAATGGTTATATTCTTTCTATTCTATTTTATTGTTTTTTTTTTATTATGTTCTTTTCTATTGTAGTTTATTCTATTCTTTATTTTTTATTCTATTCTTTTCTTATGTATTCAAATTCAAAATTTCAGAAGACGGTTATATTTTATGTTGTTTTATTCTATTCTATTTGTTTCTATTATATTCTAGTCTATTCTGTTTTTTTTTTCTATTCTATTTTGTTCTGTTTTACTCTATTATATTATATCCTTTTATTTTCATATTTTTTTCTATTCTATTTCTTTACTTTGTATTCTATTTTATTCTCTGTGAAAATTCGAAAACTATTTGAAAAACGAAAATTCATCCAAATTTCAATTCAGAACGAATGAACCGCACATGTCTAGTACAAAATGTTATTGGAAGCACATTTGATGGCGTTTATTCTTACTGGAATTGTAGAATTTAAGATGAGAAGAGTCAAAGGATACGATTCCCATCAAAGAAAACATCCTGAATGTTGGTCCATATTTAGTTTTTAATAATGATATGCATATGTAAGGGGGAACACTGCGCCTACGTGTAAGTATGTATAAAAATGTAGCAGCTAACACCAAAAGGCCTTGATACTATCCCAAAAATGTAAATAGTGTTACAATTATGTGCAGTGCTTATAAACAATTACAAATAATTATATAAACATGCATGAGTGCAAAAGGTGCAAATCAAATCACCACCATCACATACAATGTAGTTCATCCAATTAAACAAACAATCCCCTAAATGAATAAAAACAGTCCACCACAACAAGTGCATATAGCAGTAATTATTCTGAAATTTAGGTAAGTCCTTTCAAAAAATTCCTCCGTTAACCAAGAAAGCAGGGAACACTTCACCAAAACACCACAGTGCATGTGGATCCACCTTACCAGATGAAAAGACCACCAATAAAGGATGGTCAAGCACACTCTTAATGTAGTCAGTACCAGGTCATCCTAGGGTCTTCAAATGGAATAGAATGGAATGCCTTGAAAAAGTATTCATACCCCTTGAAATTTTCCATATTTTTTTTCAATATTTTGTCATGTTACAACCAAAAGCTTAAATGTGTTTTATTGTTTTTTTTTTGTGATAGACCAACACAAAGTGGCACATAATTGTAAAGTGGTGATAAATGGATTTTTTTTTACATATAAATATCTGAAAAGCATGGCGCACATTTGTATTCAGCCCCCCCCCCCCCCTTCCAATTTGTGGTGCATCATCCATGTGTGCAGTGTGTGTGGGACACAAGGACTCCGAGGGAAGGAGGGACCCATGGGAACCAGAGGGAAGGAGGGGCCCATGGGGCCCCCAAGGGAAAGGGGGGACCCATGGAACCCAGAGGGAAGGGGGGGCACATGGGACCCGAGGGAAGGAGAGGCACATGGGCCCCGAGGGAAGGAGAGGCTCATGGGCCCCGAGGGAAGGAGGGGCACATGGGCCCCGAGGGAAGAGGGGCCCATGGGACCCCGAGGGAAGGAGGGGCACATGGGCCCAGAGGGAAGGAGGGTCACATGGGCCCCCGAGGGAAGGAGGGTCACATGGGCCCAGAGGGAAGGAGGGGCACATGGGCCCCAAGGGAAGGAGGGGCACATGGGCCCCAAGGGAAGGGGGGGCACATGGGCCCCCGAGGGGAAGGAGGGGTACATGGGCCCCGAGGGAAGGAGGCGTACATGGGCCTCAAGGGAAGGAGGGGTACATGGGCCCTGAGGGAAGGAGGGGTACATGGGCCCCGAAGGAAGGAGGGGTACATGGGCCCCCGAGGGAAGGAGGGGCACATGGGCCCCAAGGGAAGGAGGGGTACATGGGCCCCGAGGGAAGGAGGGGCCCACTGTTCCCTGTCACACACCGCTCACAGAGCAATCCATACTTTGTCATCCACGATCCACTGATTGTGGGGACAGTGCTTTGTAGGCTCCAGTGTAAAAAAATAATAAATGCACATTTTTTTACTTGCAAAATCATGTGCATTTATTATTGTTTTTACAAAAAGGTGTTCCTTTAAGCTGGCCATAGATGGATCGTATCTGTAATTTGTTCATGTATTCTTGGGCAAAAAATAAATAACATATAGCATTTAAATGCATAAACCAATCACATTTGCATTCAGGTCTCAAGATCACGGGTGTCCATCGATGGCTTGAGGAGGATCACAGCTCTGTGTAGTGATTGACTGAGGAGCTGTCTATGGTGCTGAATGTCTCTGCATTCCACCACCCCCGGCCTGTAAATCATCATATGTACATCCATCTCAGCCCAGGTGTCCCTTTTACAATCACCGGCTCTATGATTACACACTCGAGCCAAGACGGACATTTCTTTTTTAAACTTAGAACACCTATAAGTAGGAAAAGAGGATGGTGATTGAGAGTGATTGCTTCCAGGAAATTGGATGTTGAGTATCTACCGAGAACAAAATCTCAAACTAATACCATCTCTTGGGACCTGTACAGAGAATTGTCTAATGGCCCTGGGATGGGGACATCGCTGTCATAGTCCAGTCAACATCCATAAAATTGATGGCAGATTTTAGCAGACAATTTTGTATGTAATTCATAGACAAAAAATAAATAAATAAAACGAAAAATACACTTTTTTTTTTCTACTTTGATCAACGTTAGTTTAAAAATAAAAAATAAAAATGACTGTAGTATAAATTGTATTCTATAATTTGTCTGATTTACCCCTTTCATGCCTAAGCCTATTTCTGACATTTGTTGCTTACAAGTTAAAATCCATATTTTTTGCTAGAAAATTACTTCCAAACGTTATATAAATCAGTGTTGCCAACCGCCAGAATTTTTACTGGTAGCCAGTAAAAAACAGGCAATTTTCTCCTGCCAGTAAATGCCAGTAAAAAGAAAAGGTTGCCAGTAAAAAATATGGCTGTGACGCTTGGCCCAGAGCCAGCCGAGACCATACAAGTGCCTACTACAGTGTGTTCGGGTGGCTTTGGTGGAGCATGAGCATGTCCTGTGATGTCATAGTGCAATGGAGCCAAGCAGAGCAGCCAGAGCCTTGTGTATGGGTCTGCGGGATGGGAGCAAGGCAGGCCAGGAGCGGGTCCATCAGTGCTGTTTGGACTGGAGGGACCACCTGGCTTGGTGGCTTGGAGACTGTCACTGTGACTCAGGAGGGGACGTGTCCTGTCGGTAATCTGTACAGGGGGTCCCCGGGTTACAAACAAGATAGGGACTGTAGGTTTGCTCTTAAGTTGAATCTGTTTGTAAGTCGGAACGGGTACATTTTTTAAGTGTAGCTCCAGCCAAAAAATCTATTTTTAAGTTTTTTGGATAACATAGAGAAGAGTTATCACCCCTGTAACATTTGTTTTGCTGTCTGTGCCCCTGTTCAGAAGATTTGACCTCACCTTCTGCCCCAATGACAATTGGATTTTGAAAATTTTGGGTTGTTAGGGAAACATGGACTTGTGATAAAGCATCAGTGGAGACACCTTTTCCCCATATTAACTCTTACAGGAGTGAATTTCCCTTCCTAGGGGTGGATTTCGTCTCACTTCCTGTTGTCTCCCTCTGTTTGTTATTAGGAGTCGTTTGTAAGTCGGATGTTTGTAAGTCAGGGACCCCCTGTACTGCTGCACACTGCTGTCAGTATCACTGTGAGAGTCAATTTCATGTGTGTGTGCCGCCCATTCTAATTTCTTGCCCTCCTGAGTCCTGTCCCTGAGCTACTTACTTACTATATCGAAAATAAAAAGAAATATGTGTTTTGCCTTATTATCTACCTTAAATCACATTACTAATTACATATTGTACTTGTTTGTGTCCCAAATAGTGAAATTTGTACTTAAAACTGTAATTTTGTAACTTTTGGAAATGGCAGTTAAAACGTGGCTGTGCCAGTAAATTTTGTGTGTTGTGTCTGTAAATTTCAATCTGTTAGGTTGGCAACACTGATATATATGTATTTTTTAGCAGAGCATCTAGATAATAAAATGTCAATTGTTGCAATATTTGATGTCACACTGTATTTGAGCAGCGGTCTTCCAAAACGCAATTTTTTGGAAAAAAAGCATTTTCGAGAATTAAAAAAAACTAAACAGTAAAGTTAGCCCACTTTTTTTGTATAACGTGATAGATGATGTTAAGCCGAGTAAATAGATACCTAACATGTCATGCTTTGAAATTGCGCACACTCGTGTACTTGAGGCAAACTATGAAACTACGGGACCTAAAAATCTCCATAGGTGAAGCTTTAATTAAAATTAATAGTTACCAAGTTAGGGTTATAGAGGAGACCTGGTGCTATAATTATTTCTCTCGCTCTGATGTTCGCAGCGATACCTCACATGTGTGATTTGAAGACCGTTTACATATGCGGGCGCGACTTACGCGTGCGTTTTCTTTTGCTGCGCAAGCTCACAGGGAGGGGGGTGCTTTAAAAAAATATAATTTTTTTCTTACTTGTTTACATTTTTTTGTCTCTTTAAAAAAAAAATTTGATCACTTTTATTGCTGTCACAAGGAATGTAAACATCCCTTGTGACAGTAATAGGTGGTGACAGGTACTCTTTATGGAGGGATCGGGGGTCTAAAAGACCCCAAATCCCTCCTTTGGACATTAAAGTATTCAGATGGCCAAAAACTGCAAATTTTGAATACTGTCATTTTTTTTCATCACCGCTATTAGCAGTCGAGATTAGACATAGGAGACTGTAAGGAAGCCGTTTCCAGCTTCCTTACAGTCTCACTCTAGTCGGAGGAAGTGCCGGATCATGGGACGGGAGGCCCAGGAAGAGCGGCGGAAGGCGGCGGGAGGGGGCTCCTCCGAAATTGGTTGTTATCCCTAAAGAGCCGACCACCCGCTCTAAAAGAATGGTACCGGGATGATGCCTGCAGCTGCAGGCATCACCCCCGTATAATCCTTTAAAGCCCGAGGCCGCATATGTGCGTACGGTTGGCGCTAAGGGGATTTATTATGACACTAAAATTATGATTCTGGTACAAAGCCCAGAAAAGTTATTTACAAATATTTTTATTTTATTTTATTTTTTACTTTGCTTTTCAATCTGACAACATCTAATGAACTAAACAAATAAAATCAAAAAAAGCTTACAAAAATATTGGTTAGGAAAATAAAAATGAAAAAAAAAATAACTAGAGGGGTTAATTATGGCTGATTACAAGAAGTTAACTAGGAATACATTTTATTTAAACAATGTCATAGTTTTCTTTCCATAGTTGCAGACATACACAGGATGGAACACATGACTGCAAAGATCGATGGTAACTTACCCCTATTTGATAAAACTTGGAAAGCTTGGGATGATTCAGTATACCCTCTTGAATCTGACAACCACACACCCTTCTGACTCCCACTAGAAACACCCTTTGAACATCCTTTATATATGTATTACTGTCTGACACATACCTTTTCAACCTGAATTAAAATTGGATACTGTATGGAAATTTTGTTTAGCTGATCCATTGATGGAAGTCGCCCATACCTGTATCACTGTCAAGTTTTATTAGCTTGCTCTGCTTATTATTTTTTGGTATTCCCCGAAGTTAAAATGTAATAATTTATGTATCTTACGATATGTTGTCTTATAATTGTTATAAATAAATAATTAAAAAAAAAAAAAAAAAATCTGCTGACTCCTCTATGCCTGATGCTGGGGCTATGGCAGGGGTAGCTGTGGACAAGGAGGCAGAATAAGCCACTCTGGCAGTGGCAGTGGACTGTGCACTTGTCTCTACTTGGGTGACAGAGGATGAGGAGGAGGAAGATGTTTTAGTAAGCCAGTCCACCACCTCCTTTGTATGCTGTGGCTGGATAGGCCAAGCAACACCCCTAAACAGAGGAAAGGGTGCCCTGCCGGTTTCTGGTCCCCTTATAGTGACATGGGAACGTCTGCCTCTCCTTGTTGGCCTCCCAGACATGAAAGGGGGGGGCTTATTACCAAAATAATAATAGTAGTAGAGAAGGGACATGTGTACTTGGATTCACTACAGTCAATGGATAGTGGTGCTTGGTGCACTTTAACTTGAGTACTCACTACACAGACACGCTCCACTGAAACACTACAATATACTGCAGTAAAAGTGCACTAACGCACCACAATATACTGCAGTAAACGAGTTCTAATGCACTTCAATATACTGCAATAAAAGTGCACTAAAGCACCACAATATACTGCAATAAACGTGCACTAATGCACTTCAATATACTGCAATAAACGTGCACTAAAGCACCACAATATACTGCAATAAAAGTGCACTAAAGCACCACAATAAACGTGCACTAAAGCACCACAATATACTGCAATAAACGTGCACAAAAGCACCACAATATACTGCTGTAAACGTGCACTAATGCACTTCAATATACTGCAATAAACGTGCACTAATGCACCACTATATACTGCAATAAACGTGCACTAATGCACTTCAATATACTGCAATAAATGTGCACTAAAGCACCACAATATACTGCAATAAACATGCACTAACGCAACTCAATATACTGCAGTAAACCTGCCCTGAAACACTACACTGACACAAAGTAAAAATGAATGGTCGCACTATACTCATGCTGCACTATCACTAGATTCACACTACACTTACACTTTACACTCACAATAGAATCCCAATAGAACACTAACTCACTAGTAGCACTGAACAGATTCCTGTTCTATGTATCTCCACTCCAATATCACACTGCAAATGGCTGCTCTGGGAAGGAACCTTTTAAAGTGGGGGATGGATCTATGAGCAATGAGCCATGATTGGATAGAATCATCATTACTTTCTCGAATCATGCCTCTGACCGTGTCCTTTGCCCTGATTGGGCAAATCCTTCATTGTTTCAGCCAATCAGGGCTTCAAATACACTGTGTGGTGCGCGGTGCATTGTGGGGCATTCAGCGGGCCGAACAAAAGGTCGAAATTCCTGACAATTCTGGTGTTCGCCGAAAGGGTGAACAGCCAATGTTTTGCCCGAATTCATGCTCAGGCCGAACTGTTCGCCCAACACTATTGCACAGTATAGAGTCATGTGACAACTCACTGTAAAACGCTTGCTTATTCCGTCAATGCTCCGATTCCAGTTAAACTGTGTTGTTTTACTTTATGTTTTTTCGGTTATCATAAACAGTCCAATGGTTGATTTTACCCATTGCCCTTGTAAGCGCGGGCTGAAGAGTAAAATCACAAAAAAACATACTTTTCTAATCATTTTCACAAGGCAGGAGATAACATTTAAAAGGGTTATTTGCGGCAAACCATTATTAAGTATCATTTTTATGATGCAAAACCAAATATGGAGCCAATCAGAGGCAAAGCAGCGGGAGCCTAATGACACAGACAAGGAGATTGGCGCATCCGTTCGCTACCTTCCTCGCTGGAGGACCGATATATCATTAATTGTCTTTCTTGCCATATAATTGCAGAGATAAGATAAATGCAATCGGAGCAATGGTACACGGACCAGCTGTGATTTGCGCGCTGTTACGAAGGCTAATGGACGCAGCTGTTCGTCGACACCTGCTTTCTGGAAAGCTGTCATTTGCGGTTGAAAATCAATCAAGGCTCCATAAATGCTGATTATACAAAGTGGCACGGAGCGGATTTATTTAATGCCAATGTGGAGGGGGGCTCTCGCCAGGGCCGGCTGTCATATTCCCATTAACAGCCAGCAAAAACTTCACTGTAATTTCCATCAGCGCACATGTTGTCTTATTTTTGTAACCTTTACTTTACTCAACTTTTTACTTGGCAGAGCCCTATTTTGGTGATTGTCATGGGATAATGATGATTATTATGATGATGATAATAATAACATGATGATGGATAGATGATGTTGATAATTTGATGAGGATATGATGATGATGGTCATATGAGGATGATGAGGAAACGATGGTGATATGAGGATATGATGATAATGGGGATATGAGGATGATGAGGATATGATGATGATACTAATATAATGATGGTGGTGATGTGATGATGATATGATGCTGAAGATGATGATGATGAGGATATGATAATAATTATATAATAATGATGATGAGAAGGATGATATAATGATGATGATGGTGGTTGTGGCGGTAGTTATGATGATGATATCATGACGATAATAAGGATATAATAATGATGGTGATATGATGATGATGACATGATGCTGATAATATGATGATGATGGTAATATGATGATGAGGAGGATATGATGATGGAATAATGGTGATTATGATGATAATGATGTTAAAATGATGATGACAATGGTGATATGAAAAGGGTGAAGGTATGACGATAAAGATAATAATTTGATGATGTAGATGATGATTATGGTGATATAATGATGAGGATATAATGATGATGATATTAATGGTGTGTGTGATGATAATGATGATAATATGACGATGAAGGTGATATGATGATGAGAAATATGATTATATGATAATGAGAATGAGAATAATGATGATTATGATGGTGATATGACGATAATGAGGATATAATTATGATGGTAATATGATGATAATGGTGACGTAATGATAATGTGATGATGATGATGGTAATATGACGAGCATATGATGCTGCTATAATGGTGATTATGATGATATAATGAGAATGATGATATAACAATGATGATGGTGATAGTGATGATGATAGTGGTGGTGATTATGATGATATGATGACAATATGATGACGCAGATGGCGATATGATGATCATGATATAATGATGATATGATAATGAGAATAATGATATAATGATGAGAATAATGATGATATGATAATGAGAATAATGATATCATGATAATAGTGATGAAGATAATGATGATGAACACTTTGCTCCAGAGAGTCTATTTTACTCTGATAGACTTGTATCGCAGGAGAAGAACAGTGAAAAGCAGCCACTGCAAAGCATGATTGAAGCAGAACTAAATAGTATCTGAGCAAAATGAAATTACAATTGAATTAATTTTTAAAATTCAAAGCAAGCTATCCCATCCATCCATGCCTCCATTCTTTATTATGTTGAGAAACCACTTTAACTCCCTCCCCACAGCATTTCTAGCCATCATAATAAAAGTCGGATGATTCATGTAGCATTTACTTCCTGAAATCCATCTGCCTTTAGCTCAGGTATGCAGGCAGGAGGGTGTACTTAGCTGAGAAAGCCCCTCCTCCACATGAAAAAAAAAAAAAAATGTCCATGAAGACTCCCAAGATGTAAGACATCATTTTTGCCTAGGTCAGAAACCAGGAAGCAACTGAGGAAATGTAGAAAAGGTTAAAACAAGTAAATATAATATGCCTTCTTGTGTATTTACTAAAGATAGCAGCATAAGGATTCAAAATAGTTCTTGTTGATTGAGAGAGTTTAGCTCTTCTTTAATGAAGGGGGCAGGCCAGGGACAGTAAGGCTGGGCAGGGACGGGCAAGATGATGCTGGACATCTTCCAGGCAGGAAATGAAGCAAACTCTATCTTGCTGACTTGCTGCATCGTCATAAGAAGCTCACAGTGTGCAGTGAAATCTTAGCAAATAATTTTAGTAGCGGGAATAAGCCTGTACAACTAACTGTGCGAGTCTGAAGGTAAGGTTCGGTTTTGAAACCTGACAGAGCCTCTAAACTTTTGGCCATGTCCCTGTTAAAGAGGCCCTGACATTTTTTTACTTTTGACTTTCTCACTTTGTTTAAATCTCCAAATCAAAGGCATCCCTGCAATAAAAAGGTGTAATATTTACTCCTCCTCCTTCCCATCAGTGCTGTCTCATCTTTGCTCATCAGCACAGCCTATCAGTGCCCATCAGTGATGCCTATAAGTGCCCATCAGTGCATCCTAATCACCTGTTTGCACAATTCTATAACAGAAACTAAGAAAAACTTATCGTCTTTTTTTGTTTGTTTAGCAAAAAAATTAAAAACTCAGTGGTGATTAAATACTACCAAAAGAAAACTCTTTGTGTGAAAAAAAGGATAACAATGTAATTTGGGTACAGTGTTGCATGACTGGGCAATTGTCATTCAAAACGCGAAGGGGGTAAAAGTGGTCGGTAGGCAAGTGATTAATAAAGCATTTTTTTTTTTTTCTTGCACTTCTGTTACTTATTTGTTACCTTTTGTAATTCAGCAAAGACCGCTCAGATAAATACATCTGCTGTTCCTCCATTACGAAGGGATACATAAGTGAAAAAAGTGCATCTTAATACAAGTTGCTCCTTAAATGTTCCTATAAAAGAACACCGTTCAGAATGCTGAGAGCAGCTGCTGAGCCGCCAAAAAAATGCTGATATTGTACAATACAGCTGGCTGTGTAAAGAGACGATGAACAATTGTCAGGCCGCACATTCATCATGGGGGTCGGGTAGGTGATCATCGTTTTAAAAGGATGGCCATTTGCTCTGTGATTCTCTATTTCACTCCACGGTCTTTTTCCATTAGCCGGAACCTACAGATGGGAGTCTTTCTTTCTTCCATTATAACAGAGGAGATAGTGAAGGCCCAGAGATCAATGGCCGCTAAATGATGTCTTTTCAGAAGTCCAATCCTCCATCAAGCGACAATCCAGCTCTTCCAAGACAAAGTGAATGGGAACAAATGAGATTATGTATCAGAAAAGCTGATTACTTTTAGAAGTCATGGAGTGCTTTTTGGAAGTGTTATGTCAATATATCAAAGTGCCTCCTTCGTAAGGGAAAACAGAAGGGTGACAGAGCTTGGCTAGGAGAGATGTGTGTCTAGAGCAGGGATGGCGAACCCTGGCACCGCAGATGTTTTCGAACTACATTTCCCATGATGCTCAACTACACTGGGGAGTCCATGAGCATCATGAGAAACGTAGTTCCAAAACATCTGGGGTGCCAAGGTTTGCCATCACTGGTCTAGAGGTACATCAGCAATGATCCATGTGGTCTGAGATCTGACTGATTGATAGTGCATGTCTATAAAGAACTGCAAGCTCAATAGAACCCTAGGATTCCTCCATAGATTGCTAAGGGTTCCTTTAACAGTAGTGGATTAAACTCTCACCTGATGGTGCTTGCATAGTTCTGGCACCAATGCATTCATAAAGCGCTTTTCATATGGCTTCTATGAATTAAGGGGGGAGAAAAAGGCAGGCATAGTTGGCCTATGACTGGTGCAGCCTATCATAATAATTTCCACTGCACTAGAAGATTGGCTGCAGAGATATGAAGTGGGGGACGGGAATCAGGGGTGCAGAGGACTTCAGACTTCAACCTGGGCTAGGTTCACACTATTGTGGTTGCACGTTTAAATCGCATGTATTTCTGTACACACAGGCACCCACAGTCAAAACGTGCTGCCCTTTGGCAGACTGTGGGGATGCCATTAATTCCTAATGGCACTCCCACACATCTGAAAACGCAGCGCTGCCGTGAGGCTGCCCTGAGGGTGTGCGTTTTGGAAAAAAGGATCAAGACCTTTTCTCTGCATTTCCTGCAGATAGAGCGTCTCTTTTAAATGAATGGGTTGCTGTGCCTGTGCAACAGTACAAACTTTGCCTAAGAGCGCAACCAGAAGCACAAGAGACACTGCTCATTGTGCTTTTTTAAAAAAAAAAAATACGAAACTTAGACATTAACAATAATTATACATCTCTGATGAGTAAAGTGGATGAACATAGGCTGAACTTCAATATCATGTTTCAGAAACTTAAGAAAACCTGCAACAGAATGACCTCGTTCTGAACATAGTATACGTATTGTGAGGCACTGGCTGGTCACATTTTGGACAGTGTACTGTATATGTGCCACCTAGTGTTTTGCTTTTATCATTCCGGTTATTTTGGAGGTAAGGCAAGGAAATGGAAATTCCATAGTACATATTAATGTGCTGTCACTGAACAAGAATGCTATACAATTGTAGGAAACCAGGTTTTCCTGTAGTGTAGATTTAGTGACATTCCCAGGTGAAGTCCCTTCTGTGGTCATGTGACATCTCCTCCTCTGGCACTGACCTTTCTTGCTGGTATGGACACCCTCTGGGACAGACCTTCCATGGTGTTATGGAGTTCCCTCTGGCACAGACCTTCCTTGCTGGTATGGACACCCTCTGGCACAGACTTTCCTTGCTGGTATGGACACCCTCTGGCACAGACCTTTCTTGCTGGTATGGACACCCTCTGGCAAAGACCTTCTTTGGTACTATGGAGTCCCCTCTGGCACAGACCTTCCTTGCTGGTATGGACACCCTCTGGCACAGACCTTTCTTGCTGGTATGGACACCCTCTGGGACAGACCTTCCATGGTGTTATGGAGTTCCCTCTGGCACAGACCTTCCTTGCTGGTATGGACACCCTCTGGCACAGACTTTCCTTGCTGGTATGGACACCCTCTGGCACAGACCTTTCTTGCTGGTATGGACACCCTCTGGCAAAGACCTTCTTTGGTACTATGGAGTCCCCTCTGGCACAGACCTTCCTTGGTGTAATGGTGCGCACTCTGGCGCGACCTTAAGTGGCATTATGAAGCCCCCTCTGGCACAGACCTTCATTGGTGTTATGGAGTCCCCTCTGGAACAGCCCTCCCTTGGTAGTATGAAGCCCCCTCTGGCACAGACCTTCACTAGTGTTTTGGAGCCCCCTCTGGCACAGAACTTCATTGGTGTCATAGAGCACCCTCTTGCACAGACTTTCCATGGTGTTATAGAGCGCCCTCTTGCACAGAACTGACTTAGTATTTTATGAAGTGCCCTCTGGGACAGACCTTCTTTGCTGTTATAAAGCCCCCTCTGACAAAGACCTTCCTTGGTGTTATGGAGCGCCCTCTGGCATGGACCTTACTTGCTGTTTTGGAGCCCCCTCTTACACAGACCTTCCTTAGTGTTGTGATGTGCTCTCTGACACAGATCTTCCTTGGTGTCATGGAGCCCCCTCTGGCACAGCCCTTCCTTGGAGTTATGGAGTGCCCTCTGGTAAAGACCCTCTGTGGTGTTACGGAGCTCCTTCTAGCACAGACCTTCCTTGGTGTTATGGAGCCCCCTCTGGCACAGACCTCCCTTGCTGTTATGGAGCCCCCTCTTACAAAGACCTTCCTTGCTGTTACAGAACACCCTCTGGCATGGACCTTCCTTGCTGTTATGGAGCCCCCCCTTACACAGACCTTCCTTGCTGTTATAGAGCACCCTCTGACACAGACCTTCCTTGCTGTTATAGAGCACCCTCTGACACAGACCTTCCTTGGTGTCATGGAGTGCCCTCTGGTAAAGACCTTCTGTGGTGTTATGGAGCTCCTTCCAGCACAGACCTTCTTTGGTGTTATGGAGCCCCCTCTGGCACAGACCTTCCTTAGTAGTGAGAGGGAAAATTGATTTATCAAACATTTAGTTATGATTATCAAAACATGTATTCTGATTAAGCAGAGATACTTTTTTACAAATGTTTAGTTACAGGATGTATGTAAAAACTGTTCTTGTGTTTGTGGTCAAATGCCATTCACACCTCCAGCTGTAAAAAGGCATTTTCCCAGAGAACTCTGGAAGTGATGTATAGGTGCTAAATGACCATCTGTTTATCAATGTAAATAACCAACAAATTGTTTAGAACTTCAAAAGAATCCAGGTGCCAAGTTGCCAAGGTGCCACCCCCTTCAGAATGTATAAATTGTATCACATGGTTCTCTGTCATTCCAGAACAAGATATTTGAATGTACACCATGTACTGTACAAAGTTGTTCTCCATGCTTGTGGACATGCCTGTATATCAAACACATCATCTTGGATTCGGCTTCAGCAGTCAACGTTACTGAAAGCCCTTAAGTTCTGGGTTTTCCCCGTAAGTAGTATGAAGCCCCCTCTATCACAGACCTTCCTTGGTAGTATGGAGCCTCCTCTGGCACAGACCTTTCTTAGTAGTATGGAGCCCCTCTGGCACAGACCTTCCTTAGTATTATGGAGCCCCCCATGGCAAAGACCTTCCTTAGCATTATGGAGCCCCCTATGCCAAAGACCTTCCTTGCTGTTATGGACACCCTCTGGCAAAGACCTTCCTTGCTGTTATGGACACCCTCTGGCAAAGACCTTCCTTGGTGTTATGGAGTGCCCTCTGGCACAAAACTTCTTTGGTGTTATGGTGCGCACGCTAGCACAGACTTTGCATGGCATTATGGAGCCCCCTGTAGCACAGACCTTCCTTGATGTTATGGAGCTCCCCAGTCTCTTTCTCTCTTTCCCATTCTTATCCTAGTTTTTTCCATTTGCGGTCATTGAGGGTCCAAACTGCACAATCATATCTTTCTCATGAAAGTGATTGGATAGAAGTCAAGCCCTCTTTGACGTTATGACTATCCAACATCAATGACACCTCTAGCAAGTATGCATTTGTAAGTCTTACCTATCGGCAATCACACCTGGACATTAGGAGAAACAGCCAACTAAAGCTGGCAATGGATGGATCGAAATTCATTCAGACCCTGCTAAACAAGCTGAATTTCGATCCACCTATGGCTGTGCTGATGATCAACTTCTGTTGAAAGGACTTGTTGGAAAAATGTTTTTGTGTCACCACAGTCAGAACACAAGGGCACAGCGGGGATGATTTCTCCATCCACCTAACTTGTATGGACGGAGTGCCCATAGGCTGAACGAAAATAAAACAAGCAATCTGTGGGCAGCCTTGGCATACCAAAGCCATACCCCCTTCAAGGAGACAACACAGCCTGTTAACTGGCCTCCACCTATTTAGCTGACTACTGAAGACAAAGGGACAATCTTAAATATACATTTGGCTTTAACTAACGAACGTACCAACAGGAAAGACCAGTTTTTTTGAGAAACAGGAGACAATCTTGTAAATACATACTTAGGCCCATATCTTTCCCATAATCCTATTGTATTAGAGGACAGCATGTGCAAACATTGTTCCAAATGTTCACATAAGAAAGCTGATGTTTACTCCTGAAAATAAGACTTTAATACGCAAGTCTGAAAACACTGAACCTATACTATTGTCACAATTATGGGTAGTTATGAAGATTTGCTAAGTATATTGCATAAAATTTCTACAGCACAGTAAATGTTTTGCCATAATTCTCTCTGCAGTTTTCCCCCTTATATATGAGAGGTTTAACGCTGTTAAATTGCCAGAACAGCCACTAATTGGTGAAAGGTGATACAAAATTCTCTTTTATGCCGAGGAAACATTTCAAAACATTTGCATGATCAGTTTGATTATTATGAAATCATTTTACATACATTTTCAGAAGTTTCTAATTTTGCTCATCCTATTCTGTCTAGATTATTATTATTTTTTTTTATCTCAAGATAAATGAAATGACTAGAGGCGATATTACATTACAAAAAAGACAGTAATGGAAAAATCAAAAACTGCCTTAAAGAGGATCTCCAGGCTGTATAAAAAAAATAAAATAAAGGTTAACAGCTACTGTAGCTCAGCTGTCAATGGTTCCAGCGCTTTCCACACCCGGGTCGGTTATTCAATGGTTTTTGGGTCCCCGGCACTGGCATGTTTACTAAGGGAAGACGTCTGTGACTCCTTGTGGCTTCACAGTTGGCTTCCCACTGTGCATGCTCGAGGCATGGTGCACTTTGTGAATGCCCCCCCAGTCTTCTGGGACCTGTGATGTGTACTAGAAGGCTACTGGCAAAGGAGGGGAGGGAGGGCAACTTCCACTCAAATCGCCTAGGCAAAAGAGGAGGAGGTACCTATCAAAACAAGGCACCAGCCCCTCAAAGAGGCTGCCTATTTTGCCTAGTGGCAGCGCTGGCCCTGCCTGCAAACTAGGCAGCCTCTTTGGGGGGGCTGGTAACTTTTGCCTCTGTGATTTGAGTGGAAGTTGCCCCCCTCCCCTCCTTTGCCAGCAGCCTTCTGGGACATCATTGAAAATCAACATTGTGACAGATGTATACCGCCCAATGTTGTTTCCAGTGTTGTTCTCAATGCAGTATTGACTCAGCGTGCATTAATACCCAATGCCTCCTCTGTAGTTCTGGCTCCTGTGAACACAGAGGGAGGTGCCAGGAGTAGTGCAGAGAGCGGGAAGTGAAGAAGGATGGGACTGCCAATGACAGCGCTGATCACTGACTGTGGGAGAGCACGGAGTAGACATGTGCACAACAAAAAAAATTTGTTTATTTTCGTTTCCGAAATTATTATTTATTTTTTTCGTTTCGTTTTTTTTTTTTTGTTTCCGTTGATTCGTAACGATTCGTACATTCGTAAGTCGTCGGTGTTCGGATTCGTAACGATTCGTACATTCGTAAGTCGTCGGTGTTCGTATTCGTAACGATTTGTACATTCTTAAGAGTTATTTTTTCGTTGATTCGTTTTTCGTTAGTTTAATTTTCGGACGCATTCGTATTTATTTGTACATTCGTAACATTCGTAATCGGAGCATAATTCATAATTTTATGTAATGTGTATGCTATTATTACATTTTAATAATTTACGAATCGAAAAAAAAAAGTTACAAATCGAAAAAAAAGTTACGAATGTACGAATTTTTTTTGTTCAATAGAGACATGGAAAATTACGAATCGAAAAAAAAAGTTACGAATCGAAAAAAAAAAGTTACGAATCGAAAAAAAAAGTTACGAATGTACAAATTTTTTTGTTCAATCCATTCGAAGCACGTTTAGCAGCACCATTGTAAGGGACACGGAAAATTACCAATTCAACAAAAAAAAAAAGTTACGAATGTACGAATTTTTTCGTTCGTTTTCGTTTTTCGGATTTTCTTCATTAGTACATTCGTTGTTTCTAATTAGTTTTTTTCGGATTCGTTCGATTCGAATGATTCGTTAATCGGATTCGAACGATTCGTTCATTCGTACGAAAACGAACGAACGAAAATAACGAAAGAAAACGAAAAACGAAACGAATTGCACATGTCTAGCACGGAGCTCAAGCACATGGCTGGATACGGAAGTGTGATCCAATGATGAGTCTGTGTAAGGCAGCAGTGTGATCCAGGGGGAGGGGGGCAGATAGCCAGAGAATTGTGTGTATAAGGCAGCAGTGTGATCCAGGGGGACGGGCAGAGAGCCAGAGTATTGTGCGTATAAGGCATGTAAAATTCATGTTAGTGGTCTGCAGGATTCAAAATGGTGGGTTTAGTGGTCTGTGAAGTCCAAAAGGTTGGCAACCACTGCTCTAGTTCATTTTTTTTATTTCTGCATTAACCCAATTTTTTTATTTCTGTTAAAAAAAAAATAAAAAAAGAGGATTACTAGGAGACATTTTTGGCACAAGGAGGAATCCAGGAGATTTGAGAAGCTTCCAAAACCCTTGGAGCCATTTAAAGCCCATTGCACTCTTGTCATATCGTTAGGGTTTACATACAGCCATTTACTGCACAGAAAATTCAGATTTACCTAGCATTATGACAATACAAGGACTCACGCTGTCAGCTGACTTTCCACTACATATGTCCTCATCCATCAGTCATTAATATGTAGTGTGTTTAGCTGTGTTTATGCAGACACATTTTTCTCTTCTAGAAAGTCAATGAAAGTATATTCACTGGCTCTTAATTAAACCCACTTAACAGTTGTTGAATACATGTATGAATTTGTCCACTACTAGCTTCAGATTAGCCAGACTGGATGAAAATAACTCATGGTAATAGCCCTTTAAATTAAAGAGAAGGACTCTAAATGAACAGACAGGTAAAACATGGCCAAAGAGGGGATCTTTTAACTTCTTCATGTCTGAGGGCAATTCAAAACAGCCCAAAAGGTGCCACTATCTTGTGAGCTTGTTAGCACCAGTGGCGGGACAAGGTCATTTAGAGCCCAGGGCGAACATGCCAAATTGCTACCCCCCCCCCAAGATGTATGGGCATTATGTGTCCCATCCCCACTCCCAACACAAATCCCTGCAAATCACAACTTCTAGAACACCCTCCCTAAATTTGCCCTCCTAAAACAAATTCTTACCCCCTGAAGCCCCCCAAATTCCCCTTTTTAACACAAATTCCCTGCCCCCTAATCTCCTTGTGGTGCCCCCCCCCCCCCCACCTCACATGATACCACAATGCCCAGGGCAACCACCCCTCCTGCCCACCCCTTGTCCAGGCCCTGGTTAGCACATTTAGTTTTGTTAGATTTTTTTGATGGGTTTTTCAGAAAAAAATGTTGCTTAAAAAAATGAAAAAATAAAAATAATAATAAAAATAAACATGTAGACAGTATGATTGGTCATAATATAAAGCATGAGGATCTTGACAGAATAAGCCATCAAGAGGAAAATACTTGGACTAAACTGTAACCACTACAGTAAAACAAAAGTCCAAATACTTGGACTAAACTGTAACCACTACAGTAAAACAACAGTCCAAAGAAGAAAGAGTAGCCAGACTAAGCAGTGCCAACCGCTGTTAGCTAAAAAAGGAAAAAGAAAAGGGAGAAAGAGAGGGGAGGAGGTGGGTGCTTTGATAACAGCCTTCAGCTTGCCTGTATTGTTGGGTCTGGTGTCTCTCATCTTCCTTCTGTCAATACTCCACATATTCTCTATGTGGTTTAGTTAAGGGGAGTTTGCTGGCCAACCAAGCACAGTGATACCATGATCATTAAACCAGATATTGGTACTTTTGGCAGTGTGGGCAGGTGCCAAGTCCTGCTGGAAAATGAAATCAGCATCTCCATGAAGCTGGTCAGCAGAGGGAAGCATGAAGTGCTCAAGAATTTCCTGGTAGATGTCTGCGCTGACTTTGGACTTGATAAAACACAGTGGACCAACACCAGCCAATGACATGGCTCCCCAAATCATCACTGACTCTGTAAACTTCACACTGGACCTCATTCAACTTGGATTCTGTGCCTCTCCACTCCTCCTCCAGACTCTTGGACCTTGATTTTCAAATGAAATGCAAAACTTACTTTCATCCAAAAAGAGGACTTTGGACCACTGAGCAACAGTCCAGTCCTTTTTATCCTTAGCCCAGGTAAGACGCTTCTGACTTCTCTGTTCAGGAGTGGCTTGAAAAAAGGAATGCAACAGTTGTAGCCCATGTCCTGGATACATCTGTGTGTGGTGGCTCTTGAAGCACTGACACCAGCCGTAGCCCACTCCTTGTGAATCTCCCCCAAACTCTTGAATGGCCTTTGCTTCACAATCCTCTCAAGGTTGTGGTTATCCCTTTTGCTTGTGTACCTTTTTCTACAACACTTTTTCCTTCCACTCAATTTTCCATTAATATGCTTGGATACAGCACTCTGTGAAAAGCCAGTTTCTTTAGCAATGAACTTTTGTGACTTACCCTCCTTGTGGAGGGTGTCAATGACAACTGTCAAGTCAGCGATCTTTTCTATAATTGTGTAACCTACTGAACCAGACTGAGAGACCATTTAAAGGCTCAGGAAACCTTTATAGGTGTTTCGAGTTAATTAGCTGATTAGAGTGTGACACCATGGGTCTACAATATTGAAACTAATTTTCTGAGATACTGAATTCACAATAAAATTAACTTTTTGATGATATTCAAATTTTTTGAGATGTACCTGTATGTGCACCGTGTTTGTATGTACATTTCCTTTGTTTTTTTTTATAAAATCGATAGCGTTTTAAAATACTGCACAATGATAGCCTTTTGTTTCTTCTGAGCACTATTGAGCAGAGGTGCAGGGAGGTACTGTATATCTTGAGAACTGCGGCGGTCCTTTTGGTGTCCAATGTCCTGGTAATACATTTGGGGAAGCTTAAGGTGATCTTAATAAATTTTTCCAGGGTAAGAAGCAGCTTGACCTATTTGTTACTGTAGGTCAATATCTAAGAGTGATAATAAAAGCAATATTTTTTTTTTAATAACAAACATGTTATACTTACCTGCTCTGTGCAGTGGTTTTACACAAAGCAGCCCTGATCCTTCTTTTCTCAGGTCCCCTGCCAACGCACCTGGTCCCTCCCATCTGCCGAGTGCCCCAGAGCAAGCAGCTTGCAGCACTGCAGTTCCTCTTTAAGGTTGGATGGACTTTGTTTGCACATTGTTTTTGATTAAGCAAAATTAAGAGAATGACATTTGGTTTACTAAAGCACTAAAGGTTGCTTACAAGTTTAAATTAGTATTTTTTGCCAGAAAATTACTTAGAACCCCCAAACATTTTATATATTTTTTAACAGAGACTCTAGAGAATAAAATGGTGATTGCTGTAATATTTTATGTCAGACCGTATTTGCACAGCGGTCCTACAAACGCAATTTTTTTTAAATGTTTTGAATTAAAAAAATAACAAAACAGTAAAGTCAGCCCAATTTTTGTATACAATTGCGCACACTCGTGAAATGGCGACAAACTACGGTACTTAAAAATCTCCATAAACGTTGCTTTAAGGGTGCTTTCACACTGGGGCGTTTTTCAGGAGCTACAGCGCTAAAATCAGCGCCTGTATAGCTCCTGAAAAAAGCGAGTCCTTTCACTCCAGTGTGAAAGCCAGATGGCTTTCACACTGGAGCGGTGCGCTAGCAGGACGGTAAAAAAAAGTCCTGCTAGCAGCATATTTGGAGCGGTGAAGGAGCGGTGTATTCACCGCTCCTATACCGCTCCTACCCATTGACATCAATGGGACACCGCGGGGATACCGCCGGTAAAGCGGCGCTGCAGCAGCGCTTTGCGGGGGTTTTCAATCCTTTTTCGGCCGCTTACTTCCACCCCGCTAAATATAGCGCTGCTTTACCGTCGCTGCCCGCACCGCCCCAGTGTGAAGCCGGCCTAAACATTTTTACAGGTTGCCTGTTTAGAGTTGCAGAGGAGGTCTAGTACTAGAATTATTGCTCTCTTTCTAGCGATCGCATCGATACGTTACATGTGTGGTTTAAACACAGTTTACATATATGGATGCGACTTAAATATGCGCTAGGTTCTGCATGCGAACTCGGCGGGACGGGTCGCTGAGAGGGGGTCATCTTGCCCTCACTAGGCCTTCTGCCCAGCCACCGATAGGATCGGATAGGATTGGATCGGCTCTGGGCTGACAGGTCTGGTAAGCCGAGAGACAACTGGTAAATGGCGGTGGGGGCACCTCTCCCGCCACCTATAAAAATGTAAAAATTATCCCGTGGCACCGGGACTACTTTTATCTTGTAGAGAATCACCCACAGTACAATAAAATACTGGGGTTATGCCATAACCCCGGTATTTAATGTCAAATAACGACGTAAATGTACTATGGGCTTTTCAAAAAGTTTCCACAATTTTTTTTAACTAAGCTTTATATATATATATATATATATATATATAAAAGTGCAGAAACTTTTTTGAAGACCCCTCGTAAAATAATCCTTTTCCCCTTTTTCTGCAACGTTATATCTCAGTGCGGCTGATTTCATGCACCCTCTTTGCAGCCATTTCCTGTCTAGGTGAACTACATTACTGGCTACATAAAATTGAAGAAAATTAAGTAACACTTTCTTTTTGCATCACTCTGTAATTTCCGTTTCGTCGTTTCGGTGGTAATTTGTATTCATAAACGTTATTATTCAAACTAATTAGCGTAATAAGCAATTGATTACACAGTGGTGTGAGAATACATGACTTCATTGATTTATTGTTATTATTTATTCAGCGGTAAATTATTTCTGCATGTAACAGGTATTTTCCTTACAATACTATGTCTGCAGGGAGGAGGAACACACAGTAAACAGTACAAACAGTGGAACAGCAGACCTGCCCTGTAATCATTGGATATGGGTTTTATCCCTAAGGGCTCAATTACACTAGCAGTTAGGGGGGGATACAAACAGGCGGCTGAGCTGCCTTTTACGCCTACCTTTAGGCCTCATTCACACAGGTGCTTACACCTGGAGTCCGTGAATAGGCCGAGTTGCTGGAGCCACCAGGTCCTGCGTGCAGCCAATTTATGTCTATGAGATGGCAGCAGCTGTACAGACACTTGTCCCAATTTGACAGCCATGTGGGTGAGCGGCCATGGAAAAGCAGAAAGTGCACAGTCGGGGCCACTCACCTGCATGGCTATCAAATTGGGACACGTGTCCATATATCCTTATCCTCCCAAAGGAGCTGCAGAAAATCTGTCCAGGTCTTCCACACAAGCTTAGCCAGGCACACAGGCTCATTCACACCTTTCTTGACCAGTCTAGGGGTGTTGTTTTTTATTTTTGGAAAACTTGTATAGGGTTGAGAGAGATACTCCAAAAACAAGACTATGTACACTCCGGTATTCTTCAGAACAAGCTATGTTAAAGTCTGTGCTTGTAACAAACAGAAGACTTTAACTTTAAAGTAGTGGTAGTATTTCCTGTAAACTTCTTTCTTAGAGCCATAAGAGCAGAGTCCCTTTAGGCTGGATTCACACCTATGCAGTTTTAGCGCTTTTTGCATTTTGCAGATTTGCACTACAGTCCATTTAACATGGTTTCCTATGGAACACGTTCTGTAGTGCAAATCTGCAAAATGCAAAAAGCACTAAAAATGCATAGGTGTGAATCCAGCCTTAAGTAGGAGGTCATCTGGACAAAGCTCTTCAGGACACCAGCCGGTGTCCACTTTCACCAGTCCCACAGCTGACTCTCACCAGAGGGTGACACCTTACTCTGGTGATACCAGACTAGATCTGTAGTGTAACGGTCTCAGCCAAATGATCAGACCAGAGGTGATATGCAACACTATTTTACTTAACAATGAACTTCAACATAAATTGTACCGGAGTTCTGTGAACACGGTATACAGTACAGAATATTAATATGAACCGTGAAGAAAAAGCATATAACAATTATACTGCCATTCAACTAATGTCCACTAGGTGGCAGCAGCATGTTGTGAGTTCAATATTCAAATAGGATAGAGGGTAAAATGATCTCACATGTCCAAGATAGTAATCGTTCTTTCCACAGACTGTGAGCTGAGTGGACCTCCTTCTGGCACAAACTGCTTGCTGGCACTGCTTTCTACTTGCTTTGGTCAGGAGGTTCTGGTGGCTGCAGATAGGGCCAACCCACTTCATGGACAGCTTCTGAAAATGGACTGTAAAGGAGTCCTCTCCAGTGACTGGGGCTTGGAAAGATGCTGCGTGCTCTTGTGCTCACTGCTGGTGGCCCGCACACCAGACTTAACAGGGGAGGACCCAGCACCTGGGAACAGCTCACTTGCCCAGTCACTGCTGTCCCATCAGGCAGGATCTCTCTGAGCACAGGAAGCTGGGTGGAGCTGACATTTATATCCCCCGGGCGGATCCAGGAGCTCAGAGGATTGTGGGGAGTTGAGTTAAAGGGACCTACACCAGAATCTGGACAAAGGGGCATCCCACTACAGATCTTCTGCGGCAGCCTCTCTCAGTCACTTCTCTTTAGCTGCAGGGTCTCAGCATCCAGGTCTTCAGGTCACCCACCTAAGGCCTCAGGACAGCAGACATAGCAGCAGTGCCTAGGAGGGCAGTGTGCCCCTCCAGGCTGGACTAATCGTCTTCAGGAAAAAGACCCTGAGCTCAGTGAACTCACAGAATATATACAGTCTTCCAGCATGCCATCAGAGCCTGCCTCCCTTGGGATAGGCCAGGGCTGTATCCATATTCATTCTGCCATCTACATAGCTCCACACCTATCATCCAGAAACTTCTCAAGTTTCCTGGATACAGCGGAAGCTATCAGACAGCCTGGCAGTAGCTGAGCACACTGAGCAAACCTGACTAGCAGATTGCAGCTTCACTGATTACAGTGAGCAAACTATGCTTTTACCTAATAAACATTAACCAGTTTCCGGCCGCCCTATAGCACTTTTATTATTATAAGTTATTTTAATGCTACAGGGCATTTTCACTTAGGGGTGTACTCACTTTTGTTGCCAGCGGTTTAGACATTAATGTCTGTGTGTTGAGTTATTTTGAGGGGACAGCAAATGTGCACTGTTATACAAGCTGTATACTCACTACTTTACATTGTAGAAACGTGTCATTTCTTCAGTGTTGTCACATGAAAAGATATATAAAATATTTACAAAAATGTGAGGGGTGTACTCACTTTTGTGAGATATTGTATATCTTTGAAAGCATTCTTACTTTATAGCATTTCTTCACACCTGCATAAAACTTTTGCACAGTACTGTACATAAATGTTTCACAAAAAGAACCTTCGATGTAATAAAGGACGTGATCACTTTCTCATGCCTGACAGCACAATCCTTTGTGTATTAGGCAGCAGAGCCTTCTGGCGAACCCAGTTGCCTGACTTGGAAGGAACACATTGGAATCACTTTCCTCATGGCAAAGAGGATAATTATATGAAAACATTTCTCTTCAGGGAAGCAAATTTCATAGCAATGGACGCACTTATGATTATATGCTAAAATAACCCGGTTTTGCGTCACTACTATCTGAGTCATTTGCCTTAGCAACACAGAAATAACAACATTCCCTATATTTAAAACACATTGCAGTTTAAAAAGGATTTAATAACAGCGTAGATATGCGGCAACTCCAGGCGGCCAACAGCGCCCTGAGCCAGTGCCAGGCAGATATGAAAGAACATCATTGAAACAGTTTATACGTTCATTACATTGTGAAATCAAAATACTACAGCTAGTATCAGTACCTGGTGATTAGATTATATTTCTGCAATCCCGGAAAAGGAGAACATAAATTGAGAGAGCATGAAACATAGAGAAAGAAAGAAAGAAAGGGTAGGAAGACAAAAAGAAAGAAATAAAGGAAGACAAAAAGAAATAAAAAAGGAAGGAAGACAAAAAGAAAGAAAGACACAAATAAAGGAAGAAAGACAGAAAGAAATAAAGAAAGAAAGAATGGAATGGAAGAATGGAAGACAAAAAAGGAAGGAAGACAAAAAGAAAGAAAGGAAAGAAGACAAAAAAAAAGGAAGGAAGATGCAAAGAAAGGAAAAAAAGAAATGAAAAGAAAAAGAGACAGAAAGAAAGGAAGACAAAAAGGCAGAAAGGAAGGAAGAGAATAAGAAAGAAAAGGAAGGAAGACAAAAAGAAAGAAAAAAAAGTACCAGCAAAGTGTAAAAAAAAAAAAAAAAAAAAAAAAAAAAAAATCCCTGATCCCCCCCCCAGAGTAGTACCATGTTACTATAGTAACACTGAACTCTTCTGATGAAAGTACAGAAAAAATAAAAAAAAAGTTAAAAAATAATAAATAATGTTAAAAAAAAACAAATGAAAAAAATATTTAAAATATTGAATAAAAAATGTTGTTCTTATTTTTATTTTAATTTTTTTTAACATGCTTTAACAATCAGTGTCCTGATCACCACCACACCAGCCATATTTATTTAATTCCTTAATTTTCCAAAAAAATTTGACCAAAAATTGCAACTTCAAAAAATTTGCCATGTCTCTTACTGCCTCAGACTGTCCTGGGGGGTATTTGTACTGTCCTGAAATGTTAAGGACCTCAAGAAATGAGATTGGCTATAAGCAGGGCTGCTGTTAGAGTTCAGCCTACCTGACAGATCCCCCCTCTGAAAATATTAAATTATATTTTTGCTAAAATGCCCATGGGGGAGCAGGGGGCTGGTGGTATAGATACCGATCCCCCTGCACTTCAGGGTAAACCACAAGAAACTGCAACAAGGCAGTAGAGCTGGCCCTCCTGCTTGGCAGGTGCTGGACCCCCTGTTTGAACTGATGGGGCCTGGGAGGGCTGAGGGCTGGCTGTACTGCCTTATCAGCGACCCTGGTCATCAGTACATCAGAACTGATCAATTTTCAAATATATTACCATAGTATAGTTTGTGGACACTATAACTTCCTACAGACTATTTATTGAATTTTTTTTTTTTTTTTATCAAAGACATGTAGCAGATTAAATTTTGGCCTAAATTTATGAAGAAATTAGATTTTATTGGATATGTTTTAACAGAAAGTAGAAAATATATTTTTTTTTTTTTAAATTCTTAGTGTTTTTAAATTTATATTGCAAAAAATAAAAAACGCAGAGGTGATCAAATACCACCAAAAGAACGCTCTATTACGTGTGAAAAAAATTATGAAAATTTAATTTGCGTACAGTATTGCATGATCGCGCAATTGCCAATAAAATAGCGCAGTGCTGAAAAGCAAACAACAGCCTGGTCATAAAGGGGGTAAAATCTTCCGGAGCTGAAGTGGATATGCTTTGTTCATTTTTCATCTACTCCAAGGCGGCGTTATTTTTTTTTCCGACAATCTGGTTATACTCCAAAACTATTTAATAATACACTTGCTTGTCCACATTTAGGGCAGAGTGTGGTAAAAGGAAAGCCATACCTCCCAACTTTTTGAGATGGGATTTTTTTTTGATTTTTGAGATGGGAATGAGGGACACCTATCAGCAAAAGTATGCAGGCATAGGACACACCCCTTATTACGCCCCCTTAAAGGAGAATTGTACAAAAAATAAAAGATTGGTTCAACCCACAAGTGTTTTTTTTTACCACTACTATTCCTTTATATTGGCTTTTGGAATTTACAAATGCAGCAATTTAGAAATAAAATGAAAGGTTTAGCACTGGAAAACACCTTTTGATAGATAAAAAGTGCATTTTATATACATCTATATCAAGGGTGCCCAACCTTTTTAAGAGCGAGGGCCACTTAAGCAACTTGGTAACCAGTCGCGGGCCACAATAAGCGAAGCAGGCATATGACAGGTCACGGCTACTCTATAGGCCCTCCGATCTGATCCACCCAGATGGAAGGGGACGAATTTCCTTCTATTTTTTTTTAGAGGATCGGATTGAAGGCAGTTGGGAGTAAACGGACAAAAGTCTGTTTACATCTGCCACTCTGTAGAGGTTAATTGAGGGTCGGTCCGATTGGTTAGGGCCGATCGTGTGAAAAGGGCCTAAACTGCCTTCACACTGATGTGCTGCGGTTTACCCACACCATGGGTGCAGCGTAATGCACCTGTGTCTATCCTGCGGGTTAACTGAACTCTGCCTGTGACAAAAGCCAGCGCTGTACAGGAAGCATAGGCTTATGGGGCTCTGCTCTGCAGCCGCTTTCTTCCTCTACCACCAGCTTCATTCACAACACTGATGCTGTGGTATGATGGGTCTGCAACCTGCGATCTGGGCTTGCTAACCCACCATTCCAGAGCAGGAGGTCGCAGGCCATCACCACTGGTTGGCCACCCCTGATCTATATAGATCAGACCAAAATGAGGGACAAATGAGGAGGAATGAGGGACAGAGGGACATTGCTCAAAATCAGGGACAGTTGGGAGGTATGGGAAAGCAAGTATTTTGACAATTCTTTTAACCACTTCCCATCCCGCCCATAGTCATATGACGCCCACAAGGTGGATCTCCCATCCTGGGTGGGCGTCATATGACGTCCTCCCATTCCGCAGCCGTGATGTCCGCCGGGCACCCTCGATTGCCCGTGAAAACAACGGGACCGTGCGGGACCGTGGAGCTGTGTGGGTAAACACACAGCTCCACGTCCTGTCAGTGGAGAGGAGACCGATCATGTGATCCCAGTACGGAGGAACACCGATCGGTCTCCTCCCCTTGTGAGTCCCCTCCCCCCACAGAATCACTACCTTAGGGAACACATTAACCCCTGCAGCGCCCCCTAGTGTTAACCCCTTCTCTGCCAGTCACATTTACACAGTAATCACTGCAATTTTATAGCAACGATCAATGTGTAAATGTGAATGGTCCCAAAAATGTGTCAAAAGTGTCCGAAGTGTCCGCCGCAATGTCGCAGTCATGAAAAAAAAAAAAATCGCAGATCGCCGCCATTACTCGTAAAAAAAAAAAAAAAAATGCAATAAATCTATCCCCTATTTTGTAGACGCTATAACTTTTGCGCAAACCGATCTATATACGTTATTGCGATTTTTTTTTACCAGACCATATTTATTATAGCAAAAAAATATTGTGTTTTTTTTCAAAATTGTCGCTCTTCTTTTGTTTATAGCGCAAAAAATAAAAACCGCAGAGGTGATCAAATACCACCAAAAGAAAGCTCTATTTGTGGGAAAAAAAGGACGTCAATTTTGTTTGGGTGCAACGTCGCACGACCGCGCAATTGTTAGTTAAAGCGACCCAGTGCCGAATCGCAAAAAGTGCTCTGGTAAGGAAGGGGGTAAAATGGCCCGGTGCTGAAGTGGTTAAGTAGACCTCTCGATCACTCTGTATAGTCGCATGCTGTATTGTTAACAAATAGAGATTAATCTCAGTAGCTGGCAGGAGTGAGGCTGATTTGATGTATCGCTGCAGCTTCAGGGTGTCAGTACAATGAGTGTCTTATCACCGGGGGAAATTAACATGTTTATTTAAATCTCTTACTCCAGCTGCACGAGCGGGACGCTGGAGGGGAGGAACCGCACGCGCCTCCTGCGCTGTCTTGGAGTTATAATGTACCCTTCAATAGTTTATTGTAATCAACTTCCTTTCTTCCTGCAGCGCAAATCCTTCCATGAATGGGATTAAATGTCACACATTTGCATTATGCTTCCTTACTACGTGCATAAACTTCAACCAATGCTTCCTAACTATGGGTCTATGGAATGTACTGGTTCACACCAGATGCAGTCCAGTGCATTTTTACTTAGCAACAAAAACACATGGACAGTGTTGAACATGGACTCCAATGGGCCTTGTTCACACCACTGGTGTGGGTTCCAGTGTAGGTTACTAAAGTAGAACATGTTGCATCTTCTCTGCAGCCCATCCGGAACACAGCAAAACACATCAAAAATGCACCGGAAACTAGGGAAAAAAATGTCCTGGAATGCATCAAAAACACACCAGAATATATCAAAAACACATCCAGGAACATGCAAAAACACATCCAGCATACAGAAATTGTGGTGAGTGGATGCATTTCTGCATGTTCCAGTGCATTTTTCCCCCCTTCTTTTTCTTCATCTCAATTGAGAACAATTGAGGGTTCCTGGTGAGGTTGCTAGGGTTTTTATGAGCAATGAGCAGTGGCATATTGCTTTTCCACCTACACTGGCCACTAACACTAGCCTAGGGGCTTTTTTCCACTTACCACCAATGGAAAGGGACACTGATACACTGACCACCAATGCTAGGGGCCGATTTTCCGAAGACCACCAAAGGAAGGAATAATTTATACATGGCCCACCGAGGATCAGGGACAATTTTCCACCTATCAACAATGTAAAGGGTCACATTTACACTGTCCACCAAGCAAGGGGGCAATTTTCCACTGACCACCAATGTATTGGGTCACCTATACCCTGAACACATAGGCTGTAACGTTTTACATCATCACTAATGCAAAGGGGCAATTTTCAACTTACCACCAATGTAATGGGTTGCATCTACACTGATTAGTAATGTTATGGGACAATTTTTCACTGGCACCAATTTAAGGGGTCACTTATATAATGACCACTAATTTAAGGGATTGCATTTCCACTGACTACTAATGCAAGGAGGCCATCTCCCAGCTGTCACCAACGACAACGTTAAGGGTCACATCTACACTGTCCACTAAGCTAGGGGGGCATTTCCACTGACCACCAATGAGACAACATTGATGGAAGCTAGGTCATTCACATTCCGACCCAATGAAATTATATTAGCAGGTGGCAGATTATATCAGTCTTATGGCTCTGTTTATTGTGTTTGATATCAGACTACCTCATCCACCATCTGCTGGCTTGTATGCTGACCTAATTGGTCATCACCCCCACCTGGAGGGACCTGAAAGTATCTTGGGACCCCCACTAGTGAGTTATTTACACATTTAATAGTGGAGTCGTGATATTACTTATAAATTGCATAATAGACCCTGAGAGATATATATATATCTATATATTCTCCTGTAGGAAAAGCCAGGATCCATTCACCATCAATATAAAGCTATCCCTCTAATTTGCTAAATATGGGGGGAGATATACAGCTTTAAAGGTAAATTGGACTGAATATAATCCTGATTAATACAAGCTTCAACCAGGTGCTATATACCCTTGTGTTTTTTGTCTTTAAGGCATAAATGCACTTTTGGAATATATTATTTCTTGCACAATACTCTGTTATGCTGATCCGTACACTACTTGACTCTGTGGGACTTTTTGGATCCCGGTCGATTAGGTTGAGTCCCGGGGGAGGTGTTATATAGTAAGTGCCCTATCCACTAAAGTTGCATACTTATAGAGATAGAGAGTGTGAATCACTATATGTATAGTTATTATCACCCAGTAAATATTTCAAGGCGATACCTCTGTTTGAAGTCTCCTTATTGTTCCAGCGCCCACCCAGGGAGTTTTTGTGTGCAGGTGTGGTTTGTTTTCTAAGGTGGGTACCACGTGTCTGACATATGGTTGCAATAGATATATAATTGGTGTATGTAAATATTGTAATGACTGATATATGTACCTATATATGATTGTAAATGATATTGTTTTCTTCCATAGATGAGTACTGTGTGGTCTTCATAAGCCCGGATGAAACATAATTGGCAAAACACGTTGGCACGCGAGGACCTAATACACTAGCGCTCATTCTCTTGCTACAAAACCACATACAGGAAACTGCTTCATACTACTTTTGTATTTTATGAGGAAGATGGATGCGGTGGCATCAATATTTTTTAAATGTCTGATACCTAAATAAAATATGTCACTTTTTCTGAATTGAGTCTATGCTCCTTTTTCTGGCCAGTCCAAAATCCTTCATCACCTTTGTTTCTTGTTTGGATTCCAATTGAAGGGGTTACATCTACACTGACCAGCAATGTTATGGAACAATTTTCCACTGACCACCAATTTAAGGGGTGACTTATACACTGACCACCACATCTGGGGTATATTTTACAATGACCACCAATTTAGGAGATTACATTTACAACGACTACTAATGCAAGGAGGCCATATTCCACTGATCACCAATGTAAAGAGTTGCATCTACACTACCTATCAATGCATCGGGCAATCTACAATGGAATACAAGGACTAGGGGTTGATTGTCCACTGATCATTAATGTATGGTGTAGCAGGGCGGTACCCTGCCAGGGTCAAGGTCTAGTAAACAGCCAGTTCACTAATGAGTCAGCTGTGTTCTGGGCTTTAAGTAATCACCAAACCAAGGCTCCCATTTGGAGACAGCTCCACCCCGGCAGATAGGAAGTCTGGCCCAGGATTCAGGAGGGCTCCACCTAGATGAGAGGTGGGAGCCAGTGCAGCACGAGGCTGCTAGCGATAAGCACAGAGTTGCTGAGTGCTCGGTCGGTGGGAGACAGACCAAGGCCTAAAGTGTAAGGTCTGAGCAGGAGAGCTGTGGTGATTAGCCAAGCGGGCTGAATGTTGTTTATTTCTGTAGCAGAACTGGAATGCTGAATACCCCTGCCAGGAAATCTGCTGTATTTGTTGAACTTTCTTTTGAATAAAAATGGGCAAAACCCTTAAACAAAGTAAAAGTGAGTGGTAATGTCCTTGAAGCTCTAAACTTGGAGTGAATCTACACCAAAAAAGAGAGGTGTGACTGGGGACTCCTCTGAAAAAAGAAAACAATAGCGGTGCTTTCCCCAATATGTAGGAAGGCGTTGGTTTCTACCAAAAATATATTCACACAAAAAAGAGCAGATGTCCTAGCAAGGCCACATAACCCCCCCCCCCCCCCCCACCAGAAACAACTCACCCAGAACCAAAAGGAGACCCTCTAAGACCAACCCCCCACCCCCTCAAACCACCCATTAGGGAGCAGGAACACAGGTGCACAAGTCAATGCAAAACACCTCAGTGGGTACAGTAGATATTGTCTAGTGCCCAAAGGTGTCACTACTCCCAGGGTGACCACCCACAGACAGCTGGCTAGAGAAGCTCAGTGATACCTGCCTATCCCCCGAACGAAAGTCATTGGGAAAAGTCCAGCTTTAAGAGTAAATGATCTCATCCAGGGGTAACTGACCATTAATGCTACAGTTTTCAGTTTCCCACTGACCACCAATTTAAGGAGTCACTTTTACACTGATCACCAAGGCTAGGGGGGAATTTTCCACTGACTGTGAATGTAAGGGGTAACATCCACACTGACCACTAATACAAAAGAGACATTTTATCATTTCTACCAATGTAAAAGGTCACATCTACACTTACCACTAATGTCAGAGGGAAATTGTTCACTGATCGCCAGTCATTTATACAATGACCACCATGGCTAAGGGGCAATTTTTCACTGACCACCAATGTGAGGGGTTACATCTACACTCATTTTTTATGCAACTGACAAAAATTACAATACCACAAAGCTAACAGCTCAACCATAATTTTCGTTTGCATGCGCACCTGACACACAAGTTTGTGTTCATAGGCGGAGCTTTATCTCAATTTTTGGGGTATTTAAAAAATAAATGTCACCTTTCATTTTTTTTATGTTGTAACTTTTTTTTTTTTTTATTTAACTTTATTGCTATCACAAGGGGGCATGACAATGAATATGATAGGATCTCTTTAAGGAGACATTAGGAGTCTGTTAGACCCTTAATGTCACACCTGCACCCCGTTGAAGCTGATCGAGCACAGGCTGTCTCAATTGCAAGTGTATAGAAGTGATTGGACGGCTTTTCAACTGCTCAGATCAGTTGTAAAAGCCAGCAGCTGGAGTTAAAAAAAAAGAAGACAAATTCTTGGCTGCTATATCGGCTGGGAGCTTGTTAACATGTCAGTGCTGCATCTGACGTAACAGCTATGATGGTGGCAGCAAAAGCATTAAAGCCTAACACACAGCTCCCAACTGTCCCTGATTTGGACGGACTGTCCCTTATTTGGAGCAATGTCCCTCATTCTGGTCTGATCTATATAGATTTATCAAAAATTAGCTTTTTATCTATCAAAAAGTGTTTCCCAGGGCTAAACATTTCATCTGATTTCTAAATTGCTGCATTTGTAAATTCCAAAAGCCAATATAAACGAATAGTAGTGGTAAAAAAAAAAAAGCACTTGTGGGTTTAACCAATCTTGTTTTTTTTATACAATTCTCTTTTAAGGGGGCGTGGCAAGGGGTGTGTTCTATGCCTGCATACTTTTGCTGATAGGTGTCCCTCATTCCCATCTCAAAAAGTTGGGAGGTATGCTAACACCAACCAAGATGTTTTTGATTCTTTTGGATGTAGTTGGAAAGATGGAAAAAAAATTGGTCTGTGACCCCTTTAGGGTGATATCCCTCACTTATTTTCTGTGTGACACCAGGACAATAAATGACAGATTGCAGTTTTAACAAGAATATAAAGGCACAGATAGCATTAAAAACATTGGTAAAAGCTTTATCCTTTCCTTACTCCATTTGAAATGCTTTTTTTGTTCCTTTCTGTGAGGCCAATGGGTAGGTAGATAAAGCAGGTGCCCTGGGCGCTTTGGTGACAGGGGGTGCAAAAAGGGCAAAATATGGAACCTATGCTGATGAAGTAGTGTGTGTGTGTGGTGTGGGGGGGGGGGGTGCACTTTGGCCTTGCCCATTGGCTGGGATTGAAAAGTTGCAGTTCTGCTTTAACCCCTTCATGCTGCCCCCGGGAATCACTGTAATTGGCTCCCTTAGTGGTCACCTGATCAGAAGCCCATGCAGCTAATCAGAAGCTATAACCGAAAGCTGTTGGTGACAGCTTGGTCAGTGTACTGGGAATATGCAGTTAGCGCACTCTCAACTCAACCTCAGACCACGGTGTGTGGATATGTGCAGCCGATGGGCGTTAAAGTGGTAGTAAAGGTTTTTTTTTGAAAATTGCTGACAGACAGGATATTTATAACAGAGAAGAGACCCTATCTGTCATGAATGCTTTCCCCTGCCTGTCAGCCATCATGTTCGCCAAAATTTAAAGCCCTGATCTGTGCCGCTGCGATGTGACACCCTGCGCATGTGCGCAATCAAGCAGTAGAAAGAACAGAACCCGGAAGGAAGACCGGGCGAAAATGTAAACACCCGGGAGCCACCAGATTGATCATAGAGCAGTGCTGGAGGGCTCGGTGTGATAGGGAATTGTGCTATAATGTTCTAATATGCTGAACATACTAATACATTATGGCATAATCTATCTGGGGGCACCTAAAAAGAAGTAATGTTAGCGGGGTTTACTACCACTTTAACCACTTCAGCCCGGAAGGATTTGCCACCTTAATGACCAGGCCATTTTTTGAGATACGGCACTGCGTCGCTTTAACTGACAATTGCTCGGTCGAACAACGCTGTACCCCACAAATAGAGCTTTCTTTTGGTGGTATTTGATCATCTCTATGGTTTTTATTTTTTGCGCTAAAAACAAAAAAAGAGCAACAATTAAAAAAAAATATATATATATATCGTATTTATTGGCATATATCATGCACCTGCAAGTTTTTTTTTTTAAATAAACCACTTTGAAGCAAAATAATGGTCAGTGCCCATCAATGCAGCCTGATTAGTGCCCATCTGCAGCCTGATTAGTGCCCATCTGCATCTTCAATGCAGCCTGATCTGTGCCCATCTGCAGCCTGATTAGTGCCCATCTGCATCTTCAATGCAGCCTGATCTGTGCCCATCTGCAGCCTGATCTGTGCCCATCTGCAGCTTCAATGCAGCCTGATCTGTGCCCATCTGCTTCTTCAATGCAGCCTAAACAGGAGATGACGGCTCTGTGAATTCCGGCGGCACTCGTCCCCCTCCGAGGTACACTATCAGCGTATAACACGCACCCTTGATTTGCCCCCTATTTTCAGGGGGATAAAGTGCGTGTTATACACCGTTAAATAAGGTTTATATTTTTTCGTTTTTACTATAATAAATATCCCAATTTTTAAAAAGACAAAAACAAATTTCTTCATCAGTTTAGGCTGATATATATTCTTCTACATATTTTTGGTAAAAAAAAAAAAAAAAAAATCACAATAAGCGTATATTGATTGGTTTGTGCAAAAGTTATAGCGTCTACAAAATAGGGATAGATTTATGGCATTTTTATTTAATTATGTAATGGCGGTGGACAGATCGGACACTTTTGACACATTTTTGGGACCATTGACATTTATCAGTGCTATAAAAATGCATTGATTTCTGTGTAAATGTTGCTAGTAGGGAAGGGGTTAAAACTAGGATGTTTCCATCTTGATACTACAATTTTGCCTTTTTCAATTGACCTTATGTTCAGCAATAATGGTTTATATTACCAATTACTACAATCGTCACTATGTGATCGATGTTTATATAAACTTATGAAAGAATGATGTTTATGTGACGTACATGTATGTACATCATGAATTGTTTTTATATCAATATGTGTGTATATATATATATACATTTTTAACCATCTAGTTATGTAATCAATGCTACGTGCCATATCATTTGTTTATGGCAATAAACATGTTTACATTTTTTTCCAAGCTGCTGGTCGTATGCACCAAGGAACAAAGAGAAGCACACCGCTTCCAGCAAAATCAGGTGCAGACCTAAGCTCACCACCGCGGAAGACCAACAAAACAAGTCACATAGCTACAGGCAATGGTAGACCTTTCACAAGCGATAGCTTGCTTGTTCACAACCAATGTAATACTAAACAGGCAGGTCTTTTAAAGGGAGTCCATCCAAATTGGGATCCACCCAAAAACACACCTGACTCTAATAGAGCCACATACAAACAACATTTCAACCAACATTTTAAAAAACATTGCAATGTTTAAAATGCATACATATGTCTAAACAAATGCACACAAAAAACAGTAACAGTCATAATAAAAATATATATGTAAGCTTGTGGTCATTTATCCAAAAATAAATCACAATCAAAGCAAATCATGAAAAAGGGAGAAAAAGTAAAGAAAAGGACAATAAAGCCTAGAAAAAACACACAGTGTCCGAATCCAGGCTTATAAATGCCCAAAAAGAGGTTAACCCAAAACACACCTATTCATTGAATATATGAATGCAAAATGCCTATGCACACATGATAAACATTCATAGGTGTGTATGTAAATAGATGTATAAAGCAAAATCTCATTGGGTATTAAAAGTTCAGAACCAAAACTTTGTTCAGCTAAACTGAACCTCAATGTAATCGGACTATTCATGTGAAAAACACAGAGCGCTGACTGGTGATGAAAAAATAGCCATCACAAGTCAAATTTACGAAGGACATAAGGACAAAAGGAGCATTGTAACAAAAAGCAATGGATTCTGATGTAAAATATAAACATCAGAATGTACAAAATCGCAACAGTGACAAAATAAAGGGAAAAGATATGGAATTGATATAAATATATATATATATATATATATATATATACATACATGTCTGAAATTATTCACATGTACTGCATGTGTGTATATATATATATACTATATATATATATATAGACCTGGATGGAACAAAAAGGAATGTAATTATAAAAATGTGTGATGTCCCATTGATGGTTTATTCCAAAAGGTTTTCTGGTATTAAAATAAAAAGTCCAAAAAACTTCCCTTTTGCAGAGAAGTTTGAAAACATCTCCTATTCTGGTGGGTGTCATGACTTTTTCTAGAATCTGTACACCTGCAAAGGTACTGCTGCCATTATGGTATTGGTTGAAGTGTCTAACATTAGTGGATACATTTTTCTCAATGCTGTACAAATGTTCTTGAAATCTATCCCTGAGTCCCCTAGTGGTACGTCCAAAGTATTGCACATTGCACGACTTGCATGTAACAACAGAAATGACAAATTTTAGACACTACTACAAACTGACAAATATTAGACATGTGCACACTGGCATATTTCGTTTCGGAATTTCGTTTTCGTCTGAAAAATGTATTTATTTAGTTACTCCCGAAATAATTAGGGTTTAATCTGTCATTGAAGGCTTATGATGTCTGTCGAATGTTCTAAGAAGATTCGACGGAATAGCTTGTAGGCGGAAGATTCGACGGAGCAGCTAAACTGTAAGACGCCGTAATCGTACATTTCCGGTCGAATGTTACGCCTACAAGCTATAGTAGAATTCTAATGTTGTATGACACTAGTAATAATTATATTTATTAATCAGTCAGCCAACATTAGAATTCTTCTATAGCCTATGGGCAGAGCATTTGACCATAAATGTCCACTCGCGCCGACTGCTTCGTCAAATCTTCATGTCAAATCTTTTCTCTTTATGTAGAATAATCTTGGACTAATAGAGCTAAGGTTAGGCACATTCGACCACAGGTTCAATGGACACAGATCACTATTGTCAGCGTCATGTCGAATCTCCTATCTATATCGAACTGTGGTCACAACGAAAACAAAAATAAAGCATTTGTTTATGTTGGATCTTTTGTTTTTTTTTGGATTCTGCACGTTCGTTATCGTTTGTTAAAACAAAAATACCCAAAATTTGGACGAAAATGCATTCGGACGAAAACTAATGCACATGTCTAACAAATATACAAAATCTTTATGATCTGGCACATGATTGTTATAATAGTGTTTCTTAAGTGCCACATTCCTAATAAATGTATTAATGTCAAGGATAGTGTCAAAGATATTAAAATGTCTCTCAGGACAAAAATTCAGACCTTTAGATAGAAGGGAGGTTTCCTCTGAAGAGTTTTGTGGGACTTACGGATGGAGAACTTGGCTCCTTAGAGCTGCTTCTACAACACCTCAATTCGAATGACAGAAATTTACAGTTTACAGGAAAGTGTAATTCAAGGGATATTGATTTTCTGGACATACATCTGTGTGGCTTTGAAAATAGCATTCACACCAGTTTGTTCAGGAAACCCATGTCTGGCAATACTTGGCTCATGGCTCAGTCGGACCACCCCAGACACACTGTCTGGGATATCCCTGTTGGCCAGTTTTTGAGAATCCGCAGATTGTGCAGCGACCAATCATCTTATGGGAAAGAAGCGAGAGCTCTTTACTGGCTGTTTTTACAGAGGGGATATCCCAAATATATGTTCGATAGAGCCTGCGCAATTGCGGATTCCAAAGACAGGTCAGAACTTTTGAGCCAATCCAAATATGGAACAAAAGATAAACAGAAAAAACAATTTTTCAACAAAGAGAGACCCACTTTGAGCACATCCTTCAGCAGGGAATTTAATGAGATCAAAACCATTGTACATCGATATTTGCCTATACATTTTGAAGACAGTGTATGCGCAGACCTCTTGGAATAAACTGCATTCCCAGTTGTGTACCTACTTTGGGCAATTCTCTGTCCCTAGTTTGTTTGATCCTGCCACCTTGAGGTCCACCACTTGGTTACACTTCAAAGAAAATTATGGTTGCGGTGTGACTGGATGTTTGTGTTGCAAGCACATCATTAAGGGGTATTTAATACGATCCTTCTCTAATGAAAAAACGCATCAGATCAAATCCTTCTTTAATTGCAACACACGCTATGTCATTTATGTTGTTACATGCAAGTCGTGAAATGTGCAATACATCGGACGTACCACTAGGATAGATTTCAAGAACATTTGTACAGCATTGAGAAAAATGTATCCACAAATGTTCCTGGACACTTCAACCAATACCATAATGGCAGCAGTACCTTTGCAGGTGTACAGATTCTAGAAAAAGTCATGACACCCACCAGAGGAGGAGATATTTTCAAACTTCTCTGCAAAAGGGAAGTTTTGGGATTTTTTATTTTAATACCAGAAAACCTTTTGGAATGAACCATGAATGGGACATCACACATTTTTATAATTAGATTTGTTTTTGTTCCATCCAGGTCTGTATATATGCATGCAGTACATGTGAATAATTTCAGACATGCATGTGTATGTGTGTATATATATATATATATATATATATATATATATATATCTTTTCCCGTTATTTTGTCACTGTTGCGATTTTGTACATTCTGATGTTTATATTTTACATCAGAATCCATTGTTTTTTGTTACAATGCTCCTTTTGTCCTCATGTCCTTCGTAAATTTGACTTTTGATGACTATTTTTTCATCACCAGTCAGCTCTATACGTTTTTCACACGAATAGTCCGATTACATTGAGGTTCAGTTTACCTGAATAAAGTTTTGGTTCTGAACTTTTAATACCCAATGAGATTTTGCTTTATACATCTATTTACATACACACCTATGAATGTTTATCATGTGTGACATTTTGCATTCATGTATTCAATGAACAGGTGTGTTTTGGGTTAACCCCTTTTTGGGCATTTATAAGCCTGGATTTGGACACTGTGTATTTTTTTCTAGGCTTTATTGTCCTTTTCTTTACTTTTTATTCTTTTTTCATGATTGGCTTGTAATTCAATTTTGGCTAAATGACCGCAAGCTTACATATATATTTGTATTATGACTGTTACTGTTTTTGTGTGCATTTAGACATATGTATGCATTTTAAACGTTGCAATGTTTTAAAAATGTTGGTTGAAATGTTTGTTGTATGTGGCACTATTAGAGTCAGGTGTGTTTTTGGGTGGATCCCAATTTGGGTGGACTCCCTTTAAAAGGCCTGCCTGTTTAGTGTTACATTGGTTGTGAACAAGCAAGCTATCGCTTGTGAAAGGTCTACCATTGCTTGTATCTGTCTGACCCCTTTGACAATAAAAATGACTTTGAGATAATTTGGAGTTCCAGTGTGCGACCAATTCCTTGTTTTGTTGGTCGTATGCCTCATTCAAAGTCCCACCAACCCTCCTTTTTGTTCTAGGTATAGGGATGGAGGTGCATACACATGCACTTCATTTAAAGTCCAACACTCTTCCTTTTTTATGCCTGCTTATCTAATGTCTTCTCTTATTCACAGCCATTCAAAGTCCAGAATTGATAAAGCTTATCTGAGAATTCAGAAAAAAGGGGGTGGAGAGCTAAAGTTACACTCTGCAGAGCTCAGTGAGGAGAACTCTGAGAGCTTATTGGATGAAAAGGACACACCCCCCTCCACACAGCACACAGGAACTGAGCTGAGGCTGTCAATCAGAGGCTGCGTGCTAGAGGTCCATTCCCTGTCACCTTTTTTCTCTTGGTGTCTGGAAATCTTGTCAGAAGTGACTCATATAAATCGCAGTGGAGCGACGTAGCAAACAAAAATGACACTTAAGCCCCATACACACGGTCGGATTTTTTCATGGATTCTGTCCGATCGGACAATGTTGTTGAAAAATCAGACCGTGTGTATGCACCATCGGACAGTGTACGTCGGATTGTCCGACGGACAAAGTCCTATCTCCTGCTGGATAGATTTGCCGACAACACGGACCGATCACACCAAATCCGATCGTGTGTACGGTTGTCCGACCGGACAAAGTGCTACGCATGCTCAGATCACATTACAAGACCAAAGCTATTGGCTACTAGCCTCTACGTAGTCCCGTCGTAGGCAACAAACGTCACCACGTTCAGAATGATCGGATTTTCCGACAACTTTGTCCGACCGTGTGTACGCAAAACCAACATCAGACAAAGTATGACGGACATGATCCGACGGACCTGGTCCTCGGATAATCCGAGCGTGTGTATGGGGCTTTAGTGGTCTAGATTGAGACAAGTACACACTATAGAGGGATATGCTTTGTTCATATTTCATGTCTGAGGATTACAACCACTTTACGGCTCTCCTAGTGGTCACATGACCGGAAGCCCATCCCAATGACTCCTAATCAGAAGCCGTGACCAAGAGCTGTTGGTGACAGCTCAGACAGTGTGCTGGGAGCTCTCAGCACAACCTCAGACCACTGCGGGTGCATGTGTGCGGTGGATGGGCATTACAGCCCACCTTTTTTTTAATTGTTGCATATAATAACAGGATAAAAAGTCTGCAATAAAAATAACCATTACACTTGAAGGTACACATGTGCTCTAAAAAAAAAAAAAAAAAAAAAAAAAAAAGTCAGCAAGCCTTATCTGCTATTAAAAATGTCCTTTTTATCTAGCTCTCACTTCCCCTCACTCATCCATTAGTAATGCAAAGCTAAAAAAAAATGTAAAAGCTCAAAAACACAAAGTTTTGATTTTTTTTAACCACATCCGCTGTCAGCCCCAATTGATGGTAATTGTATAGTAGGAGGGGACGTTGCTACCATTACTCATATTAAACAGATGTAGAATTCCTACAGAACACTTAATAATTCATAAATATGTAAAAGATCCAATGTTAACGCCACAATGGATTATTAATGGCACAATTACAATCGCTGAATTACATTGCGGAGTGATAAAGTGGGGGACCTTCCCTGGCCCAACCATTCTTCTTGATAAGACAATTTCCATAAAGAAGGACTGGCGGAGCGCGAAGCGTCTCATCACCTAGACAAGTTATTGCCGTGAACTTTGTGCAGCCGGTGACAACGTAGACATACAAATCCAGAGACAAGAAAGAAAGACGCAGTTATATAGTACCACATCCAACTCAGAGCCTTGAGCATCCTATATCTTCTGATACAGACATTGAAGTTAGATGTTGCTCAATCCCTTAAGCCTCGTACACACAATCGGATTGTTGGCAGACAAAGCGTCAGACTTTTGTCCGAAGGGCGTGTGCCAGGAACTTGTCTTGCATACTAATGGCACACAATTGTCGCCAACAAACACGAACGTAGTGACGTACTACGAGGAATTTCAGCTCTTGAGCGCCACCCTTTGGGCACCTTCTGCTAATGTCGTGTTTTGTTGAGAATTGATTCTGAGCATGCATGTTTGTACTTTCAACTTTTGTGTGATGGACTTGTGTACAGATGATAGGAAAATCTGACAACAGACCATTGTCCGCCAAAAATTTACTAGCCTGCCATCCAACATTTGTTGGCGGAAAGTTGGACAACAATTGTCTGATGGAGCGTACTAACGGTCGGATTTTAGGCCAACAGTCTGTCATCACACCTGAAGCTTTAGGCTTTGTTCACACCTGAAGGTGCAACCAAACTCCGATGCATTTCCATGTCTCACCTGTAGGGCGGCCCATTCATTTTAATGGGTTGCCCTTTGAGCAAGAACTCCCTGACTCTTTTACAAAGTGCACATGCCGAGTCAAGCTTCCCCAGGGTGAGCTCCTGCAGTGGGTGAGTATACATTGCTGTGTAACATTGTTAGTTTTGTATCTAGATCAAGTTATGAGCTTCAATCAGCATATTATGTCAGTTAAAACAATCTGACAAGTAAAAAATATATTATTTTACCTTTTATTATCCCTTAGTTTATCCTAATCAGTCCTAATTAACTCCTCCTTAACTTTCTCCCCTTAACTATTTTCCTGCTGATTTCGTTTTTTTTATTTTTTTATTTCAATTTACATATGATGTCAGTTAAAGCAATTTGACACAACTTAATACAAGTTTGATTATATCTAACCCTGTATAACCCCTTAGTATACCACAATCAGCCCTAATTAACTAATTAAATACCGGGCAATTTTACCCCCTCCCTGCCCAGACCAATTTTCCACTTTCAGCGCTGTCACACTTTGAATAACAAATTGCATGGTCATGCAACACTGTACCCATATGAAATGTTTCCTCTTTATTTTCCCCACAAATAGAGCTTTTTTTTGGTGGTATTTGATCACCACTGGCTTGTTTATTTTTTGTGCTACAAACAAAAAAAGACCCCAAATTTTTAAGAAAAAAATAATTTTTTATTGTTTTTTTGTTTTAAAATTTTGTAAATAAGTAAGTTTTCTCCTTCATTGACAGGAACTGATGAGGCTGCACAGATGAAGTGACACTGATGGGCACTGATAGGTGGCACTGATATGCTGCACTCATTGGCACTGATAGGTGGTACTGATTGGCACTGATAGGTGGTACTGATGGGCACTGATAGGCAGCACTGATGGGCGGCAATGATGGCACTGATGGGCCGCACTGATAGGCAGCATGGATGAGGAGGCTCTGACAGGCATTACTGATGGGCACTGACTGGCTCTACAAATGGGCACTGATTGGCATTGCATGTGGGTACAGGTGGGCATCACTGGTAGGGCATCGATGATCATTGCTGATGGGTCTGCGCTGATTATCAGTGCAGACCCCCTCCTGTCAGGAGAGCCACTGATCGGCTTTCCTCTACCCACGCCTTGTCAGTGCGAATGGAGGAAAGCCGATAAATGGCACTTCCTGGTTACCATGTGATCAGCTGATCAAGTGGTAAAGAGCCTCCGTCATAGGCTCTTTACCTAAATCGGAGATTCAGTGTGTTGGATTGACACACCGCACCACCAATCACAGCGCTGCATGCCCCCCGGGGGCACGCACAATCGTCTTATCCTGCTGGACATCATACGACACCCAGTCAGTACAATACAACCACACTGCGGCCATCATTTCGCATACGGCCGGCAGGAAGTAGTTAACTCCTTCTTACCTTAACTATTGTTTCCTAGCCGATTTTCTTTTTTATTTCAATCTGCATGTAGTGTCAGTTAAAGTGTTACTAAACCCAGGAGCCTGCATTCCCCATAGTGATAGCAAAAAAGGAAAACTGATGATAATAATAATAATAATCGTGTATTCAATAGATAAACAGTCCCCTTGATCCTCTGTATAAATGGAACGTCCAAATCCCAAGTCCACAAATTCACATCCGTGACTGGAGAAAACTTTTCACCAATTCGTGTGACACCACCACCTACTGAAATGGGCACTCACCAGAAACAAGTAAAACATGTGCCTTTTGGTTTATGCTGGGTTAACCACTCCACTCTATTAAGGATGAGCCCGGTGTTCGATTCGAACCCATGTTCGAATCGAGCACCGGGTGTTCGCTCGCTCGGCGAGCCCAGAACTATTGGGGCCGCTCGCATCAAATTCGTGTGATGCGAGCGGCCCCGCAATGCATTGCGGCCCGCGCAGTGCAATGCTGGCTGATGATTGGCCAAGCATGCACTGTGACCCCGCATGCTTGGCCAATCACAGCGCCGGCAGCGAGGAGAGCCATAATTGGCTACAGGCAGGATGCCTGTAGCCAATTATAGCTCAGGGGCTTAAGTACACGCCCCACGATATAAGAGGCCGCCGCGCCGGCGGCCTCGCATATTATGTTTCAGACAGTGTCAGCGTGTCAGTGTGCTGCTGACTGCTGACAACAATATGTGCTTTATTTCTGGGGATATGTGTGTGCATGCTGTTAGAACAGCATTGCAGTATCACATCTGGGGGGTGTCTATAGGTGGCCTGTGAAGGGGGGCAGGTTTCCTGTGCTTAGAACTTTCCCTGCAAAAAAGTGTCATTTTTGCAGGAAGAAAGCTATTTAAATCACTCGCGGCTAATGAATTGATGGCTCCTGTAACACAGAGAGCTGTCATTCATTAATAAAAAACAAAAAAAAAAAAAGCGTAGGGGTCCCCCCAAATTCAATAACCAGGCCTTCAGGTCTGGGATGGATATTAAGGGGGATCCCAGCCAAAAAAAAAAAAAAAATGGCGTAGGGTCCCCCTCAAAATCCATACCAGACCCTTGAGGTCTGGTATGGATTTTAAGGGGAACCCTAGCCAAAAAAAAATGGCGTGGGGTCCCCCTCAAAATCCATACCAGACCCTTATCCGAGCACGCAACCTGGCAGGCCGCAGGAAAAGAGGGGGGACGAGAGCGGCCCCCCCTCTCGCCTGAACCGTACCAGGCCACATGCCCTCAACATTGGGAGGATGCTTTGGGGGTCTAAGACCCCTAAAGCACCTTGTCCCCATGTTGATGAGGACAAGGGCCTCTTCCCCACAACCCTGGCCGGTGGTTGTGGGGGTCTGCGGGCGGGGGGCTTATCGGAATCTGGAAGCCCCCTTTAACAAGGGGACCCCCAGATCCCGGCACCCCCCCCCCCCTGTGTGAAATGGTAAGGGGGTACAAAAGTACCCCTACCATTTCACCAAAAAAGTGGCAAAAATGGTAAAAATGACAGGAGACAGTCTTTGACAATTCCTTTATTAAAATCTTCTTTCTTCTTGCTTCATCCTTCGGTTTCTTCATCTTCTCCTTCCTTCATCTTCTTCCATCTTCTTCTTCCATTTTCTTCTTCCTCCGATCCGCTTCTTCTTGCGCTGGTCTTCTCGTCCTTCTCGTCCGGCATCTTCTTCCGTCGGCGTCGGTGTCGGTGTCTCTGTCTCTTCTTGGGCCGCTCCGCGCAATGGGAGGCTCCCGCTGTGTGAGGCTCCGCTCCGTCTGACAGGTCTTTTATAATGGAGGGCACCTGGTGACCCCGCCCCCTCTGACGCACAGGGACATCATGGGGAATTCCATGATGGCTTTCCCCATGACGTCAGAGGGGGGCGGGGTCACCAGGTGCCCTCCGTTTTAAAAGACCTGTCAGATGGAGCGGAGCCTCACACAGCGGGAGCCTCCCATTGCGCGGAGCGGCCCAAGAAGACACCGACACCGACGCCGACGGAAGAAGATGCCGGACGAGAAGGACGAGAAGACCAGCGCAAGAAGAAGCGGATCGGAGGAAGAAGAAAATGGAAGAAGAAGATGGAAGAAGATGAAGGAAGGAGAAGATGAAGAATCCGAAGGATGAAGAAAGAAGAAAGAAGATTTTAATAAAGGAATTGTCAAAGACTGTCTCCTGTCATTTTTACCATTTTTGCCACTTTTTTGGTGAAATGGTAGGGGTACTTTTGTACCCCCTTACCATTTCACACAGGGGGGGGCCGGGATCTGGGGGTCCCCTTGTTAAAGGGGGCTTCCAGATTCCGATAAGCCCCCCGCCCGCAGACCCCCACAACCACCGGCCAGGGTTGTGGGGAAGAGGCCCTTGTCCTCATCAACATGGGGACAAGGTGCTTTAGGGGTCTTAGACCCCCAAAGCAACCTCCCAATGTTGAGGGCATGTGGCCTGGTACGGTTCAGGCGAGAGGGGGGGCCGCTCTCGTCCCCCCCTCTTTTCCTGCGGCCTGCCAGGTTGCGTGCTCGGATAAGGGTCTGGTATGGATTTTGAGGGGGACCCCACGCCATTTTTTGGGCTAGGGTTCCCCTTAAAATCCATACCAGACCTCAAGGGTCTGGTATGGATTTTGAGGGGGACCCTACGCCATTTTTTTTTTTTTTTTTTGGCTGGGATCCCCCTTAATATTCATCCCAGACCTGAAGGGCCTGGTTATTGAATTTGGGGGGACCCCTACGCTTTTTTTTTCCATTTTTTTTATTTTTTATCAATGACTTTTTTTTTATGAATGAGTTTCAATGAATCACTGTTCTCTGTGTTACAGGAGCCGTGAATTAACATTAGCCGCGAGTGATTTTAAATAGCTTTTTTACTTTCAAAAATGACACTTTGCGCAGAGACAGTTCTAAACACGGGAAACATGCGCCCCTTTACAGGCATACTATAGACACCCCCCAGGTACGAAATTTAAAGGAATATTACACTTTTATTGTTTCAATTTAAGCATTATTAAAATCACTGCTCCTGAAAAAACGTCCGTTTTTAAAAAAAAATTTTGCATTGATACATGTCCCCTGGGGCAGGACCCAGGTCCCCAAACACTTTTTATGACATTAACATGCATATTAGCCTTTAAAATGAGCACTTTTAATTTCGAACGTTCGCATCCATTATAACTAATAGGGTTCTAAAGCTCGCACGGACTTTAGGTCCGTTCGCGGGTTCTGGTGCGAGCCGAACGGGGGGGTGTTCGGCTCATCCCTACACTCTATGTTTGTAGATATCCGAATTGGTTGCAAACGGTTACTCCTTATATCTCCATATTAATCTCGATATCTCATGGAAAGCAGACAACCATCATTGCGCAACATGTTTAAAATGTATATGACTCAATAAAATAGATATGTAAATGTACATTCACAAGTAAAGTGCCTTTAGACCATCACTGAGTCTTTCCAGCAGTTTGTTTTGGGGCTAGCTAGCGCCGTTTCCTGAGATCTGCATGCGGTTCAAGCCTTGATTTGGTGCGGACTGGGGCAGGAAGTGACATTTGTGTTTACCCAGAAGCCTCTACGCATTTTGCATCCAATCATGCGTCTTCAGGAAGCTTCCTTAGTTAATAAAACCTTTAGAACCACCAGCTCTTTAAGGGGTTTGGCATGCCAGGAGGTGGGGTGGGGCTTGTGATCATGTGACCGCTGTGATTGGCTGTCACATGATCAGAAAACTCCCAATCGCAAGCAACATGCTCTCGGCACAGCTCTGTGGGCGTTATTGCACACAAATATGCAGCTGCTCGGTGCCAATGCCTGGCCACCAAAAGGCCGCATTTTTGCGTACACTCGGTGTCAAGGTGTTAAGCCCTGACAAAGGTATTGCTAAATAAACAGGTCCATGGAAAAAATATGTAAAAATTTCTCTGGTCCACAGGGAGCAGACAGGGGTGTGATCAGATTTGGGTAATATCCTTATCAAAATATTATTTTCAGATTTTAATTAAAGCATAAAGAAAAATGTTAAAACACAAGCAAGGTAATAAACCAGGTCCCAAAAGAACGATTGTATTCTGATAGTCTGAAGTTTTTCTGCTTTCACAGTTGGACTGCAAATTCCCAGGATTCCCATAATCCTCCAAGAAAGTCAGTTACAGAATGCCAGGTGGGGGTGTGATATTCATCTGAAGACATTTCTGTTTCTTTTATACTTCGGCTTATGAAAGGCGCGGGCACCGCTACATATATACCGTGATGGAATCTCAGGTCTCTGCTTCTGGCAAAGCTGAATATCTCCGCTCAAGCATGTCTTAGAGTTTTATGAGGAGGTGGAAAGGGAACAGAACATTGTGGTCGAAATTGGTCTGACAATGACTGAGAAAAAAGAGATGGTGCAAAAAACGGGCTACAGAATATGTCCTGTTTAAGCTTTGAGTGGAGTCAGGGCTGCTATTAGAAATCACGAGGGGGGGGGGGGGGGGGGGGGGCATGCAACCTAACTGCCCCCCAAAAATAAATGTCAAAACAATATTTTTGCTAAAAATACACTAAAATCATGATTAGTGGAAAAAAACACAATATAACTTACAAAATTCCCATAGCTCCCAACTGTCCCTGATTTCGAGGGACTGTCTCTGATTTGGAGCAATGTCCCTCTGTCCCTCATTCCTCCTCATTGGTCCCTCATTTTGGTCTGATCTATATAGGTGTATATAAAATGCACTTTTTATCTATTAAAAATTGTTTTCGAGCACTAAACCTTTCATCTGATTTGTAAATTGCTGCATTTCTAAATTCCAAAAGCCAATATAAAGAAATAGTAGTGGTAAAAAAATCACTTGTGGGTTTAACCAATCTTGTTTTTTTGTACAATGCTCCTTTAAGGGGGCGTGGCAAGGGGTGTGTCCTATTCCTGCATACTTTTGCTGATAGGTGTCCCTCATTCCCATCTCAAAAAGTTGGGAGGTGTGAATTCCTGCTAAATCTAAAACATAAACTTAATAAATAAAGCTTTGTGTGTAAATGAGGCCTTGGTGGTCTTTCACATGGGCCTAATCTGACAGACATGTAGGTGCAGTTTTACGGCCCCGAACACAAAACAATGTGCATTCAGGGCCACTGACCTGCCCCTGCACACGGGTCAAATTAAGACGTGCAGCACAAACAATCCTCTCATTCATACTGTACAAGCAAGATAACCCATGTGAATAGGACCTTCATTTTTTCAAGGGCACTCCACTTTCGTGTGGAAGAAAAAATAGCAAATAAAGAAAAAATAATATAGCGTGTACAATTGCGATACAAGTCATATTGTAATTGAATCTGCAGCCGCTGTAATTTTTTATAAATGCAAAGCAATATGGGTACATGGAGTTGTTCTGTACACAGAATGTGTACTGACCCCTCCCCAGAAACACCATTTCCTGCTTGTGTGATTGGCTCACAAATTTTCCCAGAAGTCTGCTTAAGATTCAAGTCAGATTTCAGCATCCCCTGCAACAAAAAATTCATTTTTGGTGAGATACTTCGCTGGGGACCTGATGCGCGTGCCCGGCGGCCGCGATGACCGCCGGGCACCCGCGATTGCCCCCTAACTGAGCAGGACGTGGATCTGTGTATGTACACGTCTAAAGGGATGCCGACCCAGCAGCTTTCCCTTATTAGTACCCTGCAGCTGCCACAGCTGACTGATAATTATAAAAAAAAATTAATAATTAAATATACTCAGCCCAGAGGCTGACAAACACACAGGGATTTCTTCAGAATAACAAAAGTTAGGAATCTGCAAAAAAGGTTTTTATAATCCTTGCAATGTACATTTAAATTCTTTTTTTACTATGTTAAAATATTTTTTTGGAGCTAATAGGATGAGCTATCAATTACATTAGGGGTCTCCAAACTTTCTAAACAGGGGACCAGTTTCCTGTCCCTTAGACTTTAGGGGGCCAAACTGTGATCGATGGTAGTAGAAAAGGTCCCGATATCAGTGGGGAAAAACAATGCCCCATCCTTGGTGTAGTTGCGAAGAATTGTGCCCCATCGTTGGTGTCATTGGGAGGAATTGTTCCCCATCATTGGCATCATGGGACCCAATTGTTGGTGTTATTGGAAGGAATTATACCACTTCATTGGTGACGGTTGGAGGAGTTGTTTACCATCGTTGGTGTCATTGGTTGGAGCATTATTATTTATTTTAGCGGCTAGCAGGAAGGGGTTAAAATGTTTCTGTAAGGTCTTGCTTTTACATCCTTGGGTATGATAAATTATGTAATTTTTTTTTATTTTGAGTTAAAACATGAACTAATGAATATTTTTTACAGTAAATTTGCCAAACATGTCCTCATTGCAAATTAGTACCCTCATTTTTTTCCATTAGTTCTTTTTTAAGTGTTTTTACGAAACTCTATAGATCATTAATCCATTACATAAATGCATGAACATTGCTTCAATTTTACAGTGCATGATATTATGTTAAAAGGAGTTATTGATGCAAATCAAGGGAGGTCTCCCAACAGTTGTCCTCTCGGTCAGTGGGAGATGCATTAGGCTCATATAGAGACCCTCCAGCCTATAGATTCACCAGCTGGAACTGTTTGAGTGTCAGTATGGATGCGAAATAGCAGGTCTACCAGTAAAAGTAGAAACTATTACTAATATTCCACCAATAGATATGTCATTAGGTGCAAGAGGAAATCAGGAGAAGATATAAAGAGCACTCAAAGTAAAGTTGAGTTGCCACCTCTACATCTTTTTATAAGGCAGAGACACACAACGCTACTCTGTAGCTCATTTCCTACATATAAAATAGTTACAAGCGGACCATACAGATTCTTGGAGCTTAAAGTCAGAAACTTTTTTATTTTTTATGTTTTTTTATGTTTTTTTATTTATTTTTTTATATATATATATTTAATTTTTTTTTTTTTTAATGTGATTCCACACAAATAAATAAAACATTTTTTAAATGACATATTAATGCTAAAAACAGAATGATAAAAAATGTAAATCAATAAAAAAAATCAGCCAAGCATAAAAAGGAGGGAGGAATCGTTTAGGGCTGATAAGAGTAAACTACTAGTTAAAAATGAATAATTTTTTTTCTAAATAACAAACATGTTATACTTACCTGCTCTGGTCAGTGGTTTTGCACAAAGCAGCCCTGATCCTCCTCTTCTCGGGTCCCACGCCGACGTTCCTGGATCCTCACTCCTGCCGGATACCATCACAGCAAGCAGTGTGTCCATTCATACATGGGGCGGCGGCTTGGCCCTGAACCTTCAATCTCCTGATTGGCTCACGGGTTGTGATTGACAGAAATTACCATAAGGCCATACCCAAAAATTTCCACTGCCATTATCTAACACTGGGAACAACCTGCTGGAGTAATCCCTTCCTGCTTGCCCTCACAACCATCCACACATGACCAGTGACTGATCCAGTCAATCCATTAGTCCAATATGATAATATTGGTACAATTTAATTATCAGTATGTAGATCAGGGGGTGGACTTATGGATGGGGGGTGGCGCCTGTGCACCCCTAATGGGGGGGGGGCACCGCTGCCTGCACACCTCAAGTGATTTTTGCCAGGTACATTGGCCATTGGTAGTAAGCATTCAGCATATGATTTATGCCCAAGGTACTTGTTTTTTGGGTAGACAAGTCCAGCAACATTGGCATAGGCAGACATGACTTCATCTTAAGATTTGCAGACCTCAGACAGCTGCTTCAGTCACCCCAATATGCATCTGCAACTAGATTTCCTACTAAGGTCCTGTGACAGGGGTAATGGTGTAATGGCATGCACAAGGATTTAAGCAAAGTGCAAATGATTGGAAAGATTCTCATGCTATCCAACAAATTACTGCAACGTTGCTAAAGCATAAAGTTCACCCAAGTCAACTTAAAGGGATCATGTCATGGAATTATACCCTTTCAACAAAGAACATACCTGTAAAGAGGATACTAAATGCTGAACTTCCCTGCCACCCATGCCATTGAAAGCTGTAACAGCGCTTCTGCTGAGAATTGGTCTCCGAAATTCGACTGAGAAACCAACACTTTTGGGAGAGTCCATCTCATGGGTCTTCCACAGATATGACTGGGTCCTCCTTCTGAACAGTATCTCACTGCAGGAGAAAGTAATATACAGGAGGATCCAGTGAAAGCTGCAGAGAACCACGGAGATCAATACTCCTAGAAGCATCGGTTTCAGAATCTACTTCAGAGGACCAGTTACAAAGGGTCCCTCACAGGGTGATTGGGAATGTAGTTCCTGAAGCCTCTACTCTGTATTGCTCTTTTTCTTAACTTTCTTTATCACATGTATTCTAATAAGACTTAAATCTGCCCAGTGGCTGTCAGGTCACATGAGCCACAAGACCCCATCATTTAAATTAGTGGTCTCCAAACCTTCTAAACAAAGGGGCAGTTTACTATCCTTCAGGCTTTAGGGCCGGACTGTGTGGCAGTAGAAATAATCATGCCATCAGTAAACAATATTTCAGGCTTAGTAGTCAGTGGGAGTAAAAAAATTACATAGCACCTGTGGTCTATAGGAGGAGGAGAAATAACGCCCCATCATCGGTATCAGTGGGAGGACTAGTGCCCCATCATCGGTATCAGTGGGAGGACTAGTGCCCCATCATCGGTATCAGTGGGAGGACTAGTGCCCCATCACTGGTATCAGCGGAAGGAATAGTGCCCCATCATTGGTATCAGTGGAAGGAATAGTACCCCATCACTGGTATCAGCGAACAAATAAAACCCCATCATTGGTGTTAGTGGAGGAATAGTGCCCCATCACTGGTATCAGCGGGAGGACTAGTGCCCCATTATTGGTATCAGTGGAAGGACTAGTGCCCCATCACTGCTATCAGTGGAAGGAATAGTGCCCCACCATTGGTATCCATGGAAGGAATAGTGCCCCATCACTGGTATCAGCGAAAGAATAAAACCCCATCATTGGTGTCAGTGGGAGGAATAGTGCCCCATCATCGGTATCAGTGGGAGGACTAGTGTCCCATTACTGGTATCAGTGGAAGGAATAGTGCCCTATCATTGCTGTTAGTGGGAGGAATAGTGCCCCATCATTGGTGTCAGTAGGAGGAATAGTGCCCCACCATTAGTGTCCGTGGGAGGAATAGTGCCCCCTATACCACCTTCTGAAAAGCAATCTACTTCGGATCACTTATAAGAGGGCAGTAAGCATTACCACCTGTCTGAAAGAGCCCTTTGTTCCCTCTATGCATGTCAAGGTTTATTTTTTTGTTTTGACTGGCACATACTTTTACTGCATTTATTCCATATAGCTGGCAGACCTCAGAGAGCTTCGAGTAAGACACACTGAAGAAAAAAATCCTTCTTAGATTTTAGCATTAGGAAGAAATTCATCCTATTTACATGATGTCAACCCGTCCACCTCCAAACAGGCCGTGATTTATTACCCTCATCTACTGGAGATATGAAACAGGGGGAACGAATGTAACTTTTATGTGGGATGTAAAACTTCCTGCACTGCAGATTTCACAACCAATCTCCTCCACAGGAGGAAACAGAGAAACTTTTTTCTATCTGTCAAGCAAGTTTTAAATTAGTGTAGTAAAGAGTTGAATCTTAAAGGGGCTTCAGACAAAAAATAATTATAATATTATTACTATAAAGTATTTTAATTATATAATTTAAATGCAGCAGCAGAGCAGGCATAAAAGTCCCTGGGCCCCCATTCTTAGGTAAGGACCACCATTATAATATACTGTATATTCTTACCTTATATTTATTATTAACTATTACCTTATTATAGTCATTAAATAATAATAATTCTATAGTATATTTATTAAATAAACTACAAAGACCACTCATACATTTATGAATAATCCTAAAAAGTACCATAAGGGGTTTAATACTGTACTAGTGGAAGGGACTCAGGGAGTCCTAAAAGTCCACAGGTGTTTTTCCACCTTACATTGGTGACCTGAACAAAATTGCGGCAAAAACGTGGTAAAAACGCAGTGAATTGTTGAAAAATCGATTTGAAACGCTCAGGTGTGAATGCAGCCTTAAGCTCAAATCCTGTTGCCATGTAGGACCATCCAAAACATAAATATTTTTCATGTAAATAATTAACATAAGAATTTGTACAAGCAGCACATCATTAATTACAAGAGACATTCATTTCTGTTTTCTTGGAACACTTGATCAACTGGATTGACCTCCAGACTCCAAAGTACCTTACTGTAAAACAAAGAGTCTGTTCCACAAGAAGCCATTCCAAGGATCTGGAGAACAACAATGTGCTCCAATATCAAAGTCCTTCTAGCGAGTGAACATATTATATAAAGAACCTCACATTATTTTTCTTTATCATTATTGAGTAAATAGTCTCCACTACTTTACTAAATGAGCCCAAATGTATCTAAAAGGTAACAGTCTGACATGCAGTGACTTTAGAAGCCAACAACGTTCAGGGTATCATGAGTTAATGGGACACCCTACATGATTTTTCAAAGGAAAAGATCCATAAGCTGCACATCATGAAGCAGACCCATTTGCATGAAGTGAGATATAGCTCAGCAACAATAGATTAACTTAGCAACAATAGATTCCCCTAGCAACAATAGATCCCTCTAAGCAACAAAAGAGCCACACGTAAAAATCGATCCACTCAGCGAAAATAGATTTCCCCAGCAACAATAGATCCCCCAGCAACAATAGATCTCCCCAGCAACAATACCTCCAGAAACAATAGATATACCCCAGAACAATAGATCTCCCAGTATCCAGCATCCATAGACTCTCCAGCAGCCAACAACAATAAACTCCCCTCAACTTTAGATCTCTTCCATTAACAATTGGCTCCCCCCCCCCCCCCCAGAAACAATAAATCTTCCCCACCAACAGCAACAGAACTCCCCAGCAATGATAGATCCCCCTAGTGACAATAGAGCCCACAGCAGCCAGCATCAACAGACCCTCCAGTCCAGCACATCCCAGCATCCCTTAGCATAATATATATTCAGTGCTGGAGGTGCCGGAACTGCGTTCCCCCACGTTCCCTCTGAAAAAAAGCCCTTCTAGAGTATATAACTGTGTATGCCATACCATACAATACTTCTTCTTTAATTTTTAAACAGAAAAGTTCCAGACCAATGAAATCCAATACATGTCATCTCATTATTATGCAGACAATGTTGGTGGATTCGGCAAACACACACAGGACAAAACCGTGCAAACTCCGAGAAATTCTGCTTTCTGCAGAGAACTAGAACTCGTACATTTAATCCGGTGTACATTCCTCCGGCCGCTTGTTGGGTGTATTTGAGATCTGCGATAGCAAAGTTTGGTTGGAGGGAACTTTAATAAATCCCTCTTCTAGGCTGTGCTGAAGATTAAAGTTAATCACAAAGTTTCATTAATTTAAGGGCTGCCTAGGTGTACAGCTAATTAACCTGTGGCTGACCTCGAACCTCGGGGCAAAGAACAGTCGGCGCAGTAAGTCGCTGCTGAGTGCGGCATGTTTATTCCTGCACCCGCGGGCCTTACTGCGCAAGCTGAGTTCAGTTAATAACACTGCTAGGGGAGAATCTACAGATAGAAAATGTAAAGCAAGACAATTTATCTACAAAAGCAGTTTGTAAGGATGAAAGGGAAGAGGAGAGGTAGCATCCAAAGCTGAACTTTAAAGTTGTACGAAGATACATTGGCGTTAAAGGGAAACAAATAGTTTGGGTCAAACTTTATTATTTTTAGACCCCTTTCACATTGCCAGCGGTTTTCAGGCGCCACATCGCTAATAATAGCACCTGTATAGCGCCTAAAAAAAAGCGGCTCCATTCGCTCCTGTGTGAAAGCCCGAGGGCTTTCACAATGGAGCGGTGCGCTGGCAGGGCATCACAAAAAGTCCTGCTAGCAGCTTTTTTGGAGCGGTGAACTCACCGCTCCTCCACCACTGCTCCCCATTGAAATCAATAGGGCAGTGCTGCGTTACAGCCGGCAAAACGCCACTCCGGCGCATTTTGCGGGCAGATTTGACCCCTTTTCGGCAGCTAGCGGGGGGGGGGGTTAAAACTGCCCCACTTTTTATTCTTGTTACATGTTTCAGATATACCAGGGAAAATATATAGTAAATCAGTTGTGCGCCATCTTATCAATCTTTTCGTGGTTTACACGAATTGAAGAAGTAAATAGGATGGAAGATTTGCTATTAGGGGCCCAGAATCGACATGAGACCTATATAGAAACTTGGGACCAATGGAATAGGAAGGGAAGCTTCTCTTTGCACCCTGAGGATCGTGGAGATGAGACCTATATAGAAACTTGGGACCAATGGAATAGGAAGGGAAGCTTCTCTTTGCACCCTGAGGATCGTGGAGATGAGACCTATATAGAAACTTGGGACCAATGGAATAGCGGGGGGGGGGGTTAAAACGAATTGGAAGAAGTAAATAGGATGGAAGATTTGCTATTAGGGGCCCAGAATGGACATGAGACCCTGGACATGAGACCTATATAGAAACTTGGGACCAATGGAATAGGAAGGGAAGCTTCTCTTTGCACCCTATGGATCGTGGAGAGGGAGGGGAACCTCCATTTTCGATGGCTAGATTGGCTGGAGGTCTTGTTTTCCTTCCGTTTATACCCATCTTGATCCCCCTTTTTGTGTTTTTTTTTTTTTGTGTTGTTTTGGTTGGGTGCTTGTCTTGTTTTGACTTAGTTGGAGGTCACATTATGTAAAGAGTGAAAAGGTGTTGTCTAGACATAGAGGGAAAAGAGGACGAAGGCAAGACAGAATATGGACTACTCAATATAAATAGCTGTTGCTGTAATTGAGATAGAAGTAATGGTATCATTTAGTTTGTGAAGGGATCTGCTTGGTTCCTATATGTTTGAAATATTTGATTTATGAATGGTTAATCTATCTGTGTATTGGACAATTTAAATAAAGAATAAAATTGTAAAAAAATAACTGCCCCACTATTGGCCGAATAGCGCAACTAAAACTACGGTAAAGCGGCGCTAAAAAAGCGGTGAAAGCCATCTTAAAGCTGAAGTTAGATCTGCTTATTTTTTCCCTTGGGTACTCCCTCTCCCCTCATCAACACACTAATGACATTTTTTAATTGAAGAGGAAGTAAAGTCTTCTTGTTTTATTGTACCTATAGGTAAGCCTATAATGCGGCTTACCTGTAGGTACTGTAAATATCTCCTAAACTGTGCACCGTTTAGGAGATATTTACTATATACGCCGCCGACTATGTCATCTGTGCATGCGCACTGAAGGAACATCCGCTAGGGTTGCCACCTGTCCGGGATTCACCCGGACAGTTTGGGTTTGGAATCATGCGTTCAGGTTTTAGACCACCTGCAACCCGGACACATTATTCAGACCAGATTCCCAGCAGTTGCTGCTGCAGTTGTGTAAGCTGAGAGTGTCTGTTATACTTAGGGTTGGCACCTTTTCTTCAAGCCAAACCCGACCACTTTTTTGCAGTAAATACTATAGGATTATAAAATACCTGGGACACATTTGGGTGCCCCAAGGGGGAGTAGTAATGTAGCACACAGAGCGCGCCAGTGGGTGTGGCCAAATTGCTCTTGCTGACATCATCACCATGTCAGGGCTGGGCTCAGCCTTTCCTTCTCAAAGCTGGCCGCTTAGCTGTCGGCTAATTGCCAGCTCCTATCTCTCCACAGTGACTCACCTGTTGATGATATCCTGCTCGTCTGTCCTGCCTACTTAAGCCGTCCAGTCCAGATGATCTCTGCCTTCACCTTGGTCACATCTCTAGAGACGCTCTCCTGTGTTCCTGTTAAAGACTTGCTTGGCTGACATTCCTTCTGGCTCCAGATCCTGCTTGCTGTTCTAGTACGCTCATCTCTGGCTCCCTTACGTTTTGGCTTGTCTGACTATCCATTTTGGTTCCTGAACTCTGGCTTGTTTTGACTAAGTTTACTCTGTTTACCTTTTTATTATTATTATTAAACAAGTGTGATTTAACTGTACTTCTGTCTCAGTCTGATTCATGGTTTCTGACACACCCCACCCTTCAGTGATGCCAAACCTGCCCTCAAACAGCCGTCCGCAGCGGAAAAACAGATTTGTGTATGACTACCTTGGTTACTTGGGGAGCCACAGCCTGGTCTGAATAATGTGTCCGAGTTTCTGGTGGACTATAACCCGGACACATGATTCAAAACCCAAACTGTCCGGGTGAATCCTGGACAGGTGGCGACCCTAGTTACACTCTTTCACACTGCCCAAAGCCAGCACTAACAATTACCCCCCCCCCCCCCTACACTCACACAGAAGGGAGAGGAGAGAGGGCTTGATCTGCTCCTTTTCCCCCCCACCCCTACCCCTCTGTGGCTGCCCACACTTCTATCCCTGGCGCTGCGCCTCAGAAAAGGAAAGTTGGGGCTGGAAATTTGAAGTCCAGCAGCCTCAGATACATTTGGATGAGAGGTGCTGACTGCCAAGGGGTGAGTGAGCTCACCATTCATCCCTGCCTGTTACTAGTCTCCCTCCTTCTCTCTCCTGCCTCTGAGTGAGTACACTAAGATAAATCAGGGTTCTCAGAGCACCCCTTACATCAGAGTTCCCCTTTACACTGGAGACCACAATGTTCCCCCTTACATCAGAGTCCTCTTCGTACATCTGAGTTCTCAATGTTCCCCCTTATGTCAGAGTCCCCAGAGTTCTCCCTTACATCAGAGTCTGCCGAGTCCCCCCCCCCCCCCCTTACAGTGTAAGGGAACTGCATGAGTTCAGATATAAAAAGAGGAACTCTGCGGACTCCCTCCACTGGCTTCCACTCACCCAACAAATAAAATTCAAAGTGCTAACAATAATTTACAAAGCCATCCATAACTCTTCCCCAGCTACATCACTAACCTAGTCCCATAATACCAACCAAGCCGCTCTCTTCGGCCCTCCCAAGACCTCCTGCTCTCTAGTTCCCTTGTCACCTCCTCCCATGCTCGCCTCCAGGATTTCTCCAGAGCCTTTGGAACTCCCTACCCCAATCTGTCTGACTGTTCCCTAATATATCCATCTCTAGATGATTCCTGAAAACCCTTCTCTTTCAAAGAAGGCTATCCTGCTTCTAACTAATACTTTTTTACTTCCTCCATCAGCTCATCCCCCGATAGCTATTACCTTTTGTATCAATTGACCCACCATTTTTAGATTATAAGCTCTAATGAGCAGGGCCCTCTGATTCCTCTTGTACCAAATTGTAATGTAACTGTAATGTCTGCCTTCATTTTGTTAAGCGCTGAGCAAACTAGGCTTGTGCAATTAGTTTCATAATGAATCGAAATTCGGCCGAATTTTGCATCCGAATGTCTGAATAAAAAAAATAACAAATTTCAACTATATATACATACATAAATATCGAATTTCAACGATTACGAATTTAATTATAGCGCATATAACGAATGAATTTGACATGATCTGACCGCTTTCACATTGGAGCGGTGCGCTTGCAGGACGTTAAAAAAACTCCTGCAAGCCGCACCTTAGGAGCGGTGTAGTCACCGCTCCTAAACCGTTCCTGCCCATTAAAATCAGTGGGTGGTTTTAACCCTTTTTCGGCCGCTAGTGTAGGGTTAAAACTGCCTGCTAGCGGCCGAATAGCGCCGCTAAAACGATGGTAAAGCGCCGCTAAAAATAGCGGTGCTTTACAGCCGACACACCTACCTCCCCAGTGTGAAAAGGGGCCTACCAGCATTTTTAACCCCCGCTAGTGGTCGAATAAAGGGTTAAAAGCACCCACAAAGCGATTTGCAGATGTTTTCCATTGATTTCAATGGGAAGGGGCGCTTTAGGAGCGGTGAATTCACCGCTCCTAAGGCCCCTTTCACACTGGGGCGCTTTGCATGCGCTAAATCCCTAAAAATAGCGCCTGCAAAGCGCCCTGAAACAGCCGCTGAGCGGTGCGCTCGCAGGACGGTCAAAAAAGTCCTGCAAGCCACATCTTTGGAGCGCTGTAGGAGCGGTGTATTTGCCACTCCTAAAGCGCCCCTTCCCATTGAAAACAATGGGGCAGCGCTGCAAACCCGCCTGCAAAGCGCTGCTGCAGCGGCATTTTTAGGGCGGTTTTAAACCTTTTTCGGCTGCTAGCAGGGCTTAAAATTGCCCCGCTAGTGGCCGGATAGCGCCGCTAAATATAGCTCCGCTTTACCACCAACGCCCGCCACGCTACAGTGTGAAAGTAGCCTAAAGCACTGCAAAGAAGCTGCTTGCAGGACTTTTTTTGACGCCCTGCCAGCGCAGCGCCCCAGTGGGCTTTCACACTGGGATTGCAGATGAAGCTTCTTTCAGGCGCTTTACATGCACTTTTTTTAATTCTAAAGCGCCTGAAAAATGCTCCAATGTAAAAGGGGTCTAATAGCCTTTCCAAATCATGTCCAATCAACTAAATGTACCACAGGTGGACTCCAATCAAGTTGTAGAAACATCTCAAGGATGATCAGTGGAAACAGGAGGCACCTGGGCACAATTCTGAGTGTCATGGCAAAGGCTGTGAATACTTATGCACATGGGATTTTTTTCCTTTTTAATAAATTTGAAAAGATTTCAATCAACCGTCTTTCACGTTGTAATTATTGGGTATTGTTTGTAGAATTTTGAGGAAAATAATTAATTAAAACATTTTGAAAAAGTGAAGCGCTGTGAATAATTTCCAGATGCACTGTATTCGTTTTCCAGACTCCATCCCAAATCTGGAAGGAGTGTTTAATAATGGGATTTTTGATATGTTTTCGATGGTTCGGGGGGCAGATGTTACTTTGAAATGGAGATCGGATCTACGTCTATCGCCTCTATAGATGTCAAATAAATACACGTTTTTCTACAGGCTTTTCTACCCAGGCTGTGGCTGTTTCTAAAGAACATTATCTGTAAGATTTTGCTCACCTTTTGTTTTGATGCAGTTGGAATGTATTTAGCTGATTTACACTGAAAGTTCACATTGATTGCTGAGCTTTGTTAATAGTTTCTGGAATTCATTTCAAAATGTTCCATTTGAAATTGTATCGATTGCTAAATGTCAGGATTCCAGAAAGTTCTTTTAACCCTGTATACCTTTGTAAAATATTGTAATCATAGTTACATAAAGACAACAGTCCATCCAGTTCAACCTGTGTAGGTCCCCTTACCTTGTTTTTGCTAAGATGCATGTCCAAGAGTCTTTTAAAACTATCCATACCTGCTGACACCACCGATTGTGGAAGACAGGTCCACATCCTTATCACCCTGACAGTGAAAAACCCCCTACGCAGCTTAAAGAGGTGTATCTCTCAAAAAAAAAAAATTAAAAGTCAGCATCTACAAACACTGCAGCTGCTGACTTTTAATAAGTGGACACTTACCTGTTCCAGGGTCTAGCGATGCGGGGGGTCGAAGCTCCGCTCTCCCCCCGATCCGCTCAGCGGCGCCGGAATTGCCACTGTGGCATCACAGCAGGGCACCCACTGCGCATGCGCGAGCGGGGCCGCGCGCCGTGATTGGCCACACAGTCATCTGGGACACGTGACAGGTCCCAGATGACTGGGGAGCCCTTCCTGCGCTGAGGGGAAGTGATGTCCCCAGCCGAGGCTACGCAGGAGGCAGACTACGAGGGAACCCCTAGAAACAGGCATTTAGAGGTATGTATGTTTTTTTTTTTTTTTTAGGGGGAAACACCACTTTAACCACTTAAGCCCCGGACCAATTTGCAGCCAAAGGAGCAGGCCCCTTTTTGCGATTCGGCACTGTCGCTTTAATTGACAATTGCGCGTCGTGCGACGTGGCTCCCACAAATAGAGCTTTCTTTTGGTGGTATTTGATTGCCCCGTTTTTATTTTTTACGCTATAAACAAAAATAGAGCGACAATTTTGGAAAAAATGAAATATTTTTTACTTTTTGCTATAAAAAATATCCCCAAAAAATATATAAAAAACTTTTTTTTCCCTCAGTTTAGGCCGATACGTATTCTTCTACATATTTTTGGTAAAAAAAATTGCAATTAGCGATTATTGATTGGTCTGCGCAAAAGTTATACCGTTAACAAAATTGGGGATAGTTTAATAGCATTTTTATTAATATTTTTTTTTTACTAGTAATGGCGGCGATCGATTTTTATTGTGACTGCGAATGGCGGACACATCGGACATTTTTGACACATTTTTGGGACCAATCAGTGCTATTTAAATGCACTGATTCCTGTGTAAATGGCACTGGCAGTGAAGGAGTTAACCACTAGCGGGGAGGGGTTAAGTGTGTGTGTGTTTTTTTTTTTACTGTAGGGGGCGTAGCTTTGCGTCTGACATCACTGATCGGCTTTCCCGATGACAGGGAACAGCCGATCAGTGTCAGTTGCGCTAGGAAGCACGGGGAGAGGTTTTTTACACAGACCTCTCCCCATTTTCAGCTCTGTGACCCGATCGGGGGACACCAGCGGCGATCGGGTCCGCGGTCCCGCGGCCGCGGTCACGGAGCTCAGGAACGGCTGGGCTCTTAAAGGGCCACGTACGGGTACGTGATTGTGCCCAGCCGTGCCATTCTGCCGACGTATATCGGCGTGAGGCGGTCCTTAAGTGGTTAAGGTTAAACGACTTCTCTTCCAGTCTCGTCGTGTGGCCCTATGTCCACACTCCCTGGGACTGAAAAGTTTCATACTTACGCTGGGATCACCGTAGAGATATTTGTATATCGCTATCAAATGTCCTCTCCAGCATTTCTTTTTCAGGGAAAACAAATTTAGTGCTTGTAGTCGGTCCTCCGGTCCCCATATTCATTTTGTTGCCCTTCTCTGGACTCTATCCAGCTCCAGCACATTCTTTCTGAGGATTGGGGACCAGAACTGGACAGAATACTCCAGATGCGGCCGAACCAGAGTTTTATAACGCGGCAGAATAATTGTTTTATCTCTGAATGAATAAATGATTTGTATAGCGCTGCAAATGTGAACTGAATCGCCTCAAGGCGAGTAATTCCTCTGGAGTAATTCCTTTTTTAATGCATGCTTTCTATTTCTCAGTCTGTCTTCTACTTGGACCCCTAGATCCTTCGCCATCCTGGAAGCCCCTAGGGGTTCTCTCCCTAAAGAGTAACTTGCATTTATATTTTTATCAAGAACAATTTTAAAGGAAAAAAACAAAAGTTTGGCTTTAAAAATTAAGTATCCGATTCCCACCGTCATATGACGTGACGGACTTTGAGTGGGTATATCTGAATGATGCCTGTAGCTACAGACATCATTCAGATATTGCCGTTTTCAGACGGGCGATTCCCTACACCATAAGAAAGATCATAGCGGCTGTTCCACTGCTTGATTGTTCTTACGGGAGGCGAGAGGGGACGTCCCCCCCTCCCGCCGCCCTCTGATGCTTCTACCGACTCACCGCTACAATCGGTGAGTTGGACAGAGGATCCGCCAGCCCCAGATGTTGATCATAGAGATTTCCGGCAGACCAGATGGTCGCCAGAGTCTCTATGATCGTCGGAGGCCAGGCGCGATGTCATGACGTCACGCCCGGCCTCTGCAGTCAAAAAAACGGCGCCACTTCGGCACTTATTTCTCACTATAAAGAGGACCTGTCATGTCATATTCCTATTACAAGGGATGTTTACTGGATCGCTCTAATACAGGAGGAAAACAGATCACCAGGGGAAAACATGAAAAAAGCAAAACGAATGCAGCTGCCCCATCTTATTTATTTATTACAAGTATTTATAAAGCGCCGACAATTTGCGCAGCGCTTTACATATACAGTATGTTGCACATTCACAACAGTCCCTGCTCTCAAAGAGCTTACAATCTAAGGTCTTCCACTTGATTCTGTACTGCAAAAAGAGATCATACAAAATGTGGAAACCAACAACAGCCAATCATAAGCCATTTCTGTAGGAATCTAAAATCTTATTGGCATCTACAAGTTACCCCTCTTCAGTCTTGGTTCTGATGGAAATGTCGTGACCCCATGGCTGCCAATGAGATGGCTTAGACCTGACCCTCTAGGAATCTTATTTATTTTCAAGTTTTAAAAAATAAAATCATTCCGCCCTCGGATTCAGAGGTCAGGTATGAGACTCTCCAGGCGAGGGAAGAAATAGATTTGTCAGTGGCTTCAATGATCGCATTAATCAGCTGTAATGAAGGCTCTTAATCTGCCCTGTAATTAGAGAGGAAGACGAGTCGCTGTTAATCATCTCGGGTTATTTTAGTTGAGCAATATGTCTTGTTTATCTTTTGACTGCCCAGTTGTAATAATGTTTGAAGGCTTAAATGGTAATATGTCTGTTTATTTATATTCTATTATTTTTGTGTTACAATGTATTTCCTACAAAATTGAATGCCCCTGTAGCCCCCTAGTGAGTGTACATACATAGGGGCAATCATATTTGCTAATAAAATTTTGCTCCACTTGCTCAGTACCAGTCTACCAGACATGGTCTGTCTGATTATACTGCAGCAGGTCGGCGCGATCCCGTGAACAGTCGTAGCTGTACATCGGTCCCTACAGTATCTCACACAAGTAAGTACACCCCTCACATTTTTGTAAACGTTTTATTATATCCTTTCATGTGATAACACTGAAGAAATTACACTTTGCTACAATGTAAAGTAGTGAGTGTACAGCTTGTATAACAGTGTAAATTTGCTGTCCCCTCAAAATAACTCAACACACAGACATTAATGTCTAAACCGCTGGCAACAAAAGTGAGTACACCCCTAAGTGAAAGTGTCCAAATTGGCCACTTTCCCTCCCTGGTGTCATGTGACCCGTTAGTGTTACAAGGTCTCAGGTGTGAATGGGGACCAGGTGTGTTAAATTTGGTGTTATCACTCTCACTCTCTCATACTGGTCACTGGAAGTTCAACATGGCACCTCATGGCAAAGAACTCTCTAAGGATCTGAAAAAAAGAATTGTTGCTCTACATAAAGATGGCCTAGACTATAAGAAGATTGCCAAGACCCTGAAACTGAGCTGCAGCACGGTGGCAAAGACCATACAGTAGTTTAACAGGTCTGGTTCCACTCAGAAGAGGCCTCACCATGGTCGACCAAAAGAGTTGAGTGCACGTGCTCAGCGTCATATCCAGAGGTTATCTTTGGGAAATAGACATATGAGTGCTGCCAGCATTACTGCAGAGTTTGGGGTGGGGGGTCAGCCTGTCAGTGCTCAGACCATACAATGAACACTGCATCAAATTGGCTGTCATCACAGAAGGAAGCCTCTTCTAAAGATGATGCACAAGAAAGCCTGCAAACAGTTTGCTGAAGACAAGCAGACTAAGAACATGAACACTGAGGAAATGGCTGCACTCCAAGATCCATCAAAATTCTTGTTTAATAAACGAATATCCCAAGTGCTACAAACAGTTCAAATGGTAATTTGAAATTTACCATTTGAACTGTTTGTAACACTTGGGATGTTCGTTTATTAAACAAGAATTTTGATGGATCTTGGAGTGCAGCCATTTCCTCAGTGTTGATCATATGCGGAGGCGAGCCGAGGCAGGCACACGTGATATCATTAGGCTTCCTGTCTCACTTGGAGTTCTTTTGTTTAAACTAAGAACATAGATGACTGGAACCATGTCATGTGGTCTGATGAGACCAAGATAAACTTATTTGGTTCCGATTGTGTCAAGCGTGTGTAGCGGCAACCAGGTGAGGAGTACAAAGACAAGTGTGTCTTGCCTACAGTCAAGCATGGTGGTGGGAGTGTCAGAGGTCTGGGTTGCTGCATGAGTGCTGCCGGCACTGGGGAGCTACAGTTCATCGAGGGAACCATGAATGCCAACATGTACTGTGACATACTGAAGCAGAGCATGATCCCCTCCCTTCGGAGACTGGGCCACAAGGCAGTATTCCAACATGATAACGACCCCAAACACACCTCCAAGCATGTCTCCAGGTCTAAACCCTATTGACCATCTGTGGAGCATCCTCAAATGGAAGGTGGGGGAGCACAAGGTCTCTAACATCCACCAGCTCTGTGATGTCATCATGGAGGAGTGGATGAGGACACCAGTAGAAACCTGTGAAGCTCTGGTGAACTCAATGCCCAAGAGGGTTAAGGCAGTGCTGGAAAATAATGGCGGCCACACAAAATATTGTCACTTTGGGCCCAATTTGTACATTTTCACTTAGGGGTGTACTCACTTTTGTTACCAGTGGGTTAGACATTAATGGCTGTGTGTTGAGTTATTTTGAGGGGACCGCAAAGTTCCACTGTTATACAAGCTGTACACTCACTACTTTACAATGTAGCAAAGTGTAATTTCTTCAGTGTCACATGAAAAGATATAATAAAATATTTACAAAAATGTGAGGGGGGGTACTCACTTTTGTGAGATACTGTATATATAATACAATATATTCTACAGCAATGCACACTACAGTCATAAAGTATATTATACAGTCATGCATACTAGTCATACAGTATATTCTACAGTCATACATAGTAGTCATACAGTATATTCTACAGTCATACATACAGTAAATCCTCTTAAGGCAGAGTGAGGTTACATAAGAATGGGGTGTGTTGCGCAATTCAGTCACCAGTGCGTCTTTCAGAAGAAGTACATCCGATACACGGAGCTGTTAGAGACCGTGTCGTGAGATCTCTCCTCAGACCTATTTGGATGGAAGGAAATCACCAGCTCCCATCTTACTTTAAACATTCATAAGTTCAAAAGTAGAAAGAAAGCAATTTTGATGCCAACCCGGCCGTATTAATAATGCAGCGAAATATCCTAGTAATTACTATATCAAACTCTATCACCAGCTCTACGCGCCTCAACAGGAATCATACAACTCTCCTTGCGACCGGCATTAATAAATAAAATGCAATTTTCCAGCTTAAATTTGTTGTTTGAAGACTGAATATTTTATTGGCAATAATACATTTTAAATAATCAGCCAGGACCTCCAAATTCTCCCGGTTCTCAACCATATTTTAGGCTGTAAACTAGACAATAACAAAGGGAAAAAAAGTTGAAGCTGCAAGTTGATGCTATTAAGGAGAAACAGTGGTGGTTTATTTTTTTTAATTTTTTCGTCGTCGTTCTAATGTAATATTTACTTTAAAGTGAACTTGTGCTTCATTTTAAAATTTTAAAATGAAAAGCGCTGCCTGAGAGCTGGCACCACCATAAGATGCCTGGTATTACCAAATTATCAAATTACTTATTAACTACAACATTTTTCTTCTGTGCCCCTCTGATTTAGCTTCACTCTGTTACTAGTGCCTGAAATTCCCTGCCTTTGGACGAGGGATGGTAATTGAAATCGGGGAAAGTCAGGCCCCAGTAGCACGGTAATGCCGCATACACGGTCGGAATTTCCGATGGAAACAGTCCAATGGGAACTTTTCATCGGATTTTCCGACCGTGTGTATGCCCATCGGTCTTTTTCTGTTGGAATTTCCGACGGACTTTGGATTGAGAACCTGTTCTTAATTTTTCCAATGGAAAACCTTTCTATCGGATTTTCCGATCGTGTGTATGCAATTCCGACACGCAAAATTCCGATGCATGCTCGGAAACAATTCGACGCATGCTCAGAAGCATTAAACTTCCCTTTTATAGTGCAGTTGAATGTGTTTTATGCCATGGTGTTATTGACCGTCGGAATTTGGTGTGACCGTGTGTAGGCAAGACAGTTTGAGCGAAATTCCGTCAGAATTCCGACGGGAAAACCATCAGAGCTTTTTCCGACGAGAATTCCGACCGTGTGTACATGGCATTACACTAAATCAGAGAGGGGCACAGAAGAGTCTATTCTAATTCAGGAGGTAGTGTCAGACTTTGAATGGGTAACACCACTTTTTTTCTTCTTTTTTTTTTTTACAAGAACTCGCAAATAAAAAAAAAAAAAAAAAAAAAATAATATAGCATATACAATTTCTACACAAGCCCTGTTGTAATTTAATGTTATTAAAAATTACTTTCCTTTTCAATCTGCAATGCTAACATTTTCTGTAAAATTCAATGCAATATGGCAACCTGGAGGCGTTCTGTATACCATAGGTGTACAGAACACCCCAAGAAATGTAATTTCCTGCTTGTGTGATTAGCTCACTTCTTTTTCCAAAGGTCTGCACAAGTCAAACCAAGTCACAATGCCAACTGTGCTGGGTACATCAAAAGCAAGTACATCCCTTACATTTTTGTAAATATTTTATTATATCTTTTAATGGGACAACCTTGAAGAAATGACACTTTGCTACAATGTAAAGTAGTGAGTGTACAGCTTGTATAACAGTGTAAATTGGCTGTCCCCTCAAATTAACTCAACACACACCCATTAATGTCTAAACCACTGGCAACAAAAGTGAGTACAACCCCTAAGTGAAAATGTCCAAATTGGGCCTAATTAGCCATTTTCCCTCCCTGGTGTTATGTGACTTGTAAGTGTGGGTAGCACACCCACATACTGGGGCGGCACAGTGGTGTAGTGGGTAGCACTCTCACCTAGCAGTAAGAAGGGTCACTGGTTCGAATCTCAACCATGACACTACCTGCCTGGAGTTTACATGTTCTCCCTGTGCCTGCGTGGGTTTCCTCTGGGTGCTCCGGTTTCCTCCCACAATCCAAAGACATGCAGGTAGGTTAATTGGCTTCAGTCCAAAAATTGGCCCTAGTATATGAATGGGGATGGATTGTGGGCTCCTTGAGGGTAGGGACCAATGTGAGTGTGCAATGTACAGGGATAGGGACAATTGTAGACACTCACTCAGGTTGGACTGATGTCTTTATTCAACCTTACTAACTATGAAACTATGGTCACTGGAAGTTCAACATGGCACCTCTGGCAAAGAACTCTCTGAGGATCTGAAAAAAAGAATTGTTGCTCTACATAAAGATAGGCTATAAGAAGATTGCCAAGACCCTGAAACTGAGCTGCAGCACGGTGGCCAAAACCATACAGTGGTTTAACAGGTCAGTCAAACCAAGTCACAATTCCAACAGTCCTGGGTACATCAAAAGTGAGCACATCCCTTACATTTTTGTAAATATTTTATTATATCTTTTCATGTGACAACATGAAGAAATTACACTTTGCTACAATGTAAAGTAGTGAGTGTACCGCTTGTAAAAAAGTGTAAATGTGCTGTCCCCTCAAAATAATTCAACTGATTGGTGTTGCCTTATACATAAGAAAGGTCCATTACCATAGGAGTTCAGCACCCCATCCCTTCATGCCCCATCCCTCCCGAGTTCAGCTCTAGGATCATATATCAGACTCACAAATGTGTATTCATTCATCTGCTCTATCAACTGTTTATGACTTAACAATTTACAACAGGGACTCATCAGCAGCCTTTGGAAAGCCCTGCTATGTAAGGCTGATGATGCCATTCGTACCTTCTTACTTGTTTGCTTTCTGTCAAATTTGTCTTAAGCTGGACTGTGATTAGTCAAGTGTGTCACCTTACATGGCTGCCTAGAATAGATAGGGCTTTTTTTTTTCCTCAGAGAATAGGTGCAGGAACTCCCTCTTTCTGAGTCACTTTTTGTCTCCGCCCCCTACCCACCTCTGAGCAACATCCCTTGGTTCCACCCGCTACCCACCTCCCAGTACAGAACCATGTATCATTTTGCGGTGATAAGTAATTTGTATGGAATTTGTTAATAATAACAAAACAAGCAGTACAGTAGATCCTCAGCAGCAATAGACCCTTCCCAGGAACAATAGATTCCCCCAGCAACAATAAACCTTTCCCAGCTACAATAGATTCCCCCAGCAACAATATACCCTTCCCAGGAACAATAGATTCCCCCAGCAACAATAGATTCCCCCAACAACAATAGACCCCCCCCCCCCCCCAGCAACAATGGACCCTAAGAACAATAGACCCCATTAGCAAAAACAGATTTCCCAGAATCAGCCCAACATCAATAGACTCTCCAGCAGCCAGCAACAATAGACTGCTCCCAACAGTGGATCCCTTCCAGCAACAATTGAACCCCCAGCAACATAAGCCCAACCAACAACAATAGCTCCCCGCCAGCAATAGACCTCCCCAGCAGCAATAGACTGCCATGCAAAAATAGATTCCCTCCAGGAACAATAGATCCCCCAGCAGCCAGCAACAATAGACCCTCCAGCACACCCCAGCACCCCTTGCCATTACATACATTCAGTGCTGGAGGTGCAGGAACTGCCTTCCCCCACGTTCCCGCTGAAAAAAAAAAAAGCATATCCAAGTCTTCAGTACTGGGGATCTTCAGACCTCACTATCCTCACAAGGACACAGTCACAACAACATCTTGAGATAAAGATGCTATATGAAACATTCAGATCGAAGTACAAAAAAAACATTCTTAGCTTCAGGCAGTAAATGTTAATTAAAATGGTATTCCAATCAGAATTCAATTAGTCTTGCCTAGCTAGCAATCAATAGTATAATAAAGTCTTATATATAATTAATAAATCACATGATTAAATGACTTTTATCTATATTTTTATCATGCTTCCTGTGCTCCTTGGTCTTCAAGGCCAGGAGGAGAGTCTCTGCTCTCTTACATCGCCATCACATAACTGGTGTGGTGGTGATCAGGGACACTGACTGGTGACAGTAGGAAAAAAACTGTTATATTGTAGTTTCAATTATTTTATTTTTTTTTACATTTTTTTCTTTTTTTACAATGTTTTTTTTTTTTTTTTAACCCACTATCACCAGAGCAATATAATGTTACCATAGTAACATTGTACTACTCTAGGGAGGTGATCAGGATTTTTTATTTATTTTTTACACTATGTTTGCTTATAGCAGTGAATTACATTGCTATAAGCAAGCATGTTACTGAATGAAGCTGAATCATTCAGTCTATTTTGTTGTGAATAACTGTGATTGGTCAAAGCTAATCACATGGTACAGATGGGCTGTGATTGGCCCTGTCTGTACCATGTGATCAAATTGACCAATCACAACTAGCAAGACAATTGTACACAATGGATGGCATGAAAGGAAGCCATTCATTGTGTACAACTGTCATGTGACCTGCTGTGATTCGTGACAGCGGTCACACGGTACTGGCAGCGAGCCAATACTCTGATCAGTTATCGACTGTGTGGACACAGTCGGTGACAGATTGCGTCGCTGCACGGCCCTACAGCCACGTGATTGGCGCTTCCTGACAGGACATCAGATAGGATAGCACCAGCTTGGCCGTCATTTGACTATAGGCTGGGCAGGAAGTGGTTAATTTAAGCTGAGCATGACTGAGTAGATAATAAAGACCATATTCATATTGTGACAAGTTGGGAGTTTTTATAGCTTATTGGTAGTGCCAAACAGTCCCATGCCAGAAGTACGTTTCAGGGCTTTTTCTGCCCACTTTTATTTAAATCAACGCAAAAAGTTTACACTTGAATTTTTTCCCACGCAAGGGGTTCTCACCATCAATGAAACAAAACATAGAAATCAGCTTGGTGGCTCTCTTCGCTGCTCTACTGCTCAACAGTTGTCTTCCTGACTGTGACGAAATGCTCCCACACTCCTGGCTTGAGTGCTTTCGTCATATACCACTCCCTCCCAGTCTGGATATGGATCTCAGATATTCCAACCGCTCCCAAGCACCAAACGAGACAACACTTGCTTAGCTGCTCAATATGGACTGTTTTATTAGAACCAAACTGACAAGTATTTATATACAGTAGAAGAGGAGGTCCCCCCTCCTGCTCATATTACTCTAACAATACACCTGTAACAACTTAACATAAACGAATTAACTAATCCCTTTACGCAGCCGATGTGACTCTGTGCCCATCAGGATTTCACTCAGGTCAGACTTGTTGTCACCGAGCTAAACACAGTTGGTTATAAATTATCATAATTACAACCACAAGACATTTTATGACAATAGCAGGTGACCACCAGTAACAGACGGACCGTCTACTACATTGTACAGAGGACAATGTGATCAGCTCTCTCAATTAACATCTTGAGTTCATGACACTAGCATCTGACAGTGTGTGTCCCAACAGCATGAGACAACACACATTATATATACACATATATACAGCATTGAATTTGACTAGCACAGATTATTGATGGTTGGGGTTCTCCTTCACCCTGTGCCCCTTAAAATCCAGGGCCCATAATCGGTTGGCAGGAGGCTCGCATTTAGTCCTCTCAAAAAGCCTGTGTCCCGGCTAGGTCTGTCACACTGACCAGGGCCAGTACAAGGGGGGGGGGCATAATCCATGTGTGTAGGGTGTTCACTGCACATGGGCCCACCCTGCACACATGGAAGATTGTCTCTTGAAGCCCGTTGTCGGCTGACGTCACAGAGCACCGATAGAAAACCTTTGGGATGAATTAGAGCAGAGACTGCAAGGCAGACCTTCTTGTCCAACATCAGTGCCTGACCTCACAAATGAGCTTCTGGAAGAATGGTCAAACATTCCCATAGACCAGGGATATGCAATTAGCGGACCTCCAGCTGTTACAGAACTACAAGTCCCATCATGCCTCTGCCTCTGGGTGTCATGCTTGTTTGAGTCTCGCTATGTCTCATGGGACATGTAGTTCTGCAACAGCTGGAGGTCCGCTAATTGCATATCCCTGCCATAGACAAACTCCTAAACCTTGTGAACAGCCTTCTCAGAAGAGTTGAAGCTGTTATAGCTGCAAAGGGTGGGCCAACTCAATATTGAACCCTATGGACGAAGACTGGGATGTCATCAGTGTTGCCAACCATCAGTATTTTTACTGGCAGACGAAAAAGAAAAGGTTGCCAGTAAAAAATATGGCTGTGACGCCGCTACAGTGTGTTTGGGCGGCTCTGGAGGAGGCGGTGCCTGAGCATGTCCTGTGATGTTATGGTGCAAGAGAGCCAAGCAGAGCGGCCAGAGCCTTGTGTGTGGGTCTGCGGGATGGGAGCAAGGCATGCCGGGAGCGGGACCATCGGTGCTGTTTGGACTGGAGGGAACCACTTGGCTTGGAGAGAGACTGTCACTTTGACTCATAAAGGGACGTGTCGTGTCGGTAATCTGTACTGCTGTCAGTATCACCGTGAAATTCAATTTCATGTGTGTGTGCCGCCCATTCTAATTTCTTGCCCTCCTGAGTCCTGTCCCTCAGCTACTTACTTACTATATCTGAAATAAAATAAGAAATATGTTTTTTTGCCTTATTACCTACCTTAAATCGCATTGCTAATTACATATTGTACTTGTTTGTAGCCTAAATAGTGAAATTTGTACTTAAAACTGTAATTTTGTAACTTTTGGAAATGCCAGTAAATGTTGGGTGTTATGTCAGTAAATTTCAATCTGTTAGGTTGGCAACACTGGATGCCATTAAAGTTCATGTGCGTGTAAAGGCAGGCGTCCCAATACTTTTGGTAATATAGTGTACGTGTTGAGCTATGGTGAACCAAGATCGGAGGGGCACACAGAACAGCAGCACCTTGACACCTACTCTAATGCCGCATACGCACGAGTGGATTTTCCGTCAGAAAAATCTTGGATGGTTTTTCCGACGGAATTCCGCTCAAGCTTGGCTTGCATACACACGGTCACACAAAAGTTCGCTGAACTTTCGACCGTCAAGAACGCGGTGACGTACAACACTATGAAGAGCCGAGAAAATTAAGTTCAATGCTTCCGAGCATGCGTCAAATTGTTTCCGAGCATGCGTAGGAATTTAGCGCGTCGGAATTGCTACAGACGATCGGAATTTCCGAGCGGAACTTTTTCCGACCGAAAAATTGAGAACCTGCTCTCAATCTTTTGCTGGCTGGAATTCTGCCAGCAAAAGTCCGATGGAGCATACACACGGTCGCATTTTCCGACCAAAAGCTCTCATCTGTCTTTTGCTGGCGGAATTTCCGATCGTGTGTACACGGCATTAGTATTTTTGGCTGACAGGTTCACTTTGAGTACCACATCTGAGCCTAGGCACACTTCAACTGGTTTTGTTGCAACTACTGGTGCGCTGAGCACCTGGAAGGTATGACCAGAAATACGACAAATGAGTACCTTGTTAGATAAATCTTTCTGTATGTTTTATATCCAAAATCATCACACTTTTCTCTGTAGGTGTCGGCTGTGCTTTTTTTTTTTTCTTGCAAAAAGCGATACAAAAGGTGGAAGCGGATGACGGCGCATATTTGATCTGTTCACTGACATGAAAGTAGACACCTCTCCTTTCCAAAGGAATCTTTTAAGTCTCTACTTTATTTTTTTGTTAAATATTCTGTTGCCATAGCAAACTTCGAGATGCTAAAAATACAAAATAACAAGCTGTACTATGAACCTGGCAAGGAGACAAAACAGGAAGACAGTATACTAGCGAAGCGTGGAACAACAGCGCAAGTGGGTGTATAGATTGGGGCCCCCCCACTTATGTAACGTGGGGACAGTTATTGTCAGCTACCCAAGAGATATCGCCTTGAAAAGAGGAGAAAAAAATAAACTTCTTCAAGCAGCTAAAAAAATATCATCAAGGATTTACACGTGTAAAGGGCCATTTACATCTTTAAAGTGAAACGCGTCACGGTAAATGAATGTCACCACAATGCGCTGATCCAATGGAAAGGTGTAAACGGGCGCTTACAGGTATGAATGCCTTACCCTTTCTTTGTAAAAATTAAACCTTAAAGGCTTGCATGTTAAACCCTTTGCTTTATATATGTGTGCACTGCCTATTGCATTAGGATGCATTCACACCTGATCGCGGGCGGAATCGCCGCAATTCCGCCCACAATTTCAAATCTGAAAGGAGAAAGGCATGTGTGTTTGAACTTGGGGTTGCACACGGTCGGAAATTCAGACGGAAAAAGTCTGATCGGATTATGTTGTCGGAAAATCCGATCGTGTGTGGGCTCTAGCGGACTTTTTCCATCGGAATTTCCGACGAAAAAAGTTTGAGAGCAGGACCTAAAATTTTCCGACAACAAAATCCGATTTTTTTCCAAACGTGTGTAAAGAATTCCGACGCACAAAGTGCCACGCATGCTCAGAATAAATTTGGGGACAAAAGCTATTGGCTACTGACCTCTACGTAGTCCCGTTGTACGTTTTGTACGTCACCTCGTTCGGAACGATCGAACAACTTTGTGCGACCGTGTGTATGCAAGACAAGTTTTGGCCAAAATCCGTCGGAAAAAATCTGACGGATTTTGTGGTCGGAATGTCCGACTGTGTGTACAAGGCATTATGCCGCGTACACACGGTCGGACTTTCCGCCAACAAAACCATGGATTTTTGTTCGAAGGCTCCAACTTGTCTTGCATACACACGATCACACAAATGTTGGCCAACAATTACGAACGTAATGCTGGGTACACACGACCGGACTTTCCGGCAGACTAGGTCCGACGGTCTTCCCAACGGACTTTTGATGGGGTTCCGACGAACTTCCGAACTAACAGACTTGCCCACACACAAACGGACTAAAGCCCCATACACACGGTCGGATTTTCCGATGGATTCTGTCCTATCAGACAATGTTGTCAGAAATTCCGACCGTGTGTAGGCACCATCGGACAGTTTCCATCGGATGGTCCGACGGACAAAGTCCTATCTCCTGCTGGATAGATTTTTTGACAACAAAGTCCGATCACACCAAATCCGATCGTGTGTAGCGAATTCCGACGGACAAAGTGCTACGCATGCTCAGATCACATTACAAGACCAAAGCTATTGGCTACTAGCCTCTACGTAGTCCCGTCGTAGGCAACAAACGTCACCACGTTCAGAATGATCGGATTTTCCGACAACTTTGTCCGACCGTGTGTACGCAAAACCAACATCGGACAAAGTACGACGGACATGATCTGACGGACCTGGTCCTCGGATAATCCGAGCGTGTGTATGGGGCTTAAGTCTGTTCGAAAGTCCGTTAGTTTTGAACGTGATGACGTAAGACGGGACTAAAAAAGGAAGTTCAATAGCCAGTGGCGCTCCTTCTGCTTGATTCCGAGCATGTATAAACTTTTGTGCGTCGAACTTGTGTACACACGATCGAAAATTCCGACAACAAAGTTTTGTTGGCTGAAAATTTGAGAACCTGCTAGCCAACATTTGTTGTCGGAAAATCAAATCGTGTGAATGGGGCATAAGGCTGCATTCACACCAACATTTCCCGTCGGAAAATCCGACTGTGTGAATGCTGTCTTAGGGCCCATTTACACCAGAAACTGCACATAACTGCACGTTTTTGACTGTATGTTTATATGCATTTGAAGCACATCTGATGAATGCTTGATACGCGCTCGAATGCATTTTGCATGTGTGTTTGCGGTGCGTTTAGTACGGAATTTGCATTGCAATTGGCTCTACATTTTTGGGTATGGCTTTCTTGGCTTAAAGGGGCACCGTGCAAGTGCGTTTGTAGCGCGTTCCCTGCATTTTCAGTGCAGAAAAATGCAGCATGCTCTACTTTTTTTATCTGCACTGCAATGATGTGAACTTTGCCCTGGGTGGATATAAATCAATGATTTTCTTTAAAAACTATTTTTTTTATTCATTTAAATCAGATTTTTTTTTTTTTTTTTATTTAAATCGATTTTTTTTGGCTTTTTATCAATTTTTTTTTAAATAAAATGCTTTTGGAGTAAAATTCTATCTAAAGATATTTTTTTTCTCTTTAAGATACAATAATAATTTTGTTTATTCAGCATGAAATAAAGCTTGGTTATGTAGCATGAGGCTGTATATTCTGCAATATTAAAATGTTTGCTAAACTCCTTTAATGAATCCAAGCTCTGCCAGCTGAGGTAACATGCACTGCATTGATGCAGTCACACAATTTCCCAGTAACCATGAGATAAGACAAAGTTCAGGAATATTCCTTTATCCCATTGTTTTGCAAATCTATGTACACTACAAACTGTATGATTGAATCGGTTCTGATGTCGCTGTTTTACTAACCTGACAGCTTATTATTCTAAATAGTAAACCATTTTGTTTGCAAATATTAAAGATTCTAAGTATCAGCAAGAATGAGTCCTTACATTTTAAAGAGCACCTGTCATTTCAGATCCATCTTGGCAGCGCCTGTTAGCGGGCATCCACTCACCAGCTGCCGCCACGTCCCTCACCTTGTTGTGTCACTGCTGCATCACCAGCCATCCCATTAAAGTGAAAGGGACTGTCGGTAAGTGAACAGCGGTTCAAAGGAGGAGCCGCTGGGGGACAGAGATGACAGTTGCCTGGCAGTGCACAATAACGATAGGTATCTCAAATCTCAAATTTTCCGACAACAAAATCCGATCTGACTTTTTCTGATCGTGTCGAGAATTTTGACGGACAAAGTGCCACGCATGCCCAAAATTGTGCAAATCTATTTTAGTGAGTTGCAAACGCATTAATTTTAACAGTGTCGGAAAAAATCAGTCGGAAAAAAATCTGTCAATGCATGTGTGTTAAGCCCAAAGCCAAAAATGTTATATATTTAATTTTACCAATCATAAGATGTGGTGGCTGCATTTGTTTTCTTTTTTAGGCTTTCCCCCTCTGTTTTCACCTGGTGATCTAGCCAGTAACACATCTCCTGTATTAGAGGACTGGATGAACTCTGGATGAAGGAGCACAGGGGCATCTTTGGGCAGCAGCATTGTCAGTCTGGGGGGAGGGGAGTGTGAAATGTACCAGCAGATTTAAATACACTAAAAAATTGAAGCCAAACTTCAGCTAGCATGTTTTAAACAGTTACAGCAAACAGTGTTGCTCTTTTGGGATAAAAATTGTATATAAATAAATAAAAGCTGATCATTGCACGCACTCCGGTCAGTAGTAAATGGTTTGTCTCAACTCTGTAGCTGCTATATCTGTCGAACAGCTATTTCTGATGAAAAGTAACAGACTTGCTGGCAGGATCATCTGGCGAACATTTAAGAAAGGCTAAAAAAAGATAACTAATGCAGGCAACATATCTACAAATTTGTAAGCTACAATATAACAAATGTTTGCATAGGACTAGTCAGCAAAGTGGGCGCACCTACCCTGAAAGTGGGCAGACAAAATGTGGACCATTGGCAGTACCAAACCATAATATGGGTGTGATGGCCACTTCCTATATATTTAGAGATAGGGTCCGGGCAGAACTAACTTGCAAAGTAGGGGGACAAAATGTAGGCTATTGGTAGGACCAACCCATTAGTTGGCAGGATGGGTAGCCCCCACATATTTAGAGGTAGGGTTCAGGCAGGACTAACTTGCAAAGTAGGTGGACAAAATGTGGCCCATGGGCAGGACCAACCCATAAGTTGGCATGATGGGCAGTCCCCACATATTTAGAGGTAGGGTCTGGGTTGGACTAACCAGTAAAGTGGACACTATTTGGGTTCACCTACCCAGAAAGTGGTCAGACAAAATGCAGGCCATGGGCAGGACCAACCCATATTTTGGGTTTGATGGACAGTTCTCACATATTTAGAGGTAGGGTCTGGGCAAGACTAACTTGCTAAGTGGGCTGACAAAATGTGGGCCGTGGGCCATGGGCCAGACCAACCCATTAGTTGGCATAATGGGCAGTCCCCACATATTTAGAGGTAGGGTCTGGGTGGGACCAGCCAGCAAAGTGGGCATTATTTGGGTGCACCTACTGAAAAGTGCATGGACAAAATGTGGACCATGGGCAGTACCAAACCATAATATGGGTGTGATGGACGATTCCCATATAGTTAGAGGTAGGGCCCGGGCAGGACTAACTTGCAAAGTGGGTGGACAAAATGTGGCCCATTGGCAAGACCAACCGATTAGTTAGCATGATGGGCAGTCCCCAAATATTTAGAGATAGGGTTCAGGGAGGACTAACTTTCAAAATGGGTGGACAAAATGTGGCCCATGGGTAGGACCAACCCATAAGTTGGCATGATGGGCATTCCCCACATATTGAATGATAGGGTTCGGGCCAGAACTAACTTGCAAAGTGGGTGGACAAAATGTGGCCCATGGGCAGGACCAACTCATTAGTTGGCATGGTGGACAGTCCCCACATATTTAGAGGTAGGGTCTGGGTGGGACTAACCAGCAAAGTGGGCATGATTTGGGTGCACCTACACAGAAAATGCATGGACAAAATGCGTACCATGAGTAGGACAAACCCATAAAATGGGTATGATGGATAGTTCCCAATTATTTAAAGGTAGGGTCTGGGTGGGACTAATTCACAAAGTGGGCATGATTTGGGTGCACCTACCCAGAAAGTGAATGGACCAAATGCTGATCATAAGCAGAGTTAACAGAGTCCTGGGTAAGTATGGGTATAGCATTCTGAATGGCACCGCAACTCAAATATGCAGTAAACTTAAATGTACAGGATAGATATGCTCTGTGCATTGATTTGCGTTGCCTAAAAGTAGTAGCGCTAAAGGCGGAGTTTAAACACCCACTAGCTAAAATTCTAATTTCCAATCATGTGGCAGTAGTAGACTGGAGAACATCATAAACACGACTTTTTTCCTCCCTCGTAATAAAAGGTTGTAGATATTCTATCACTGAAAGAATGTTACTCTGTGTGGCCTTTTCAGACTTCAATAGCGCTCAGTAAAGCTCTTTAATTTGTCATCCCGGTGGAAAGAATTATATAACCGGTAATTTAACATCTCTGACAATGTACTAGTTCTTTATAAACAAGTACGTCCATGACATTTTGCAAGTTCATAAATCCCTTTATGTACCCGTGTCTAGTGACCTGTGAGTTTCCAGCCTCAGTACGGCTGTTACGGGGGAAAATTGCACGTCTATCCTTTAAATAAACTTTGTCAACTGTCAACGAAGCATTGCGATTTTAAATTGGAAGCAAACTCCGAAACCGCCATCGTCATGGAAACCAGAAAATGCATCATTCGCGTGTCCATTTGTTTGTAAACCACATTTAGAAAGTTATATTAGTCATAGGGCAAGGGTGATTATTTTTAGGTTTGCTTCAGTTAAACGATGACCCTGAAGGAGAATTCAATGGAGGCCATCAATGAAATGAGTATTTTCATTAATGGTTGCTAATCTGCTGCTTCTTTTAATTTCAATGTAATTTAGGAACGCATTTATTTATTTCTTTTCCAAATAATAAGTTAGCCACTATGAAAATGAACATAAGTAGGGATGAGTTTCAGGTTTGGGTTTAATATGAGTTGGACCTTAAACAAGCCTGATTGCAGTTAGGCAAACAACTTAAAGCGGAAGTAAACCCTCCTATCATTTTCAGCCAAGGAAGCTGCCATCTTGGTCTCTGTCTAATCTTCAACTGCCATGATGCTGCACATGTGATCAGTTATGACTCCAGCCATTGGATGGTTCGACAGATTGGTTGAGAGCACAACCAATGTGACAGCTAGCATTCTACGGCATGCCGGGAATGTAACTTTTTTTTGAAGCCGTTAAATCAATGGGTTTACTTCCGCTTTAACAAACTGGCCCTACATGGACTACCTACCTCTGCAAAATTAGATCCTGGTTGTAAAGAAACCAGCTGGGAAACACGAATGACTATATTTGGCAAGAGTCCATTGTGCCTTACGAAATTGAACTGGATTGATCGTTGGCATTCCTGTATCACTGATCACCACTGCTCCAAGTGCCTCTTTGAGAGTTCTTTAGACTGGGCAGACGTTTACATCAGTTGGTCAAAGACGTCACCCAGGATCCTTGGCTAGTTTGTTTACAAACAGCAACCAACCAGGATCTGTCATTTTTGCGGGAGTAGTTATTTTTTTCCATCACTTTTAATGGGTTAACTCGTACTGTTCCATAACTGCATGCACATCTTTAAGTCATCACCCAAGCAAGTTATTTAAAGGATTTGTGTATTTTCAGTGTTCCACTTTAAACCCTTCCCGTCCAGCCCCATGTCCCTTTAACAGAATCTTTATACTCAGAGGAAAGGACTGGCCAATCACATAACCACTGCAACTGGCTGTCACCGTGGGCACATGTTCAGAGGCCAGTCCAACTGGCTTCCAGTCAGTACTAGAGACCAGAAGCTGTCTGTAATAGCTTGTCACTGTGCTGGGAGCGCATAGTGAAAGCACTCTCAGTACAGAGATTTTGGCTGCCAATGGATGCACCTCCTATGCCTTGAACCTTTTAGTTGTATATTTGCAGTGTGAAATCTAAGGCCCCTGACTGCTAGTCTCAGGAGATTTGGAGTAAAATTTGGTGATGTCACCTTTGTGCTGCACACTGTTCTCCTTGCTGGAGGCTCTGACATAAGGAAGTAAAGCCCTGCCTCTAACAAAATGGCCACCTCCATACAAAGGCACAGTGCAGAACAAGAGGCAAGTTGCATAAAGAGCGCCAGGCCATAATGAGTCCAAAATAACTTTAATCATTCATCAGATGATTGAATGCAAAAGCCAACGTGTTTCAGGGATCCGAACAACCCATTCACTTGGATGGTAAATATGTACTTGAAAGAACTCAACATAGCAAAATGAGTTGATTGAATTGATATCGTGTGGATAACAAAGTGTCCAAGATAAATTCAACAACATACGCCATATGCTCATGAATAAATGTGTTTATTAATGTACTGTATATATGTTTGAAGTATCTGTTTGTGAATATTAGTGGAAGCAGCTATCTTGGCCATGGTATTCGTTACACATTTTAAGATGGTTTATATACATTTTATTTATATAATTGTTCTTGATATTCCTTTGTTTTTTTTTTTTTTATTATTGTATTAACACAAATTTCACTAGGATTTAGTAGTGGTATTTTCTCACATATGCCATATGCTGCCAAATGTTATTATTCATCTATTCAATATACATTTAACATTCAACCCCCAATGAAAATGCTCTGCCTGTTGTATTCAATCATCAGATGAACGATTAAAGTTTTCTTAGACTTATTTTAGTCTGGCACTCTTCATGCTTCTCTAACATCTTGGATTTTCACTTTGGAGACCCTAGCTAGGGGTGCAGTGTTTGGCAAGAGTAGCCTCAGAAAGTCCATTTGTGCCTTACGAAATTGCATTGGCTTGACCATTGGCATTCTTGTATCACTGACCACCATTGTTCCAAGCGCTTCTTCGAGATTTTCTTTAGACTGGACAGACAATTTCACGGTAAGTCAATAATGGGGAAAGATTGGATGCAGGCCACATGCAATAATAGTGACTAGTTCTTTGCCTTTGTTTGGGCACATCTTCCAGAGCTCAGCTCCTCTTCAATGTCATGTTTTTTTTTACATGATGGGCAGTCCCAATTTATTTAGAGGTAGGATCTGGGCAGAACTAACCCATAAATGGGCAGAAAGTGGGCAGGCAAAATTCAGACCGTGGGTTGTGTTAACAATGTTCATTGTCCTGGGACAATAATGTGGATAAGTATGCTTTTTTCAGGTAAGTACTTGGATGGACTGACCACATTTAGTAACCCTACAGCTAGTCTTTTGCCCTCTGTCTGCCTTTGTTTGGACACAACTTCCAGAGTTCCACTCCTCTTTATTGCTAAAATTTTTTGCAAACAAAGCACATTCTAACTGCTGATTTGAGGCACAATTGTGTTATAAATGGTTCCCCAGCATCTTTGAAGCCACACACTCAAACATAGGCACCTGGTAGACCGCAACTCCACCAGGAGAAGACTTTACACTTGACTTTAGTCAGAAAAGCACAAATGACAACCTTTCCTTTGAATCTGAACACCAACAACTTGAATGGTCCACGCTAAAGGAACCACTAGCAATCTCTGGAGAAACCCTGGGGTTCCATAGAACCCCGGTTGAGAATGGTTGTTTTAGACAATAGAAATGTATCCATCCGCTTATTAATTTCCTTTAGTAACTCAGACGACATGTTCTGCAGTTTCAAAACTTATAATTACACACAATGCAATTCCTTTCTGTAGTGAAACCCCTTCCATAACTAATTAGAAACTATTTAACCAATTAGATTTTAAGGCGTCCTACCAGTTGCACATAACAGTCAAAATTGGGAGGACGTCTTAACGTGGAGGATCCAATACAGCTTGTGTATCTTGTGGTGGGAGACTCCAAGGTGGAGCCTGGGGTAGAGTTGTGGGCACAGAGGTTCATAGGAAAAGAAGCTTGGGTGTGTGAGTTGTTGGAGAAGGAGGTGTAGGTCCATCTCCACTAGCAAGGACATTTAATGAGGCAGCTTTGGAAGGGTTCCAATCAGCAACCAACTTAATCACCAGAGTAGAGCCCTGTTGGGTGAGGTTCCTTCCTGGAGCAACAAGAACTAAATATCCCATCATGTGACCCTGTCAAGAGAACAACGTGTGTAGATCCCAGCTGTTATCCTGTTAAGGTTTATCTATTACATAATCTTAGACTTTCTGCCAGCAACCCAAATCCTGATCTCATGACTCAATATGACACTCAGGTGACGATCGCGTCTGCTAGATGTACCCCTCGAAGAAGATAACAAGCACTGTTTTCTACCATATTGGAAAAACTTAGTGTAACCCAGTCCTTCCCTGACTGATCTCACAGAAATAAGGTGTTAATTATGTACAATGTTAGTCTGTTGGGCGAACTGCTTGAAAAAAAATAGATGGTCCCAGGGCAGAGTACTCCCTTCAAACATATGATGCCCATATAACTACTTGTTCCAAAAAGTCTGTAACTATAACTGTAACTATATACAGAATATAGCCTTTTATTAATGCCACTGAGAATTTCTTTTGCTCTACAGTTTTGTTGCGGTTTTCCATAATTTCATAAAAATTCAATGTTCCCTTGCAACAACGGCAAAAGTACAATCAGAACTTCCCGGACTTCTCCTCCCCCTGCTCATATGTTTACCTCATTGCTTTTCCCAGAAGTCTTCACAGAGATTGAGATCAAATTAAAGGCATACCTAGCAGCATTCCTTCATTTACTTCAGTGAGATGTGCGACAAGGATTACTTCATATAGAGTGCCTCAAATGTGGCCCCTGACATCATAGGGCTGCACATAAATATTCAGTGTATATAGGGATACATAGACATGCTACAGGAGATGGTCAGAGACTGCAGACATATTACAGGAGATGGTCAGAGGCTGCAGACATATTACAGGAGATGGTCAGAGGCTGCAGACATACTACAGAAGATGGTCAGGGACTGCAGACATACTACATGAGATGGTCGGAGACTGCAGACATACTACAGAAGATGGTCAGAGACTGCAGACATACTACAGGAGATGGTCGGAGACTGCAGACATACTACAGAAGATGGTCAGGGACTGCAGACATACTACAGGAGATGGTCAGGGACTGCAGACATACTACAGCAGATGGTCAGGGACTGCAGACATACTACAGGAGATGGTCAGAGACTGCAGACATACTACAGGAGATGGTCAGAGACTGCAGACATACTACAGGTGATGGTCAGAGACTGCAGACAAACTACAGGAGATGATCAGAGACTAAAGACATTTCTGACTGCTTATGTCAATCATTGGCCTCCCCTCTGTTCCAGCACTGCAGCTTCCATATGCCTCTTTTCCAAATTCAACTTCTCTAGCATTGTTTGATACCTGTGTCCCCCAACAATTGATGTGGTCCCTTCCTCTAACCTATAAGTTCCTGATGAAACCTCTAGTGACATAGGGTTCAGAGGAAGAAACCACAGCATGCAACAGGGGACACAGGCATCTGACACTCACAGAAGTGTAAAATGAGTATAAGTATAAACTCTGCTTTTGCACGGAAATATCACTTAGGATTTTTTTTGTTATTGACAGGGTCTCTTTAAGCATCTTTTATGCACTTTACTTAAAACAGTACTGAATTGTTTAATGCCTGGCCCTATATATTGCTTAAGTCGGCAAAACCTTCAGATGTAAATAAGAATCCGTCTTGTAGTAATGGCTGGGTGTGAAGGACTTGCGGCAAGCTCCGGAATATGAAAATCAATATCTTCTCAGAAATGGCATTACATACGTTAGTGTGGTTGAACAAGGGCCCGGTGACATTCTTTACATAATTGGCTTATTCTGATAACCTCCCGTGTTTTCCGGTACGGCACAGCTTTCTGAGACAAGTAAGTTACTTTTCATCAATAACTTTTTTACAGAAAACTTTAAAGATGAGTATATGGAGAATTTCTAGGGCTGTCTTAATGTACCAACATCCTGAAGAGTATATCAAAGAGAAATAAACAGGACTTTCATGATACTGGATATTAGATATTAAATCACTTAGAGTATGGATGACGAACCCCATTGAAATCAATTGGAGCAGAATGTGTCAAATTAAAAATGCCCATTTTCTGAGCTAATAGCCAAGGGGTGTCAAACCATAGCATGGGGGGGCACTGCCCTACCTTGCCCATATTGATAAGGACAAGGATCTCTCCCCCATAACCCTGGCCAGTGGTTGTGGGGGTCTACAGGTGTGGGGTTTACTGGAATTTGGAAGCCCCCTTTAATAATAAGATGGCCCCCAGATACCCCCCTCCTCACACGAATGAATACCTTCCCCCACCCCAAAAAAAAAAAGATTTAGGCAAGAAAAAAAAGACACACAGTCCTTATTCAAATAAATAAAGAACACCAAAAAATGTCCCTTCTAAATCCCGATGACTTGGAGCATACAACCCATCCGACAGTTTCACTAGCCAAATGACAGCTCCCTGAACTCTCATCAGCTAAATAAAGGCAGGGACGGGTATAGTGGTGACATCATTTCCCAAATATGGCCAGTGGCCATACTTAGGCAGAGATGTCACTGTTAGCTTCGCCCCTTTGTTTAGGTGGCAGAGATTCCCAGTGATGTCAGTGGTCCCTAGGGCCATTATAGGTGCAAGAAACTGTGGCTTTCTTAGGACCCAGTGACAAAGGGAAGCTGTCATATAAAGAAGTAGTAGAAATACAGCTTCTATATATGGTGCTCAGCTCCTAGCAGACAAGGGGCCAGAAGGGCAAAGGTTCAAAGATTCGGACCCTGTTGGTTCATCACTATTAATGAGGCATTAAACTCAACAGAGGCACTTTGCCCCATATGCAAGTATATTATGTACAATGCTGGTATCTACTGTCCAATTTCTGCAAAGCCTTGGCATTACTGAGATGTCACTGTTCATTATATGTCAATCAAACATGCCCATTTTCACCTAATCAGGCCCTTGCCATGATTTTTTAGAGCGCTTTTACATGCTTTTTCTGTCATAGATGTTTTATCTCGTGAGGCTCTGCTGAAGTTCATGAAAACCTCATGTTACTACTGTCCATGAGCAAGATTTGTTATTGGTGTGTATTCAGGGCAGAAGCATCATTTGAGGACATAAAGGCCAGAAAAATATAACGACGGATTTAACTGGAGGTAAATGGCCTGCACCCAAAAATACACTTTGAATCATAGTTATGCATCGAGAAATGGTTTATTAAGCAAATGTTTTATATTTTTGGATGATGATTTTGTTTTTATGGGTTTGGAATGCTGGGTTCACTTCTGCTTTAATATACAACACTTTAAAATTCGCTTAGACAATTTTTATTACAATTGAGATCACGGTAATTAAAAGATTTGTACACCGCATACTATCAAGATCTAAACTGTGACCTCCTAATATCTACTAATTTGTATTATAATTTTACAGAATGAGCAGTTACATCCATTTTATCAGATATTATTCAGATTGTCAGATAGTATGTATAATGGGATATCAGACTCTCTACACTTTTATAGACCAATGGTCCGCCTCTGCAGCAAATTGAAGATATTTCGCATGCACGTTTTATAATGAAATCTCATGTTAAAAACAATGTCACCGTGTTATGAACAGGACACCTAAGTGCCAGGGAGGACTGCAGTGGGTTACAAAAGAGGGCACTAAATGCGACTGAATAGAGAGTATCCCCCAGGGGCATAAATGACGACCAACATTCCAAACAATATGGAAAAGGAAACCCAATACGTCCCACAGTATATCCTAGGAACCCTGCCTCATGCCGCGTACACACGGTCGGAATTCTCGTCGGAAAAAGCTCTGATGGTTTTGCCGTCGGAATTCCGACAGAATTCCTCTCAAACTGTCTTGCCTACACACGGTCACACCAAATTCCGACGGTCAATAACACCGCGGCATACAACATGTTCGACTGCACTATAAAAGGGAAGTTTAATGCTTCTGAGCATGCGTCAAATTGTTTCCGAGCATGCGACGGAATTTTGCGTGTCGGAATTGCATACACACGATCGGAAAATCCGATAGAAAGGTTTTCCGTCTGAAAAATTAAGAACAGGTTCTCAATCCAAAGTCCATTGGAAATTCCGACAGAAAAAGACGGATGGGCATACACACGGTCGGAATATCCGATGAAAAGCTCCCATCGGACTGTTTCCATCGGAAATTCCGACTGTGTGTACGCGGCATTAGAATAGACTCCACTACCACCATCCCTCCTTTTAATCCAAGTCAACTACCACCAACTGGATTCTGAATCAAGTGTAGCGCTACCTCCTTAGGAGCTGCTGGGTTTTTGGGTTCTCCCTCACATACACAACCAGGCAACAGGAATTTTCAGGCATTTACTCAATACCTATGAACCAGTACAGGGTGCTTTGTTTTGTTTTTGGTTTATTAGGGGATAAACTTGGATAGGGTTGGGAAGGTATAGGATGCCCAGAACTGCAGTAAAATGTAACTCGAGGACATTAAATTGTCTCTGCTACCAAAAATCACACGGCTGACGTCCCGTAAGATAGATGAATTAACTTAACTGGCAAAGAAGAGAGTTCAAAACACTGAATGCAGGTGCTTTCATTCAGTCAAAATGCCAAGGCACCTGGCTTTTCTTTAGAGTCCTCAAGCAAGAGGTGTAGGGTGGCTGTACTGACTTTAAGAGTCTCTAAGCTGTCCCTCTGAAGATAGCTAGCTGGGTATTGCACCCGGCTGCTTCTCCTCTTTAGGCTCTGAGGTGTAGTAGTTGAAGCTACTCACTCAGTCCCTTTGAAAGATCCTGTAGCTCAAGTAATGACTGCCGAACAGGCCTCCTGCTGGACAGCTCCCAGTGGCTCTCAGGGTGGCTCAGCTAAACCTAGCTGAGACTGAAAGGGTGTCAGGCTTCCTCTGCTTCTTTTTCTCTCCTCTTCTGTTTCTCTCTCTGGCTCTTTCCTTCTGCCCAAGGGAAGAGCCCCCCAGCATAGGGGTCCCTTTCCATAATCATTTAGGCCTCATCTCTGCCCTTTAATGCTCTAAGTTCTAGGGCTCTCCAGAAGTTTTAGCCTGGGTGGAGGAGACAGAGAATCAGCCCTTGGAGCTCTGCCAGCTAACTCGAATAAATTTACAGTGGCTCCTCTGGCTACAACAGGAGCCCAACTAAATGTACCTACTGTACAAAGGGGGTGCTACACAAGTCTACTGCTACCATACCTGCTTCTAAATCAAGTCTACTATCACCAACCCAGATTCTAAATCAAGTCTAGTGCCACCACCCAAGATTCTGAATCAAGTCTACTGCCACCATCCCTGCTTGTGAATGAAGTCTGCTGCTACTTATGCTTGCTTTGAATCAAGTCTACTACCATCATCCCTGCTTTTAAATCAAGTGCACTACCACCATCCCCAAACTCTGATTGAAGTCTACTGCCACTGTCCCTGATTCTGAATCAAGTCTACTGCCATCACCCCCTACTTATGAATAAAGTCTACTGCCTTCATCCCTGCTTCTGAATCAAGTGTACTTTCACCACCCCAAATTCTGAATGAAGTCTACTGCCATTATTTCTTTTTCTGAATAAAGTCTACTGCCATCTTCCCTGCTTCTGAATCAAGTCAACTACCACCATCCTTGTTTCTGAATCAAGTGCACTGCCACCACCCCAAACTTTAAATGACATTTACTGCCATTATTCTGCTTCTGAATTGATTCTACTGCTACCACCCCTGCTTATGAATCCAGTCAGGCCATTATTCTGCTTCTGAATTATGTTTACTGCCACCACCCCTGCTTATGAATCAAGTCAACTGCCACTATCTCTGCTTCTCAATCAAGTACACCGCCACTACCCAGAATTCTAAATGAAGTCTATTACCATTATTCCTTCTTGTGAATAAAGTGTACTGTCATCATCCCTGCTCCTGATAAAGTCTACTGCCATTATTCCTTCTTCTGAATAAAGTCTACTGCCATCATCCCTGGTCTTGAATCAAGTCAATTGCCACGCCCTGCTTATGAATCAAGTCAAATGCCACCATCTCTGCTTCTGAATCAAGTAAAATTGCCACCACCCCAAATTCTGAATGAAGTCTACTGCCACCATCCCTGATTTTGAATCAAGTCTACTGCCATTATTCCTTCTTCTGAATAAAGTCTACTTCCAGCGACTCTGCTTATGAATCAAGTGTACTTTCACCACCCCAAATTCTGAATGAAGTCTACTGCCATTATTTCTTCTTCTGAATAAAGTCTACTGCCATCATCCCTGCTTCTGAATCAAGTCAACTACCACCATCCTTGTTTCTGAATTAAGTGCACTGCCACCACCCCAAACTGAATATTGAAATTTACTGCCATTATTCTGCTTTTGAATTGATTCTACTGCTACCACTATTGCTTATGAATCCAGTCAGGCCATTATTCTTCTTCTGAATTATGTTTACTGCCACCACCCCTGCTTATGAATCCAGTCAACTGCCACCATCTCTGCTTCTGAATCACGTCTACAAGCCACCACCCCTGCTTATAAATCAAGTCTACAACCACTAAAGCTGGCCATACACCTATAGATTATCTGCAGATTTTCTATGGTTAGATGGAAAAAGTGGGAGATTCCTCCATCTACACAGTTTAGCGAACATGGAGAAGTCTGTTGCACTTTTTCCATCTAACCATAGAAAATCTGCTTATAATCTATAGGTGTATGGCCAGCTTTACTCTGCTTCTAAATCAAGTCTACTAACACCCTTCCCAGTCCAAACACATTGCTTCCAGTTCTCTTAACTGCTCTCCTCTTAGTTTTGTAAAAAAAATAAAAAATGTGACATTTAAAGAGATGTATTGCAACTGGTTTAATATCTGATGTCTAATACCATGAAAGTCCCATCTTTTCTTTTTGTACTTTAACGTTTTACAGCTAAAACAATGACTGTGGCTCTAATTAAATTTCCTTCATTACAGAAGAACAGAGTGGCTTGGAAAAGACATACACTCATGCGTTTAACTATCATGACCTTATAAAGGTGTAAGATAGGAAAAAGCTGAACCATTGGTCAGGTGACCTTGGCTAACAAGGCTGTAAGCAAACAGCTAAATAATTATATATACATATAAAATACAAGTAAATTGAGAAAAATATCTGCTGTTGTGGCCACCAGTCTTATGATCTGGACACCCCTGCTGCACTGCATAGCAAGGTCAGTGACCACAGTTTTCTTTGATAGTGTTAATTTGATGGGGTGGAAAAGAGCTCTCGGCTGGTGCCACTAGAGTCTAATTATTGCCAGGTCTCTGTGTGCAGGGTATAGAAAACATTATTTCCAATAGGTTGATAACCAAATGTGGGTGGTGGTAAACCACTCCGTTGAGATTTAAGGGCTGCTACACTTCTGGTATGGTAATAAGGCCTTTTCAGCAGGAAACACATGTGTAAGTAAGAGGGAGAAGTGTCCAAAAAAAAACTCACTTGATGGTTTGTTCAGGCTGGTGTCAGTCAATATACTGCTCTTCCTAAACATTATATAAAAGAACACCTCCCCGACATCCTTGTAGTCGTGCATCACTGCTAGCTACTAGGTGTTGCAGATTTTAGCAGTGCAATTGGCTGATCAGTTGCATGTTTAAATACTAACTCTTGGGTAAGTAAGAGGGAGCGCCTGGTGTCTAATACAACGTCTCACTTGATGGTTTGTTAAAATCGTTTATTGGAGATAAAAGTATCCAAGTACAGCCAACGTATTTCGGGGGAAATTGCCTCCAAAACGCACTGGCTCTATTTGTAGATTTTACCAAACTATCAAGTGAGATGTTTTCTTACCCAAGAGTTAATAGTGTTCAAGCAAGTGATCAGCAGCAGGGGTGGCCCATCCATTACGGGCGCACGGGCTCCGCCCCCCCTATCCATGTGTCCAGCCCCCATGCAGGATGCCAGATGCATGGATTCCAATGGGGGGGTGCTTTTACATTTGTTTTATAAATTCTTTGTTTTCCATAGATTTCACATTACAATTCATCCCAGTCTTCCAATGTCCTTTTATAACATTCTTAATACTTCCCTCTATCTATATACAGGGGGTCCCCTGGTTACAAACAAGATAGGGACTGTAGGTTTGTTCTTAAGTTGAATCTGTTTGTAAGTCGGAACAGGTAAATTTTTTAAGTGTAGCTCCAGCCAAAAAATAAATTTTTATGTTTTTTTGATAGCATAGAGAAGGGTTATGACCCCTGTAACATTTTTTTGCTGTCTGTGCCCATGTTCAGAAGATTTCACCTCACCTTCTGTCCCAATGACAATTGGATTTTGAAAATTTGGGTTGTTAGGGAAGCATGGACGTGTGATAAAGCATCAGTGGAGACACCTTTTTCCCATATTAACTCAGGAGTGAATTTCCCTTCCTAGGAGTGGATTTCCTCTCACTTCCTGGTGTCTCCCTCCGTTTGTAAGTAGGAGTCGTTTTAAGTCGGATGTTTTTAAGTCGGGGACCCCCTGTACACGGTATTGACTCTTGAACAGCTCCTTAACTCAATATGAAATCTTTTTTTTTCTACTTTTCCCCTGCATACTATTTCAATAATGCCACCCCCCCCCCCAGAGGCTCTAATAGGCTTCAAAATAGGGTGGGTTTGGGGTGCAGAGCACTGCAAACTGAGCCCACCCAGGTTGATCCTCCTCCCGGCCAATCAGGAAGTGGGTCCTGAGACCCGATGGAAGCCGCAAGCTGCTGCTCGTCCGCAACCTAGAGTGCGGGGCTGGATGACCGACTGACACCGCCCGCCAGTGGGGGGCTGATGGGTAGTGTGGGTGACCCGACCGAATGACTGACAGTGGGGGGCGGGGGGTGGATGTTTGTGGCCCCCCCCCAAAAAAAAAATCCTCCAGCCGTCACTGACCAGCAGATTGCACTGCTAAAATGTGCAGTACCCTGTAGCTAGCAGTGATGCACATCTAAAAGGACTGACAGATCCGGGGGGGGGGGGGTGGTTGTTTGCTCCCCCCCAAAATAAAAAACACCAGCCGCCACTGATCAGCAGATTGCACTGCTAAAATCTGCAGCACCCATTAGCTAGCGGTGAGGCACTTCTAAAAGGATGCCAGGCATGTGTTCTTTCATATAATGCTCAAGAAGAACAGTATATTGACTGACATCAGCTCTAAAAATCATGCCAACGTATAGGGAAAATTATAAAGGGCGAACATTTGGGACTTTAAATGAGACACCTGGGAAGTAGGTGTCTCCAACCCTATCAATTGCAAATAAAAAGGGGGGAGGTTTGGGACTTTGAATGAGGCACATGAGTGGAAAACCCATTGGATCAAAAAACGCAAGTTTATTAAAGATATACATGACATAACGCATATACATGCACAAATGACTGGTTGAATGATCATCATAACCAATGGCTCAATGTTGGGTAATAACATATAAAGGTATCAATCATGAAGAAAATTGTACAAACATCTTAGGCCAGTTGGCTCCAAATAGAAATATAAGTTAACATTAAAATTGAGTGAATCACATCATATGTAGTAACATAAGGCATCTAGGATAGCTTGTTGGATCGACGCATTTCGGCAACTATATCGCTTCATCAGGAGCGAATGCATGTAATCTGTAAAGACATTGTACATATGTATATGGAAAATGATTGGTAATGGAGAAAGAGAAAAGCTTTGAGAGGTGGACCAATGACAGTACAGCTCAAGAGGAGGGGGGACTAGAGATAATTTAAGATGTTCACACAGGAAACAAAGGCAGGCTCAAATTGCTGAAGCTTCAAATGTATATGCTTTAGAGTTGTAAGTTTTCAGGGAATTGAGGAATAATCGTTTTCAGCACAGGAAAGGACTTGCTTTAAAAGAAGGGAGAAAATAGCAAGTCTGGAATTAAGATTTAAATAAACATCTAGACGCCCCACTGCCACCCTGTAAATAAAGTTCTGCATGTTTAAATACTCCGCATTATGACAGCGGTTATGGTACCTTGCCGAAGGGTGAACTTTGGCAAATATTTTACAGTTTCGCTCACAGATCCGGAAATTGGACGCGCACACCGGCAGAGAAAGCGTCTGGGGACCCATCTGTGTAGCCTGTAGACGACATATATCTTAACAATGGCGCGGTTCATTTTGGGGTCACGGGGCTGCAAAGGAGCGCGGCAATAGGAAAGTATTTTCTGTGCTGTTGTATGAAGTTCTACAGCTTACAGTATATGACTTCATGCATAGCAGTAAATGCTGTGTTTTTATGTTTATTTTCCTCTTATATACACTTTAACAAACAGTCCCAGTGAAACAATCCACGCTTATAGAATTCTCTGCCAACTTTAGATCAAAAATACTTTTATAGTGCCTTCCAAAAGTATTCACCCCCCTTGGCTTTTTACTTATTTTTGTTACATTACAGCCTTTAGTTCAGTGTTTTTTTAATGTGAATTATATGTGATGGATCAGAACACAATAGTCTAAGTTGGTGAAGTAAAATTAGAAAAATATATATATAAAACAATTTTTCAGAAATAACAAACATGTGCGTTGTCATGTGCGTATGTATTCACCCCCTTTGTTATGAAGCCCATAAAAAGCTCTGGTGCAACCATTTACCTTCAGAAGTCACATAATTAGTGAAATGATGTCCACCTGTGTGCAATCTAAGTGTCACATGATCTGTCATTACATATACACATCTTTTTTAAAGGCCCCAGAGGCTGCAACACCTAAGCAAGAGGCACCACTAACCAAACACTGCCATGAAGACCAAGGAACTCTCCAGACAAGTAAGGGACAATGTTGTTGAGAAGTACAAGTCAGGGTTAGGTTATAAAAAAATATCCAAATCTTTGATGATCCCTAGGAGCACCATCAAATCTATCATAACCAAATGGAAAGAACATGGCACAACAGCAAACCTGCCAAGAGACGGCCGCACACCAAAACTCACAGACCGGGCAAGGAGGGCATTAATCAGAGAGGCAGCACAGAGACCTAAGGTAACCCTGGAGGAGCTGCAGAGTTCCACAGCAGAGAATGGAGTATCTGTACATAGGATGACAATAAGCCGTACGCTCCATAGAGTTGGGCTTTATGGCAGAGTGGCCAGAAGAAAGCCATTACTTTCATCGAAAAACAAAATGGCACGTTTTGAGTTTGTGAAAAGGCATGTGGGAGACTCCCAAAATGTATGGAGGAAGGTGCTCTGGTCTGAGGAGACTAAAATTGAACTTTTTGGCCCTCAAAGAAAACTTTATGTCTGGTGCAAACCCAACACATCACATCACCCAAAGAACACCATCCCAAAAACATGGTGGTGGGAGCATCATGCTGTGGGGTTGTTTTTTAGCAGTCGGGACTGGGAAACTGGTCAGAGTTGAGGGAAAGATGGATGGTGATAAATACAGGGATATTCTTGAGCAAAACCTGTACCACTCTGTATGTGATTTGAGGCTAGGATGGAGGTTCACCTTCCAGCAGGACAATGACCCCAAACACACTGCTAAAGCAACACTTGAGTGGTTTAAGGGGAAACATGTAAATGTGTTGGAATGGCCTAGTCAAAGCCCAGACCTCAATCCAATAGAAAGTCTGTGGTCAGACTTAAAGATTGCTGTTCACAAGCGCAAACCATCCAACTTAAAGGAGCTGGAGCAGTTTTGCAAGGAGGAATGGGCAAAAAATCCCAGTGGTAAGATGTGGCAAGACTCATAGAGACTTATCCAAATCGACTTGGAGTTGTGATAGCCGCAAAAGGTGGCTCTACAAAGTATTGACTTTAGGGGGGTGAATAGTTATGCACATTGACTTTTTATGTTATTTTATCCTATTTGTTGTTTGCTTCACAATAAAAAAAAAAAAAAACATCTTCAAGTTGTGGGCATGTTCTGTAAATTAAATGATGCAAATCCTCAAACAATCCATGTTAAGTCCAGGTTGTGAGGCAACAAAACACGAAAAATGCCAAGGGGGGTGAATACGTTTGTTCGGGTCAGTGTTCTGGTCAGTGTTAGGGTCAATGTCAGTGTTAGGGTCAATGTCAGTGTTAGGGTCAGTGTTATGGTCAGTGTCAGTGTTAGGGTCAATGTTAGGGTCAGTGTCAGTGTTAGGGTCAATGTTAGGGTCAATGTCAGTGTTAGGGTTAGATAAAAAAACTGAAAATACGCACACTATTGTTTCTTGGTCCTCTTATGGGTACAAAGAACAAATAACACACACATACGGGATATGCCCAAGGATATTTGGAGTAGGAGAATTTATTTTTTTTTTTTTGGGGGGGGGGGGGGGGTCATGGTAATAGAAAGAAATATAACACACAAAAAAAAATTCCTATTTTGAGGCAATTTCTTTTTGATAATGAAAACAATGAGATCTTAAAAGATTTGCAAATTTCATCCCGCTGTAACCCAGCGCAACCAATGGGATCGCACCTAACTGACGCCAAGCTAGTTCAAGATGGATTCCGACAGGTTGCTATGGTTACAGCGCTTTGCTCAGTGCACTGTTCCTCTGGTATGATGGGATTCCCTCCTTTGTTCTGTATAAGAGGAAAGCGCATACATTGTATCACATTGTATTACATTGTATCGGTACTCCTCCTCCTAGCAACAGCCCCAAGAAAAGGTCGGCGGTGAACGCGCACGTCATGTCAGGATGAGATACGCACCGATGCATTATGGGTACGCCGGCTGACACTATTAACACTCCGGCCCGTGAATAACCGCCGAAAGAGTAATTAGTGGCGTCAGGTTTTTATCGCCCTTATTAATGGTAATATGTGCGCCGTCCTCGCCATACTAACTCACCGTGACACAGAGCGGAGCTGACATTTCTAAGGCAGGGCCCGGGTCCCCGTGTAGAGGGCGGGGGAGGGGGCCGCGTGCTTATTTCAACATGGGAATGATAAATCTTACACCAGAGACACATTAACCTCTCTCTGTTTTAAAAATGGAGCAGGCAGATATAAAAGGCAGAATAATGCCGCTCTCTATTCATTAATACTTCTATGCAGTATTTAAACTAAACCAGAATTTAACCTGGCATCAGCCTTTGTAGTTCATGTACAGCAGAGCTTAGACTGGGAGTAAGAGAAGCAGCACATGGAGCCAATCAGTTATGCTGCAGTGCAAAAAAGCAGCACGCTAATAGGAGGAGAGAGCAGAGTGACCGAGAGATGAGGTCATTAGTCTGCTGCTTCTCCTATCATTGTCCAGTCACAGGCTGGGGGAGGGACAAGACCTGCAAATATTACAGAACTGCAGCATAGACAAATCATGTCTGAATGGGAGGATATGTTTTCATTCTAACTACCTAAACAATCACAGAGTTAATGAGAAAAGCTGCAGTATCTGCATCACGGCATGACCACAGAGCCTTAGTGGTAAGCGCAGAGAAGCACAATTGTTTTCTATGATAGTCACCGCCATCTAGTGGCTTTAGTGCAACATGGCTACTAGATGGCGTTATCATGAGAAAAAAGTATGCTCATGTGGCCATAATGCAGTATCTTGCCTTACAGCACTGGAGTCCCTGGTTTGAACCCTGGTCAGGATGCTACAGGGTGTATTTATAAAAAAAAATGCATAGCTGCTCATTCATCAAAACTCCAAGTAAATTTGTTCACTGGTAATGGAGCACTATTGAATGTCCTCAGGCTATATTCTCTGCAATTCGAATGTGTAAATGTGAAAAAATACTGCATTATGGCCACTATGTGGTGCTGAGGAGCCTACTTATTTCCCATGAAGGTCAACGCCATCTAGTGGCTAATGTGAGGAATGGCCACTAGATGGCGTTATCATAGGAAACAAATATGCTCCTCAGCGCCATATAGTAGCCAAAATGCAGTATTTTCCACATTCACACTTTTTTAAATTGGAGAACATTCAACTTTACCCCATTCTCTCAGAACAAAATGACATGCAGTGTCAAAGAGAATGAACAGCTATGCAAATGTGTTTTATAAAAAATTCAAAAATCTATAAAGTTGAATCGTAAAAAAAATATATATATATGTATGTATGTGTGTATGTGTGTATATATATATATATATATATATATATATATAAAATTTATTTTTTTATTATTAGAGAAAATATAGAAAATACATAGATAATAGTTTCTACATATTTATATAGCAATATATAATATTATATATTACAGTATATTAAAAAAATAGAACCCTCAAAAATAATTTTTTATTTTTTTTTTCAAAAGGAAGGACCCTGAAAATTAAAATAGCAGTTGTAGCATTTTTTTTATGTAGCACAATATTTGCACAGCCATTTTTAAATTGCAAATGTTTAGGAATATATATATATATATATATATATATATATATATATATATATATATATATATATATATATATATATATACATACATATTTATTTATTTATTTATTACTAAAAGAAAAAATATAAACATAGAAAAAATATATAAATATTATAAACATCTGGAGTTTGCATGTTCTCCCTGTGCTTGCATAGGTCTCTTTTGGATACTCCAGGTCCCTTCCACATTCCAAAAACATGCTGGTTGGTTAATTAATAGGACGATAGGTACCTTAGATAGGAACCTCAGTCCCCTGAGGGGGGACTGAGGGGGGACTGATTTGAATAAAGGATTTGAATAAAGGATATGTAAAGTGCTGTGTAAAGTGCTGGTGCTATAAGAATATCTGTAATACAAAATAATGAGCCACAAAGGGCAATTTTTTTTTCTTTTTAATGGTGACCTGACCTTTGCTCCCCCTATTATTTTATCGGTCTGTGAGCAAAGCAGAGCCCTCTGCTAGTAGCCAATTACCAAGCACCAGGGAATCCTTTTCACCTGCATACTGGAAATGCCGATAATTTCTCTTCAATCTTGACCAAGGCGAGCAAATAATGTGCATTGCGTTAAAGCAGGCTGTTGAAAATAACGGGCTGCCATCGTACCCACAATGTGTCAAAAATTGGACGTGATCTTCTTTAATTCAATGGACTATGAAGCATTGCTGTGCGTTATGTCGCTCTGCTACACAGGTGTGTAGTTTCTGTGTACTGGGGGGCCAATCAAAATAAATGACACGGCAACACATGTAATGTGCATGTAAATGGGCCCTAAAGTGTAATCGAAACCCAAAAACAAAAATGTTATATATTGCAGCTTACCGGTCCTTACCGGCAGATGTGGCTGCATTTGTTTTATTTTTTATTATTTTTTTTATTTTTTTCCTATTATTTTATTTTATTTTGTTTTCCTACTATTATTTTATTTTTTATTTTTCCTTTTATATATATATATATATATATATATATATATATATATATATATATATATATATATATATATATATATATATGTTATTATATAATATGTTATATTATTATTTTTTTTTTTTCCCTATTATTATTTTTTATTTTATTTTAACCTGGTGACTCTCCAGAAAGACATTTCCTATCTTAGGCTGTCAACGCTCACTCACTGTACTTATATTTAGAATAAAGAACAATTTCACCCAAGGACAGAACTACACAACACCTCACCTTTTCCTTTTCTCCATAACATGGGGGGGGGGTTCTATAGTTCACAAAGAGAGCTGGAAATAATTCTAATAAGAATGCAGTGCAGGCAGCTGTTGGGATTTACATATACTTTAACCACTTAAGTCCCCCGGACCAATTTGCAGCCAAAGGACCAGGCCCCTTTTTGCGATTCTGCACTTTAAATTTAACTGCGCAGTCGTGCGACGTGGCTCCCAAACAAAATTGGCGTCCTTTTTTTCCCACAAATAGAGCTTTCTTTTGGTGGTATTTGATCACCTCTGCGGTTTTAATTTTTTGCGCTATAAACAAAAATAGAGCGACAATTTTGAAAAAAATTCAATATTTTTTACTTTTTGCTATAATAAATATCCCAAAGAAATATATAAAAAAACTTTTTTTTTTCTTCAGTTTAGGCCGATACGTATTCTTCTACATATTTTTGGTAAAAAAAATCGCAATAAGCTTTTTTTGATTGGTTTGCGCAAAAGTTATAGAGTTTACAAAATAGGGGATAGTTTTATAGCATTTTTATTAATATTTTTTTTTTACTAGTAATGACGGCGATCAGCGATTTTTATTGTGACTGCGACATTATAGCAGACACATCAGACATTTTTGACACATTTTTGGGACCATTGTCATTTATACAGCAATCAGTGATATTTAAATGCACTGATTCCTGTGTAAATGACACTGGCAGTGAAGGAGTTAACCACTAGGGGGCGGGGAGGGGTTAAGTGTGTGTGCGTCACTGATCGGGTTTCCCGATGACAGGGAACAGCCAATCAGTGACAGCGTCACTAGGAAGCACGGGGAGAGGTTTGTTTACACATACCTCTCCCCGTTCTTCAGCTCTGTGATCCAATCGTGGGACACCAGCGGCGATCGGGTCCGCTGGTCCCGCGGCCGCGGTCACAAAGCTCAGGACCAGGTCACGGCCGACCCTCGGCTGGGCTCTTAAAGGGCCACGTACAGGTACGTGGTTGTGCCCAGCCGTGCCATTCTGCCGACGTATATCGGCGTGAGGCAGTCCTTAAGCGGTTAAAGCAGTATAAGTCCAAATCCCAAAATTTCATATATTGCAGCTTACCAATCATTAGATGTGGTGGCTGCATTTGTTTTCTTTTTTTAGGCTCCCCCCCCTCTGTTTTTCACCTGGTGATCTGGCCAGTAACACACCTCCACTCTGGATGAAGGAGCACGGGGGTCACCTTTTGGACAGCAGCATTGTTATTCTGGGGGGAGGGAAGTATTACATGGACTAGCAGATTTAAATACACTAACAAATTGAAACCAAACTCCAGTTCACACTGCATTATTAGAAATGTTTTCTTTTTGGTATAAAGGTTTTGCATCAATAAATAAAAGCTGATCATTGGAAGCTCCCATGTCAGTGGTAAATGGTTTGCCTCATCACTGTAACTGCTACATTTCCTGGAGAGCTTGTGCTTTTGAAAAACAACAAACTTACTGGCTGGATCACCAGGTAAAAATAGAAGAAGGAAAGCCTAAAAAAAAAAAAAAAGAAAACAAATGCATCTAACAAATCTAAGAATTGGTAAGCTGCAATATAATAAATGTTTGCTTTAATACTGCTTTAGGCTCTGGTTCACACCGGTGTGGCTTTGAAAACGTGCTACTTCACCGTGATTTCAAAGCCGCACATCAGTGCGATTTGCACTGCTGATTTCATTGCAGCTTGCGACTTCATACAACAGAAGTCTATGCAAGTCGCAATGAAATCAGCGAAAAGTAGCGCAGGAACCTTTTTCAAAGTCGCGGAAATTTGAACGGTTCCATTGCTGACAATGGGGTGCAACTTGTCATGCGGTTTGGAATTGTCAAATCGCAGGACAAATCGCACCGGTGTGAACGGGGACTAGGGGTTAACATAATGCAGACAAGGTGAGTAGTCACTACAATGTATAAATGTCTTTGTTACATTTCAGCACAGAACATTCCAATGTGTCTTGGCAGAGAATACCTGGAAACTTTCAAAGGGCATTGCTCCCCCTAGTGGTCATGTGTCATCAATGACTCTGCAGAGCTCAATCCAGCTACAAACTCACCCACAAAGGGGCTGTAAAAAGGGAAAATTAGTTAAATCCTCCACATTATCAATATATTAAACAAGGATAGGTTACAATATATCATTATATCAATATACAATCAGTTATAAATGGGTGCTTCCCTGACCACAAATATTTAACATATTAAGATCCAAATATCCAGCGATTGAATGATAGAATATACTGGCGCAGCGTGTAAATGAGAATCTACGGCGGTGATGTCCGTAGATTGGCGTTGTGCGGTCTGCCTTTTAACATGCTTTTTAAATTCACTTTGACTGCCCATTTCTATTTAAATTAAATTATACCTAGAGCCAAACTTTTTTTTTTTTTGGATAGTGTAGGGTAGTGATGGCGAACGTTGTCACCCCATTTGTTTTGGAACTACATTTCCCATGATGCTCCACGTGGAGCATCATGGGAAATGTAGTTCCAAAACATCTGGGGTGCCAAGGTTCGCCATCACTGGAGTAGGGTATAAGTAAGGGTCACAACCCTGTACAATGTAAATTGCAGACGTATTTTGCGCTTTTGGAAGACACAGCTACAGCTTACAACCACTCATAGTAATTAATGGCTGTATGGTAGCTGTATGCAGGTATAGGTCATACAGTGCCTTGAAAAAGTATTCATACCCCTTGAAATTTTCCACATTTTGTCATGTTACAACCAAAAACTTAAATGTATTTTATTGGGATTTTATGTGACAGACCAACACAAAGTGGCACATAATTGTGAAGTGGAAGGAAAATGATAAATGGTTTTTCAAAATGTTTTACAAATAAATATGTGAAAAGTGTGGTGTACATTTGTATTCAGCCCTCTTTACTCTGATACCCCCAACTAAAATCTAGTGGAACCAATTGCCTTCTGAAGTCACCTAATTAGTAAATAGAGTCCGACTGTGTGTAATTTAATCTCAGTATAAATACAGCTGTTCTGTGAAGCCCTCAGATGTTTGTTAGAGAACCTTAGTGAACAAACAGCATCATGAAGGCCAAGGAACACACCAGACATGTCAGGGATAAAGTTGTGGAGAAGTTTAAAGCAGGGTTAGGTTATAAAAAAATATCCCAAGCTTTGAACATCTCACAGAGCACTGTTCAATCCATCATCCGAAAATGGAAAGACTATGGAACAACTGCAAACCTACCAAGACATGGCCGTCCACCTAAACTGACAGGCCGGGCAAGGAGAGCATTAATCAGAGAAGCAGTCAAGAGGCCCATGGTAACTCTGGAGGAGCTGCAGAGATCCACAGCTCAGGTGGGAGAATCTGTCCACAGGACAATTATTAGTCGTGTTCTCCACAAATCTGGCCTTTATGGAGGAGTGGCAAGAAGAAAGCCATAAGAAGTCCTGTTTGCAGTTTGCGAGAAGCCATGTGGGGGACACAGCAAACATGTGGAAGAAGGTGCTCTGGTCAGATGAGACCAAAACGGAACTTTTTTGCCTAAAAGCAAAACGCTATGTGTGGTGGAAAACTAACGCTGCACATCACCCTGAACACACCATCCCCACCGTGAAACATGGTGGTGGCAGCATCATGTTGTGGGGATGCGTTTCTTCAGCAGGGACAGGGAAGCTGATCAGTGTTGATGGGAAGATGGATGGAGCCAAATACAGGGCAATCTTAGAAGAAAACCTGTTAGAGTCTGTAAAAGACTTGACTGTGGTGGAGGTTCACCTTTTAGAAGGACAATGACCCTAAACATACAGCCAGAGCAACAATGGAATGGTTTAGATCAAAGCATATTCATGTCTTAGAATGGCCCAGTCAAATTCCAGACCTAAATCCAATTGAGAATCTGTGCATAGGCGTAAACCTCTGGACGAACACAAGCTGCATTAAGAGATTTACACCCGTGCACACGTATGATGTATGCTCTTGTACAGCCATTCATTCCTATGGGTGGCTGTACACTACTGTGAACCGGTTATGGAAAATGTGTGCCATTAAGGCTAAGGGAAAGCAATCCTGTGTCCACCACTGTGAGTGCCGGCCAGGGAAGGAGCTTGTCTCAGCTCCAAACAACTGTTGAGCAAAGGATGGATCCCATGAATCAATGCAGACCCATTGTTATTGGAATGAATGGCAGCAGGGCCGCTGATCAGGCATTACAGCCAGTCGTTCTATACCGGGCCCCGGGCCCCATCAGTTCAAAAGGGGATCCAGAACACCTCCCAAGCAGGAGTGACGGATGCACTGCCCTGCCTTATTGCCAACTCTTGTGGCCCCTCTGCAGCTCTGGCAACATCTCCTTTTTCTCCCACCAGCTGTATTCCAGGGGAATTGGTACCTGTGTCCTCACCCCCCTGCAAGCCCCCCTGTGTGCCACTAGCAGCTGCCGAGGGCACACAGGGGATGTTTCATCCCTCAACACATTTCACTCCGCTCCATGATTGAGCTCTGAGGGGCGGAGTAAAATGTTTTGGGGGCGTGGCCTGAGATTGCCATTCATTCCAATACCAGTGGATCTGCATTGATGTGCGGCTTCATGGGATCCATCCTTTGCTCAAAAGGTGTATGCTACTACTGTGTCTCCTGTGGGTAGAAACTGCCCACAATTTACATTTTAGGGCCCATTCTCACCTGATGCAGTAGGATGTACTTTTGACTGCACTCTACCTGCATATACAGTCCAAAACCCAGGTTATCCTATGTGCATACTTCACGACAGTGGTGGAACTACCAGGGTCGCAAATGTTGCGCATGCAACTGGGCCCTAGTGTGCCGGCTGCGGGACCGTAAGGCCTAAGTCGTGCGACTTGCTTGAGATTTCCATTACACCAAAATGTCGCTGCGACTTGAATTGCAATGATTATAGTGGAACTTCACTTTAAATCAACATTGAATATTTTTAATCGTCATGCTGCTAGCATTAGTAGATAGGAAAGTTTATCATATTTACTTTCTCTTTTTTTTTTTACGTGCAACTAAACCCAGGACCCGGCATTCACTATATCTGGTCACCCACAATACACAGAACATGGAAATGCAATTATTTTAGTAAATATGAACCGCTAAATACCTTTTCTCATCAGCAGCATATAGCCCGTACACACGAGCAGAAATTCGGCCAGCAAAAGTCTGATGAGAGCTTTTTGTCGGAAAATGCGACCGTGTGTATGCTCCATCGGACTTTTGCTGGTGGAATTCCAGCCAGCAAAAGATTGAGAGCAGGTTCTCAATTTTTCGGTTGGAAAAAGTTCTGGTCGGAAATTCCGGTCGTCTGTACCAATTCCGACGCGCAAAATTCCTACGCATGCTGGGAAACAATTTGACGCATGCTCGGAAGCATTAGACTTCATTTTCTCAGCTCGTCGTAGTGTTGTACGTCACTGCGTTCTTGACGGTCGAAAGTTCAGAGAACTTTTGTGTGACCGTTTGTATGCAAGCCAAGCTTGAGCGGAATTCCATCGGAAAAACCATCCAAGATTTTTCCGACGGAAATTCCGCTGGTGTGTACGCAGCATAAGTGTCCACCCAAGCACTGGTTAGAGCTTGTAGGAGTAGTTTTCTGATTGTTCTATATAAGGCTGCAGGACCCCTGACCCTCTGTCTAAACAGTGCTGATTGGCCTTGTGCTGATCACATGCACCCTTTCAAGGAAAAAATCCTCTCTAGCAATACAAACCAAACTGAGCATGTGCAGCCTGACTCCGTAGTGGTGTTCAGATGCAGTGAAGTTCCACTTTACGATGGCACTTATTGAAATGAATGTGTTTTGACTTGTCATAGGACTTTATATGTTGCAGTGTGAACCGGAGCTAATAAAGGGTCCCATGATGGGGCAACGGACTCTGGGATCAGTGGCAAGGGCCCCAGGCTCGGAGGGAAGGGTCCTGTTACCGATGAAAAGGGCCCCAGGACTGATGGAAAGGGTCCAGGGACCGATGAAAGGGCCCCGGATCAATGGAAAGGGCCCCGGGACTGATAGAAAGGGTCCAGGGACCGATGAAAGGGCCCCCGGATCAATGGAAAGTGCCCCTGGACCGATGAAAAGGGCCCAGGGACTGATGGAAAGGGTCCAGGGATCGATGAAAGGGCCCCCGGATCAATGGAAAGGGCCCCTGGACTGATGGAAATGGCCCCGGGGTCGATGGAAAGGGCCCGGGGACCAATGGACAAGGCCCTGGCAGTCAGGGGGGTTCTTCATGTTTTTTTGCAAAACCCTGAAGGTTCCTGAGGGCAAAATATAAGAAAGATTAAACTGCGTCTACCTCCGGAGCAAAAAAAATTGTCTGCTACTATCTGTGTTTAGGTGACAGGTACAATTTTTAAAGTATGCCTTTGTTAATAAAAAGCATTCCTTTCCTTAGCTGAGAGCAATCCGCTCTCCTCTATCTGTTGCCTTGGCATCACCAGCTCCGCGTCACCTATCCCTTCCTGAGGATAGCTCAGATATGAAGAGGACGGCCTATGATGATCGAACTGTAAAATATCTCATAATGCTGTGAACTACCAGGAAAACATTCAAATCATCGGCGCTCCAGATATGTATTCTTCAGAAATCCTGAATCCCACATTTTTATCGCTTTTCATTAATGCCAAACAAACACGCCACAATGCTGTGAAATGCACACAGTTGCATAAGATATGAGTTGGATCTTGAAAAGTAATTTAGAAATTAAAGGTGCTTTTAACCTTTTTTCAGCTGAGGGTTTAGTGCTTTTATGGGGTATATTTAAAAAAAATTGCATAGCAATTCACCCAGTAAAAGTCAATACAAATAGGGCAAAACAAATGTAATCAGGTAATTTCCTGTACTGGTTGAATATGTTTCACTGATTTAAAACAGAAATACTGAATTTGGCCTCTAGATGGCACCAAGTATCATAGAAAATTTCCATAATAATTAGATAAATGCCACCAAGTAGCATAGAAAATTCCTTATGCCACCTAGTGGCCAAATGTGGTATGAAAATGTGGCCAAAAGTGGCCAATGAAAAAACATTTGACCAGCACTGCAATAAAAAAATGCATAGTAGTTCACCAAGTGAAAGTGAATGTACATTTGTTCTATACGAATAGGACAAAATAAATGTTGCTTAGGCTATTTCCTCTGCTGGTAAATGTTTTTCACTGATTTAAAGCGGGAAATATTGTATTTGGCCTCTAGAGGGCACCAAGTTTTATAGGAAATACCTATCATCTTAGCTAGATGGCACAAGTATATACTTGAAGTGATTGTAAAGTCTATTTTTTTTCCACTAAAAATAACAAACATGTATACTTACCTGCTCTTTGCAGTTGGTTTTGCACAGAGCAACCCAGGTCCTCCTCTTCTCTGGTCCCTCTTCGGTGCTTCTGGCCCCTCCCTCCTGTTGAGTGCACCCACAGCAAGCAGCTTGCTATGGGGGCATCCAAGCCAAGTCACAACTTTGTGTGCCCATTCAGACACAGAGCCCCGGTTCCAACCCACCCCTTTTCTCTCCTGATTGGCTAGCTGACTTTGATTGATAGCAAATGGTGCTGCTGCTGTGTCTCAGCCAATCAGGAGGGAGAGTCCCGGATGGCAGAGGACATCGCTGGACAGAGATGGGACTCAGGTAAGTATTAGGGGGTTCTGCGCACAGAAGGCTAAAAACCTTCTGACAACCACTTTAGGTAGATGGCGCCAAGTATCATAGGAAATTTCTATAATAGTTAACGCCATCTAGTGGCCAAATGTAGTATGAAAATGTAGCCAAAAGTGGCCAATGAAAAAAACATTTGACCAGCAGTACAGGAAAAAATTTGCATAGCAATTCATCCAGTCAAAGTGAATGTACATCCATTCTATACGAATAGGGCAAAATAAATGTTATTAGGCTGTTTCCTGTGCTGGTTAAATGTTTTTCACAGATTTAAAGCAGAAAATACTGCATGTGGCCTCTAGATGGCACCAAGAGTCATGGGAAATTCCTATAATACTTAGCTATATGAGGCCAAGTATCATATAAAATTCCTATAATTCTTGCTAGATGGCGCCAAGTATCATAGGAAATTTCTATAATCCTTAGCTAGATGGTGCCAAGTATAATAGGTAATTCCTATAAGGCCATCTAGTGGCCAAATGTAGTATGAAAATGTAGTCAAATGTGGCCAATGAAAAACATTTGACCAGCACACTCACTCTGTATGAATAGGGCAAAACAAATGTTAATAGGCTATTTCCTTTGCTGGTTGAATGTTTTTCACTGATTTAAAGCAGAAAATACTGCATTTGTCCTCTAGATGGCAGCAAGTATAATATGAAGTACATATGATACTTAGCTAGATGGCTCCAAGTATCGTATCGTCCCGGCACTCACGTGACCGGCCGCCTCTCTCCTCTCCTAGTCTGACAGCTACAGCGGGAGGGGCTGAGAACTCAGCCGGGAGGAGGGAAGGAGAGGACGAGAGAGGCGGCTGGTCACGTGAGTGCCGGGAGGCACTCTGAAATTAGGTAGAAATTGGCTTTTTTTTAAATAAAGGACATACAGTGGGACACATATTGTTACCTAACAGAATGGCTTGTAGGAACATGACACTGTTATTATAGCAGCAGGAGGGGAGGATCGGGGAGCAGATCTGAGCTGACAGGCGGGGAGGGGGGGGGAGAAAGGAGGACAGAGCAGGGCTGCGGATGATGGAGGCACGTAAACTGACTACAGTGTCAGGGCTCAGCAGCCATGATAAACCGTATTCAGTTTACAGGGGAAGGGCAGAACCAGGCAGGATCAGCAAGGTATTTCAGGTGATACAGGGGCCAAATAACATTGCACAAACACTGTTCTGTGTAACATGCTTTAGACCCCTTTCACACTGACAGCACCCATCGTTAGTGCTAAAATGGCGCTTTAGCGCTGTTTTAGCTGCACTTTAGCGTTGTTTTTTCTGTGCTTTTTGGCCACTAGTGGGCGGTTTTAACCCCAAAGAAAAGGGTTAAAAACTCCCATTTTGCGAAGGATGAGATAATGGTATCAGAACTCTCTTACTATTGCAAAAAATGGAAATGGGGGGCCCCCCAGGTCTATTCCTGTCAATTGACGCTGAGAAAGCGTTTGACAGGGTAGACTGGGGGCTCATGACAGAGACCTTGAAGTTTATGGGACTAGGCACTAGGATGCTGCAGAAAATAAACGTATTATATAAGGAACCGACAGCGATAATAAAAATAAATGGTAACCTTTCATCTCCCTTCACTATGAAAAATGGTACAAGACAGGGTTGCCCCCTGTCCCCACTGCTGTTCATGCTTTCACTAGAACCTTTATTGGCAACAATTAGATCAGATAAAGACATTAAAGGAATTAGGTCTGGAGAGGTCGAGCACAAGGCCGCGGCTTTTCCCGATGACCTTTTGTTCTACATTACCGAACCCGATAGAACACTGCCATGTTTATTAGACATACTTAAACAGTATGGCGATATCTCAAATTTTAAAATAAACTTGAATAAATCCGAAATCTTAAATATAAATGTGCCACAAAAAGAAGCACTACAGAGAGATTTTCCATTCCAATGGAAAAAAACAGGACTAAAATATTTAGGGATAAAACTCGCTAATTCGGTCGATAAACTTTATAGAGAAAATTATATCCCATTACTCGATGAAATCAAAATTGAAACTAAAAAAATTTCTTCAAGACCTCTGTCATGGTTTGGACGTATTAACTCTGTTAAAATGATTATTTTACCGAAGATTACCTATAAATTCCAAATGCTCCCAATCCCTCTCCCAGATTATTATTTTCAAACCTTAAAATCGATGCTAAGTAAATGTATATGGCAAAATAAAAAGCCTAGAATTTTGCATACCACCCTGAGAAATAGTAAAGAGCAAGGAGGTTTAGGGGTCTCAGACCTGAAAACATACTATCAAGCGGTCGTAGTGTCAAGAGCCATCGAGTGGTCACACGAGACAACAGATAAGTAATGGGTAAATATAGAGAGTAGCACAAGTGGGGTAAATTTAAGAACGGCAATTTGGAACCCACCGCACTTAAGGGGTTTAGTCACAAATACACAAAAAATTACAAAGCACGTATTTAAAATTTGGGATTCACTGCACAAGCGGTTTGGATGGAAATATAATTCACCTTTAATGATGTTAAGAGATAGCGACTATTTCCCACCTGGGAAAACACACAAAGGGGGTGGGGATTGGATAGGACAAAATACACAGTTGAAGGATATCACAAAAAGAGGTAATATTAAAACACTGAGAGATATACAGCAAAATATGACACAAATAAAAAATAAATGACTGGCGGTACCTACAGCTGACACACTTTATCAGAAAACTACCCCAACCAATTAGAACAAAAGAGGAATATACGCCATTAGAAAAAATAAGTGAGGAAACGGGGAAAAAAAAAGTTGTATCTAGACTCTATAAAGCTTTTCTGATGGAAGGACATCAGGAGGTGCCGCCCTTCTTTATAAAATGGGGAAACTAATTAGGCTCACAAGATTATAAGCATAGGATTAATAAAATTTTAAAACTTACCCATATCTCGGCAATTGACACTCCGACCGCAGAAATGAACTATAAATGCCTCTCTAGATGGTACATGACACTGGATAAACTAAATAAATTTCAACCAGATAGCTCACAAAACTGTTGGAGAGGGTGCTTGGAACGGGGCACAATGGCACACCTCTGGTGGGATTGCCCAAAAATAAAGACATTTTGGAGAGAGATTTTGGAAACCATAAAATAAATAAATGGGGTGACGTTACCAGAAGAACCATGGATATGCTTATTCCACGGAACAGGAGAACCAATTAAACAATATCTAAAAACCCTGACTCCTCAGATGCTAAACGCGGCAAAGGGATTAATCCCGAAAAAATGGGACCACGAAGAAGTACCGACCAAAAGAGAATGGATTTTGAGGATCGAAGAAATATACCAGCTAGAAAAACTAAGATCGATGGGACATGAAGGGAACGGAGGAGATATAAGTAAATGGGAGTGCTGGCAGGAATTCAAACGGACGTGGAGTTACGCTGAAACTATTATGTAATACCATGGAAAGGCCTACCATGGCCTCCTTGGAAGTTAGAAGATGAGAGGTATTCCGGGGGGAAGGGTAGGGGTGGTTTGGGGGGGGAGATAAGGATTTGCATTTATAAAGAAAGCACTTAATATTTATATGGAAATAAATACAATAATATACATAGGATTAAAACCAAAATGTTATTGTCTATAAATAATAGCAAGAAAAATTCCACAATGATGTGAAAAATCACGAGAGATATAAATGAATGTTAAGTTGAATAACAATCTCTTAAATGGTTGCGGAAGTGGAAAAAAGAAAAAAAAAAAAAAAAAAAAAACTCCCATTTTGTGGCGCTTTCAAATCGCTTTTAAGGCGCTTTGGAAGTCCTGCCTATTCATTGCAATGGGCAGGGCAATTTGGGAGCGCTCCCAACCCGCCCCAAAGATGCTGCTTGCAGGTCTTTTGGTAACGTCCCGCAAGTTCACCGCCCCAGTGTGAAAAGTCACACTGCAGTGAATGGGAGGCGGTTTTCAGGCGCTTAGCAGAGGCTATTTCTAATGCTAAAGCACCTGAAAACCGCCCCACTGTGAAAGGGATCTTAAAGGAACAAGGGGTTACAAACACTTTAGGTAGATGGCGCCAAATATCATAGGAAATTCCTATAATCCTTAGCTAGATGACACCAAGAATCATCGCTAATGCCTATAATACTTATCGCCATCTAGTAGCCAAATGTGATATGAAAAAACATTTGGCCAGCACAGGAAAGAGCCTAATAACATTCATTTCTTTTCCCCATACACACAGAACAAATGCAGATTCAGTTTCACTGGCTAAATTACTATGCACTTGTTTTTATAAATACACCCCAATATATTTTGATGTGTATATATATTATGTTATGAAAAAAAAACATGTATTCTTATCCAACACAACCAAGCTTTGAAAAAGTCAAATAAATGTGTTATTTCCTATTGGAGTCTTTCTGTCCTAGCGCTTTTCTTCCCACTCTTCATGTCTGCGGTTAATTAGCCACAAGGCTAGCGGCTGTGTTATGCAGAAGCATGTAAAATATCCCGGATCTGATGGAAAGGAGCTCATGGGGGGACATGAGAACCCTTGTGTAAATTAAAGTACATGGTTCTAATCTACTTATCTGCTTGGCTTCTATCATTTGACACTTGTTACGTGCCTGAGTGCCGCAAATTACAGCCCCATCTCGAGAAACCGAGCGCCTGTAAATGTCTGCCGAGCCGGCGCTACTGATTAAGTGCAAGATTCAAGGTCTATATCTTCTTTTTATCATATTCTGGACAATAAAAGATGACATGAATAATGAAGATGGGTAGGAAGAACAAATCAAAATAGGACTATGAAAATGGATGTTTCTGAGTTGTGTTGTAAGGCGCGAGCTGCAGGGCTGCCATTCTGGTCCGTCCTTCTCTAGTCAATTGCCTGGAACATGCATAAGCCTGGACCACCACCCTGATACCACCATGATACCCGCCTGATACCACCATGATACCACCATGATACCCGCCTGATACCACCATGATACCACCCTGATACCCACCTGATACCACCATGATACCACCCTGATACCCCCTTTACTTCCCTACTCCTTTCCTGCAATACTAAATGGAAGGTTCCTAACTTCATTATAATATATCTAGCTATCTATCTATCTATCTATCTATCTATAGATATAGATCTATATATATAGAGAGAGAGAGAGAGAGAGCGAAAGAGATATAAATAGATATATATATATATATTGTATTTTTTTTTTCATTATATAACTTTATATCACGTTGTAATGCGCTTTGCAAACTGTTGGCGCTATATAAATTCTGTATAATAATAATAATATATTCTTTATATATACATCATTTATATATATTCTTTATATTTATATAATTATTAAAATATAATATAATTAAATAATAACAATAAATATTTAAAATATTTCGAATATATTATTACTAATATATACTATATATTATATATATATATATACCTATATACAGTAAACTATATAAATGATATAATGAATATATACAGTTGATATATATATATATATATATATACACAGTATCTCCCAAAAGTGAGTACACCCCTCACACTGTATCAGTGTATGTAATATTTGTCACATCAGGGTCATGTTACCCTTTGGACAAATATTACTCTCTCTAAAGATTCGTACACACGATCGGACTTTAGGCTTGATTCACACCTATGCATTTTTAGTGCTCTTTGCATTTTGCAGATTTGCACTACAGAACGTGTTCCATTGGAAACCATTGTAAATGGACTGTAGTGCAAATCTGCAAAAAAAAGCACTAAAAAATGCATAGGTGTGAATCCAGCCTTAAACCAACTTTTCCGTGGATTTCTGTCCAAAGGGCGTTGGCCGTGAACTTGTATTGCATACACACGGCAGAACTTTTTAAGCCAACTTTCACCAAGTCACGTGTTTTTTTTCTGCTCTTTACCGCCACCCTTTGGTCAACCTCTGTATTGTGGTCTGATCTTTTGCATTGGTTATGAGCATGCGTGTTTGTACTTTGGACTAAAGTCCGATGGTTTTCTGTACACACGATCGGACTTTGCTCCATCAGACTTTTGTTGCCGAAAACTTTGTCTGTTTGCAGAGCGAACTTTTGTCCGATGAAAACCGAAAAAGTTTGTCCGATGGAGCGTACACACGGTTAGATGTTGCCTTAAAACAGCTCATTTGCATGTTTGTTGTCAAAAAGTCAGATCGTGTGTACGGGCCTTTACTTGTATTACGTATTCTTCACATAGATCATGTTAATGTTTGCATGCATCACTTTAAATGTAATAAAAGCAAAAAGAAAGCAGTCTGTAAAAATATACATTAATTTGTTTAGCAAGTTGTATATGTTCTATATGAGGTGACAATCAAGGCTTTACATATAGTATTAGGGAACCGTCACACCAGAATGTGGGGGGAAACCCGCAATCTGTGCGCCACAGTTGCAATCTGCGGTGTTTGTCAATATTAAGGTAATGATTAGAGAAGGGGCCGCACACCCCCCTGTTCAGTTCGCAGCAGAACTCCCAAACAGGGAAAAAGTTCTAACCTGAACGGCAAACCCCATTAACCACTTGCCGACCAGCTCACGTACATTTATTGCGGCAGGTCGGCTCGATATCGGGCGCGCTTGAGCGTGTCTGCAAGTCCCGCGGACTTGATGTCCACCGGCGACCCGCGATCGCTGTGCACAGAGGCAGAACGGCAATTCCCCGTTCTGCCTAATGACATGTCAGAGATCTTCTGTTCCCAGTGATCGGGAACAAGCATGTCCCAGTGAGCCCATCCCCCTTACAGTTAGAACACACCCAGTGCGCCTTAAGCGACCCCTAGTGTTCCCCAAAAAGTGTCATTTGGGGTCAGATGTGTCCGCCGCAATGTCGCAGTCCCGCTAAAAATCGCAGATCGCTGCTATTACCAGTAAAAACAATAAGAATAAATAAAAGTCCCTAAATCTATCCCGTAGTTTGTAGACGCGATAACTTTTGCGCAAACCAACCAATATACGCCTATTGCGTTTTTTTTTTACCAAAAAGATGTAGAATAATATATATCGGCCTAAACTAATGAATAAATTAGTTTCTTTATATTTTTTTTTTTTGGATATGTATTATAGCAGAAAGTAAAAAAAATATATATATTTTTTTTTTTTTTTAGTTGTTGGTATTTAAAAATAAATACCGCAGAGGTGATCAAATGCCACCAAAAGAAAGCTCTATTTGTGGGTAAAAAAGGACGTTAATTTTGTTTGGATACAACGTCACGCAATTGCGCAATTGTTAAAACAACGCATTGCCGTATCGCACAAAATGGCCTCGTCATTAAGGGGGCAAATCCTTCTGGGGGCTAAAGTCTATCGGAGGCTAACTGGAAAAATCAAAAGTGTCCATTTTGAAGACTTATATGCAAGTAATTGACCATAAAAGGGGTATGGGGGTCTGGGTACTGCCCTGGGGGACATGCATCAATGCCCCCCCCCCCCCCAAATCTATACCAGACCCTTATCCGGGCATGCAACCTGGCAGGTCAGGAAAAGGGGGGGGGCGAGCCAACGCCGCCTTCTGAACCATACCAGGCCACATGCCCTGAACATGAGGGGGGTGAGTGCTTCGGGCAGGGGGTTGATGGGGACAAGGGTCTCTTCCCCACAACCGTGACTGTTTGAAAAAGTGACAAAAAGTAATAAAAAACACACACAGCTTTTGAATATAAATTATGATTGCGATCTTTCTACTGCAATATTTTCATATTAGGCCATGAATAGAAGAAAGAGCATTACTTTATGTATTACTGTCACATCAGGGCATCATGAAAGGGTCTCATTAAAGCCCACTCCTTTCATCTCATACTCACTTTTAAGGTAGATTTAGACATGCGTCTAAATCCCCTGCTCCTCTAAAGAGTGATCAAGTTTCAATCCTCTTTTCAGAGACAACTGACAGCAGGGGAGCCTGCACAGGGTGGGGGGGGGGGCATCTTCTTTCACATTATGGGGGCAAATCTCCCACTTTAAGTCTCTATATATTGAGTAACATGATAGTACTTCCCTCTGATGCCCCTTGAAGAGTCCCTGAGAATCCACAATACAGTGGAGAGTGTATCCCTCCTTGCTCTCCCCCTCTGATTCCGACAGGTCATTATCTGGGTCCCTTGTGTGTCACCCACTTCCGCATGTGGGAGATACCTGCCTCCAACTGTCTTGGAGTCTTGACTGACTTACTGTTGGGTACATGGCGTTGCCATGTGGGATTGAGCCCAGTGCAAAGTGACCGTAGTTTGTTGAAAAATCAACGAGCATCTGACTCACCTACCTTCCCCCTGAGGAAGCAGGCATTGATTCTTGCGAAACTTGTTGAGGATTAACACTTATAACTAAACGTGGATGTTACTGTATATCTATTGAGGGGATTTATTACCCCATGTTAGAAAGGACTGATTTAATATATATGTGTATGGTATAATGTGGAGATGCTGTTTAAGTATTTTTTGTTTTTTTTACTTTACGAATTTGTAGTCTGGCCTATGTTTGTTTTTGGTTCAAATTTTTTTGTATTAACAAAAGTGTAATTCCCCCATATTTTTAACACTATATTGGTGTTGCTTACTCCTGGTCAGTGCCGGGACAAGGTCATCTAGAGCCCAGGGCGAACTGCCAAATTGGGAAGCCCCCCCCCCCCCAAAAAAAAGAAATCGAGCACCAATCTGCATGCTTATCCTGTAAGCATAAATCCCCCCCCCCCCATACAAATCTGCCCCCTGTAAAAATAAAAAATCCAATTCCCAGCTTGAATCCCCCCCCCCCCCCCCAGCTCAAATCCTCTCATTCCCTATATGCCCCCAACACAAATCCTCTCCCCCCGCCCACCGAAAAAAATCCCCCCCCTCCTAGTACAAATCCTCTACCCCTCAAATTTTCCCAGTGAACACAAATCCTCTCCCCCCAATTCCAATGCCTCTACCAGCATTAATTCTACCAAGACGGCCGCTTTCTCTTTGAAGGATTCTGTGTTGTGCAACCTCCCTCTCGTGCTCCGGCATAGATTGGAAAAGCCATAGTGGGCTTACAGAGAGAGCGGGCCTGAACCAGTGAACACACTGACCAGCCTTTTCATAGGGTATGAAGATATTGGTGGTTATAAGGCAGGGAGGGCAGTGAAGCGCTCAGGTAAACGCCACAATAAATATTAGAAGCGCTCGCTTCCCCTGAGCCAGTTTAAGTGTAAAATCTTCCTGTTTGACTGGAGTGGGCCTTTAATATTGTAGCATCTCACTCTGCAATTATCAAAGTAGCATTCGTGTCAAAGTAATATCCGATCTCCAATATATTTGCAGCGAGCGCCGCGGGCTACGTCTGTATTCCACCTCGCTATTGATTACTTTTCTCCAGAAGGCAGAAATGAGATTCCTTTAACAAGAAATTATTCTGAAAACAGATTAGTGTACCATTCCGGCCTTACAAGCAGAAAACAGGAGCGTTCGGGAAAAGTCTACCGCTGCCTCCCTTTTTTTTTTTTGTCTGTAACCATTTCTGTCCTATAACCGGCAAGGACTGCAAATCAGTCATTTCCATACCGCTGATGCCGCCACGGAACGTATCGCCACGCTTGACAGAACGCATGAATCACTGTCGTTGGAGACGTTTTAAAGATGTCTAAATTACATCTATTTTCACCTTAATAACAGGCTTAAAATATCTCTTCTCATTCCGTTCTTTTATGATGGAAACTACATGTGCTCGGCAGAACAAACGTAATTACGGATTGCAATTCAGGACAGCGCTCGACTCGCTCGCCGGTCTCGTGCATGAGCATTTATGGCGATGTTGCTGGGAATACACAAGAAGTGGAGGATCTGGCGTGTCCTCCTGGTTGGTGAAGATCTTCTCCAACCAGGTCTTCTAGGTAACCCGAAAACTGTGCGCATCCCAACCACAACGAGAGTTTTTGTTGGGTCCTCCATGGCATGGTCCTCCCATGAATTTCATAGATCAAGGACTCCAAATTTAAAGAAATCATTCGGCAAGTTAAACTTCCAACCTTCTGAATTAGGAAAGAATTCAAGTTGTGGTCTCCTGCAGCCAGGGGAGGAAAGTGGCCCTTGGCTTGTCTTTATCCAGCCTTTGTGGAACTGTATCTCCCACTGATAGGAATCACTATTCCTCCCAATGGGGCAATATTCTTCCCAGTCACACTAACAATGGGTCACTGTTCCTCCCACTGACACCAATGATGGGGCACTATTCCTCCCACTGACACCAACAATGGGGCAATATTCTTCCCAGTCACACTAACACTGGGTCACTGTTCCTCCCACTGACACCAACGATGGGACACTATTCTTCCCACTGACACCAACAATGGGGTATTCCTCCCACTGAAACCAATTATGGGTCACTGTTCCTCCCACTGACACCAAGGATGGGGCACTATTCCTCCCATTGACACCAACAATGGGGTATTCCTCCCACTGAAACCAATGATGGGTCACTGTTCCTCCCACTGACACCAAGGATGGGGCACTATTCCTCCATTGACACCAACAATGGGCCACTATTTCTCCAATTGACACCAATGATGGAGCACAAGTGCTCCCACTAATACCAATGATGTTGCACTATTCCTTCCACTGATACCAATGATGGGCACTATTCCTTCCACTGACACCAATGATGGGCACTATTCCTCCCACTGACACCAATGATGGGGCACCGTTCCTTTTATTGACACCAATAATGGGGCACTATTCCTCCCCCTGACACCAATGATGGAGCACTATTCCTTCCACTGACACTAATGATGGGGGCAATATTCCTTTCACTGACACCAACATAGGCAAACTATTCCTCCCCCTGATACCAACAATGGGGCACTATTCCTTCCATTGACACCAACAGTGGGATACTATTTCTCCCACTATTTCAACCAATGATGGGGTAATATTCCTCCCACTGACACCAAGGATGGGGCTCTATTCCTCACACTGACACCAATGATGGAGCACTATACCTTCTACTGGCACTAATGATGGGGTACTGTTCCTCCCACTGACACCAACAATGAGGCACTATTCCTTCCACTAATACCAATGGGGTACTATTCCTCCTCCTACGTATCACATGCAATTTTCTTTCTCCCACTAATGTTGGGGCGTTTTCTATTACCCACAAATTCTGAAGGACAACAAACTGGCCCTTTGTTTTAGAACATTTTAAGACTCCTGTATTATTTAGAAAATGCCCACAACAAATAATAAGAAAAAAAAAGCTAAGACTCTTTTTTTCATGGATTTGATCATTTTAAATATAATGCACAATAATGGTAAAAGTCTACTTTAAATGTAATTGTAATGCCTTCTATTACCTCCAGTCTTTCAGCCTCCACCATCTCTGGGTTCTGATGCTGATCTTCCCTGCGCAGAGTCTTTAGAGTGATTTTTTTATAAGCTTGCCTGCTCTGTGTAATGGTTTTGCACAGAGCAGCCCCGGTCCTCTTCTTCTGGGGTCCCCCCCCCCCCCGACGACGCTTCTGGCTCCTCCTGCCTTCAGCGTGCCCCAATAGCAAGGTATAAAAACTTCTGCCTTTAAAACCACTCACTTCCTTCCCAGGACTACATGTCCCATGAGGCATTGCTCCTCACACATTCACAAGTTCTTAGGCACTTACTGACATGTATGGTCGGTGTACTGAGCTGTATGTGTGCTTCACTGTATTTCCTGATATGTAAACGAATAACGCATTTTGTATGCAGGACAACTAATTGGCTGACGATTAATCGATTATGAAAATACGGTGGTACCTCTGATTACGAGTAATGCGGTTAACGAGCGTTTCGCAATACGAGCACTGTATTTTTAAAAATCGTAACTCGGTTTGCTAGTGTTGTTTTGCAAAACGAGCAAGATTCAGGCCAAAGCGTTGTGCAGTTTGGCCTGAGGTGAGGGGGCGCCAGAGCCGAGCCGAACATCGCCGATCAGCACCGTTCGGAAATGCACGGAAAGGCCCAAGGACAACTCTGCTGACCTCAGCAAATCTCTGGAACAAAGTCTTTCCGAGGTTTGCCGAGGTCAGCCAAGGTGTCTTCGGGCCTTTTCAGCCGTTTCCGAGGCTCTCCGGTGCCCCCCCCCCCCGGCTCTGGCCGCATGCGGTATTGCATGCCATTGAAGTCAATGCGGAAACAAATTATTTTTTCGTTTCCATTGACTTCAATGGGGAAACTCGCTTTGATATGCGAGTACTTTGGATTACGAGCATTCTCCTGGAAGGGGTTATGCTCGTAATCCGAGGCTCCACTGTAGGTAACAACTATTTTCATAATCGATTCGTTTTACCAAATTTTGATATTTTCATAACTCCTCCCAGGAGCCCCACCCACTGCTTACATCAGGGTTGATGGTTAAGGAGTAATGAGGCAGGAGGGGGTTTTCAGGACGCACCCTGCTGGCCCCTCCCACCAGTGACCTAGTGATGACATCACTGAAACAAAGAAAAAAGTATTTAATAGCAAAAGATTTATTTATAAATGTCTTTATTATGTTGATGATGGGGGGAGAGGGAGGAACCAGTGAAGACTAAATATATGCAGATAAAACATCAGCTTGAAGCAGTGATTTACTAAGCCAGAGGATGGGAGATCTGCATACCAGGCAGATAATAAGAGACAGCGTGTAAGAATCAAGCAGACAGATGAGCTCTAGACATTGGGCCTAGTGAGATTGTAAAAAAGTTTACAAGGAATATAAAATTAGGATTGTGATTTTTACTGTAATATTTCCATATTAGGGTCATGAATATAAGAAAGAACATTATCTTATCTGAAGAAATCCAACAACTGTAGCAAAATGTATTTCACAAAAAAAAAAAACAGAAGCAGAACTATAAAAGATAGAGACCTTTAATTCTGTTACGCGGATATAAAACATATACTGAAATGATTTTGCAAACAGGACTTGTATTCCTATCAGCCTCCTGCAATCTCTGGCAGGAAAGGACTGGAAGAAAAGTAGACTGAATTGTCAGCCAATTGGAGGAGAGAACACTGCATATCAGTACACTGATGTCCCTCTACTAGCCAATTAAAAACGGGGGGTGGATCCATGACCAAGCTGGAATGTTTTAGCTGTAGTAGGGAGAAGTGAGGTCAGGGACCTGACTATACAATCAGGCAGGGGGTGGACGGATCTCGGGATCAGCTGAACACTGAGGCCCCACCCACAGCACAGTGTTTACCCAACTCTCCTCCCGACAGCAGCATTGTGGCAGAAAATAACGCTTGATTTTTTTTCTGCCAGATGTTCTGATAGACGCAGCAACCGGCATGTCTACAGTCCGCACCATGGAAACATCCAAAATGTGAACTTATCAGCAGGAAAAGTCTATATTTCAAGAGCCTGTATAAAGGAACAAAACTGGCAAAGTATATAGATTTGGCTGGAACAAACAGATTATTCCACTGGCAAGGGGTATGTAATATATAGCATAGCATACAGAGTACAGGAGTGAGGGGTATGTAATATACAGCATAGCATACAGAGTACAGGGGTGAGGGTTATGTAATATATAGCATAGCATACAGAGTACAGGGGTGAGGGGTATGTAATATATAGCATAGCATACAGAGTACAGGGGTGAGGGGTATGTAATATATAGCATACAGAGTACAGGGGTGAGGGGTATGTAATATATAGTATAGCATACAGAGTACAGGGGTGAGGGTTATGTAATATATAGCATAGCATACAGAGTACAGGGGTGAGGGGTATGTAATATATAGTATAGCATACAGAGTACAGGGGTGAGGGTTATATAATATACAGCATAGCATACAGAGTACAGGAGTGAGGGGTATGTAATATATAGCATAGCATACAGAGTACAGGGGTGAGGGTTATGTAATATACAGCATAGCATACAGAGTACAGGGGTGAGGGGTATGTAATATATAGCATACAGAGTACAGGGGTGAGGGTTATGTAATATATAGCATAGCATACAGAGTACAGGAGTGAGGGGTATGTAATATATAGCATAGCATACAGAGCACAGGGGTGAGGGGTATGTAATATATAGCATACAGAGTACAGGGATGAGGGGGGTATGTAACATACAGCATAGCATACAGAGTACAGGGGTGAGGGGTATGTAATATATAGCATAGCATACAGAGTACAGGGGTGAGGGGTATGTAACATATAGCATAGCATACAGAGTACAGGGGTGAGGGGGGTATGTAACATACAGCATAGCATACAGAGTACAGGGGTGAGGGGTATGTAACATATAGCATAGCATACAGAGTACAGGGGTGAGGGGTATGTAACATATAGCATAGCATACAGATAAAACAAAAACTGTGTGTCTTCATTTCAGGCTGCAAAGCGACAAAATGTGATTATTTTAACCTTCTCCTGCCCGCGCTATAGCCGAATTACAGCTACAGTGCGGACCTTAATTGCTGGGAGGGAGTCATATGACGTCCTTCCGTGCATGAGCTGCCTGTGCGCCCCCTGGGGGCCGTGCGCAGTACCCTCTTTGATCAGAGAGTCAATGAGACTCGGCTGATCACAGATAGGAGTAAGGGGCCGCTCCCCGCCCTTTACCATGTGATCAGCTGTCAGCCAATGACAGCTGATCATGTGATGTAAACAGAAGATTGGTAATCAGATTTTTTTTCCCTCACACTGATAGCGCAAGGGAAAAAAAAGCGGATCACCGGCTTCTGTCAGAGGGACATCGGCCCCTCACACAGAAAACCACGGCTGCCTCATCTGTGCCCACCAGTGCCACCTGCCTGTGCCACCTACCAGTGTCCACAGTGCCACCTACCTTTGCCCAACAGTGCCACCTATCAATGCCCACCAGTGCTGCCAATTAATGCCCATCAGTGCCTCATCATCAGTGCTGCCTATCAGTGTCACCTACCATTGCCCAATATCATCAGTCCACCCATCAGTGATCATTAGTGCCCATGAGTGCCCCATATCAGTGACCTTCAGTGCCACCCATTAGTGCCAACCATCAGTGCCACCCATCAGTGCAGCCTTATCAGTGGCCATCAGTGCAGCCTTATCAGTGGCCATCAGTACAGCCTATCAGTGGCCATCAAGGCAGCCTATCATTGGCTATCAGTGCAGCCTATCAGTGGCCATCAAGGCAGCCTATCATTGGCTATCAGTGGTCTTCAGTGCAGCCTATCAGTGGCCATCAGCGCTGCCTATCAGTGCCGCCTATCAGTGCAGCCTATCAGTGGTCTTCAGTGCCGCCTATCAGTTGCCATCAGTGCAGCCTATCAGTGGCTATCAGTGCAGCCTATCAGTGCAGCCTATCAGTGCCCCATCAGTGCAGCCTATCAGTGGCTATCAGTGCCGCCTATCAGTGCGCCTATCAGTGCTGCCTATCAGTGCCACCTATCAGTGCCCATCAGTGCCGCCTCATTAGCGCACATCAATGAAGGAGAAAAATTACCTGTTTTCAAAATTTTATAACAAACTATGACAGTTTTTTTTTTCTTTTTAATTTTCAGCCTTTTTTTAGCAAAAATGTGGGTACAGCATTGCATGACCCCCACAATTGTCATTCAAAGAGTGTGAGTACTGAAAGCTGAAAATTGGTCTGGGAAGAAAGGGGGTTTAAGTGCCCAGTAAGCAAGTGGTTAAGGGGGGGGGGGGGGATTTTCTATAACCATTGTAAAAGCTAATTTTTTTAAGAACCCCTGTTTTTTTTTTTCTCTTCCCTATAAAGTGATACATTCTTATTCTGCTTACATTCAAGCTTATTCTGAGCTTGTGCTTTTGAAAAACAACAGGCCGGATCACCAGGAGAAAAATAGAAGAAAGAAAGCTTAAAAAAAGAAAAGAAAAGGAGTGCAGCCATCACATGTAAGGATTGGAAAGCTGCAATATAAGAAATGTTTGCTTTTGGCTCTAATGATGTTATAAAACCAGATTGCTGGTAATTGCCGTTTGCTGAATATTTCTCAGCGATCGGTAAACAGGTGCGTGGTGTATTATCATAAACATATCGAACCCAAACAGTATGTGAGAGCCGCTCCCCATGTGTCGGATCCATTCACCGGCTTCTCTCTCCACCAGAAAATAACGCTTTTCTTTTTCCGACAACCCCGTGAATGGAGTCGGATGTGAATGGAGTGGGATGTGAATGGAGACGGATGTGAATGGAGTCGGATGTGAATGGAGTCGGATGTGAATGGAGTCGGATGTGAATGGAGTCGTATGTGAATGGAGTGGGATGTGAATGGAGTGGGATGTGAATGAAGACGGATGTGAATGGAGTCGGATGTGAATGGAGACGGATGTGAATGGAGTCGGATGTGAATGGTGTCGGATGTGAATGGAGTCGGATGTGAATGGTGTCGGATGTGAATGGAGTCGGATGTGAATGGAGACGGATGTGAATGGTGTCGGATGTGAATGGAGACGGATGGGAATGGAGTCGGATGTGAATGGAGTCGGATGTGAATGGAGTCGGATGTGAATGGAGTGGGATGTGAATGGAGTCGGATGTGAATGGAGTCGGATGTGAATGGAGACGGATGTGAATGGAGTCGGATGTGAATGGAGTCGGATGGGAATGGAGACGGATGGGAATGGAGACGGATGTGAATGGAGACGGATGTGAATGGAGACGGATGTGAATGGAGTCGGATGTGAATGGAGACGGATGTGAATGGAGACGGATGTGAATGGAGTCGGATGTGAATGGAGTCGGATGTGAATGGAGACGGATGTGAATGGAGTCGGATGTGAATGGAGTCGGATGTGAATGGAGACGGATGTGAATGGAGTGGGATGTGAATGGAGTCGGATGTGAATGGAGTGGGATGTGAATGGAGACGGATGTGAATGGAGTGGGATGTGAATGGAGTCGGATGTGAATGGAGTGGGATGTGAATGGAGTGGGATGTGAATGGAGACGGATGTGAATGGAGTCGGATGTGAATGGAGTGGGATGTGAATGGAGTCGGATGTGAATGGAGTCGGATGTGAATGGAGTGGGATGTGAATGGAGACGGATGTGAATGGAGTGGGATGTGAATGGAGTCGGATGTGAATGGAGTGGGATGTGAATGGAGACGGATGTGAATGGAGTCGGATGTGAATGGAGTGGGATGTGAATGGAGTCGGATGTGAATGGAGTCGGATGTGAATGGAGTGGGATGTGAATGGAGACGGATGTGAATGGAGTGGGATGTGAATGGAGTCGGATGTGAATGGAGTGGGATGTGAATGGAGTGGGATGTGAATGGAGTGGGATGTGAATGGAGTGGGATGTGAATGGAGTGGGATGTGAATGGAGTCGGATGTGAATGGAGTCGGATGTGAATGGAGTGGGATGTGAATGGAGTCGGATGTGAATGGAGTCGGATGTGAATGGAGTCGGATGTGAATGGAGTGGGATGTGAATGGAGTCGGATGTGAATGGAGTGGGATGTGAATGGAGTGGGATGTGAATGGAGTGGGATGTGAATGGAGTGGGATGTGAATGGAGTGGGATGTGAATGGAGTCGGATGTGAATGGAGTCGGATGTGAATGGAGTGGGATGTGAATGGAGACGGATGTGAATGGAGTGGGATGTGAATGGAGTGGGATGTGAATGGAGACGGATGTGAATGGAGTGGGATGTGAATGGAGTGGGATGTGAATGGAGTGGGATGTGAATGGAGTGGGATGTGAATGGAGTGGGATGTGAATGGAGTCGGATGTGAATGGAGTGGGATGTGAATGGAGTGGGATGTGAATGGAGTCGGATGTGAATGGAGTCGGATGTGAATGGAGTCGGATGTGAATGGAGACGGATGTGAACGGAGACGGATGGGTGTCAGTTGTGTAAATAAGCCGAGACTCGGAGGGTCAGACGTCACAACTCTCGTTTTCCTCCTCCAATAATGATCTCGGCTGTCACTCAACCTAACGGACCGACAGATGGAGAGCAGAAGATTCCATTGTTTGTTTGTTTGTTTGTTTGTTTGTTTATTAGAAACATTGTTTCTTTTTATTTCCCTCCAAAATAAAATATTATTGTCACTTTCTAAAAATAGCCACAGATCAACGATTCTGATTGGCCATAATGACATCAATGTCGGTAAATGAGTGGAGGCTGGATTCTGATTGGAAGGAGATAATTTCTTA